>SKCR01038125.1:0-109280 GCA_019454045.1 Zanthoxylum bungeanum
TTCCCGAAGATTCACCGATGACGTATGATTCAAACATAATTAATCTAGGATTAATTACGGAGAGATTTTATCTGGGATAAAATACTATTTGAAGAGAGAGAACGATTAATTTGGAATTAATCGATAAAATAATGTATTCGATATATTAAATGAAATTAGATTTCATAACGGAATTAAAATTGGATTTTGATTCGGGCGAACGAATTAATTTAGAATTAATTCGCAAGGGACGTGAATAGTAATTTTGTTAGGCACAATTATTCAATTAAATTTGATTTAATTACGTCGCAACGGAAAAATCGTTAATTCGGAATTAACGAACCCGAACCCGGGATGTGTTGCGGGCCCACTCGGATTTTGAATCAAGTGGGGCCCACATGTCACATCACTAGTCACATCATTTATCACTTTATTCACTTTTTGGTGATGGAAGTAAGTGAAGACTTTTGAGATTACTTGTTTCTTACACAAGTTGAAAGGTGAATGACTTATTACCAAATATTTGGTATATCATCATTTTGATTTTTGAAATAAAAAATAAGTCAACATAACTTCATCTTCCTCTCTCTCTCATTCACGATTTTTCACTCTCTCCCTCTCCCATTTGGCTTGGCCGAAACACACTAAAAGGAAGAAGAAAAATTGTGGCAATTTTTCTAAGTGCTGGCACACCAAATGAATCATATAAGGTGATAGGGAAACCAATCCCAAGAGCTTGGAATCAAGATCAAAGCTTGGAGCTTGGATTCAACATTCAAAGAGGAGCTTGGAGGAACTTCTTAAAGCAAAATTTTTGTTATCAACACATCCTATATCCGATCAAAGTGAGTTTATTTCCGCTATTCTCCTTTATGTATTCACATGTTTTATGCTTGAATTGATCTTGGGAACGGCTTAGAAACCCAACACAAGCAACATACGATGCTATGTTTCAAAGCCAATCAGCTTCTATAAAGGCACTGGAAAATCAATTGGGACAACTGGCCAATGCTCAGAGTTATAGACCACAAGGTACCCTTCCTAGTAACACAGAACCAAATCCAAGGAACAGATGGAAGAAGCAATGACAAGCCATCACATTGAAAAGAGGCACTGAAATCAACAAAGATGTTGGAGTCAAGGCATCTGCTAAGGAAGTTCCAAAAGAAAGTAGCGAAGCAAATCCACAGATGGAGGAGAAAGAGGCAAAAGAAAATGATCGAGAAAGATTTACTCCACCTCCATTTTTTCCACAGCGTCTCCAGAAATATAAATTGGACAAGCAGTTTTCTCAATTCCTGGAGATCTTCAAAAAGCTGCATATCAGCATTACATTTGTAGAAGCGTTGGAACAAATGCCTGGCTATGTCAAATTCATGAAAGATATTCTGTCACGAAAGCGAAGATTGGGAGATTACGAAACAGTATCATTGACAGAAGAATGCAACGCCATCATTCAGAGGAAGCTTCCCCCAAAGTTGAAAGATCCTGGCAGTTTTACCATCCATTGTACCATAGGAGAACATTACTTCGGTAAGGCTTTGTGTGATTTAGGTGCTAGTATTAACTTGATACCTTTGTCTATTTACAGGAAAATGCAGATTGGAGAAGCAAAGCCCACCTCAGTCACTTTGTAACTTGCTGACAGATCACTCACATTTCTGAGAGGTGTAGTGGAAGATGTATTGATCAAAGTCGACAAATTCATTTTCCCAGCAGATTTCATTGTCCTTGACATGGAGGAAGACAAAGATGTACCCATCATCCTCAGGAGACCATTC
Organism: Zanthoxylum bungeanum; assembly: GCA_019454045.1. NCBI lineage: Eukaryota > Viridiplantae > Streptophyta > Magnoliopsida > Sapindales > Rutaceae > Zanthoxylum > Zanthoxylum bungeanum. The sequence continues at coordinate 1,761 of SKCR01038125.1, forward strand.
TTGGCTACAGGTCGAACCATAATTGATGTACAAAAATGTGAACTAACCATGAGAGTGCAGGACCAAGAAGTTACATTCAATGTTTTCAAAGCCATGAAATTCTCGAATGACGAAAAGGAAGAGGAATGTTTCAGACTTGATGTAATAGATAGTATCATTCAGAATACTGATGCAATGTAACTTTCCACTAACAAACTTGAAACTTGCATCACCCAATGACTGACAGGGAATTAGATTATGAGATTCTGGAATGTATCAACTATCTTGATGGAGCCTCTCGCTTCAGATCGACACCACAAGTGGAAAGTTTGGAACTACCGAAAAATGAGCGAATCAAGCCCTCAATTGAAGAACCATCGCAGCTGGAACTAAAGCCACTTCTGAGCCATCTCAGGTATGCATACTTAGAAAATTATTCTAATTTACCTATGATTATTTCTTCGTCGCTAACATTGGTACAGGAAGATAAGTTGTTGAAAGTGATACGTGCGCACAAGAAAGTTATTGGCTGGACTATAGCAGACATTCGAGGCATCAGTCTATCATTTTTCATGCATAAAATCTTGATGAACGACGAGTACAAAGCCACAGTGGAGCATCAACAGAGATTGAATCCAATCATGAAGGAAGTCATAAAGAAAGAAATCATCAAATGGTTGGATGCAGACATCATATACCCCATCTCTTATAGCACTTGGGTGAGTCATATGGAATATGCACCCAAGAAAGGAGGAATGATTGTAGTCACCAATGAAAAGAACGAGCTGATTCCAACAAGAACAATGACTGGATGGAGAATATGCATGGACTACAGGAAGCTGAACAAAACAACAAGGAATGATCATTTCCTGCTACCATTCATTGACCAGATGCTAGACAGATTGGCGGGACATGAATTCTATTATTTTCTGGATTGATACTCAGGATAGAATCAGATTACCATCGCCCTAGAAAATCATGCGAAAACCATTTTTACATGCATGTATGGTACTTTTGCGTTCCGCAGGATGCCATTTGGACGATGTAATGCTCCTGCCACATTTCAACATTGCATGATGGCCATCTTTTCAAACATGATAGAACAAAGCATGGAAGTCTTCATGGATGTCTTCTCAGTATTCGAAGATTCTTTCGACCATTGCTTGCAGAATCTGGAAAAAAATATTACAAAGATGCGAAGATACCAACCCGGTACTCAACTGGGAGAAATGCCACTTCATGGTGCAGAAAGACATTGTCCTAGGACATTGAATCTCACAGAAAGGAATTGAGGTAGACAAAGCAAAGATCGAGATAATAGAAAAATTACCTCCACCATCTTTCGTCAAAGGGATTCGAAGTTTCTCGGGCATGCAGGATTTTATAGGAGATTTATCAAAGACTTCTGCAAGATTGCTAAATCTCTGTGCAATCTGCTGGAGAAAGATGTGCCTTTCAACTTCACCAAAGAATTCCACCATGCTTTTGAGATCTTAAAACATAAGCTGGTCTCTGCCCCCATCATAGTAGCATCAGACTGGACGCTTCCTTTTGAAGTGATGTGCGATGCTAGTGATTTTGCTATAGGTGCAGTTTTGGGACAACGTGAGGAGAAAATTTTCCACACCATTTACTACTCCAGTAAAACATTGAATGAAGCACAACTCAACTACATAACAACTGAAAATGAGTTGCTCACAGTTGTGTTTGCTTTTGATAAATTTCGCTCATATTTTATAGGTCCTAAGGTGGTGGTCTACACAAATCATTTAGCAATCAAATACATGATCGCGAAGAAAGATGCCAACCTAGATTGATCCGTTGGGTGCTTCTACTGCAAGAATTTGACGTGGAAATCCGAGACCGAAAGGGGACAGAAAATCAAGTGGCGGATCATTTATCGAGGCTGGAGAATAGAGAAACAACTAGCAATGAGATGAAAATCAAAGAAACTTTTCCATATAAACAGTTATTTGCCATCAAGCAGCATGAATTCCCATGGTATGCTGACTATGTAAAATACATAATATCGAAGAAATGGCTGTTGGAATGGACACATCAGCAACAGAAGAAATTCTTCAAAGAAGTCAAGCATTATGTCTGAGATGAGTCGTACCTATTCAAATATTGTGCTGATCAATTATTGAGATGTTGTGTACCATAGGGGGAGGTCAATATTATCCTACAACATTGTCATTCATCATCATACGGCGGACACTTCAGCGGAGATAAAATTACAGCCAAAGTCCTATAATCAGGTTTGTTCTGGCCCACCTTGTTCAAAGATGCTTACTTATTCATTCTTCAATGTGAAAGGTGTCAGAGAACAAGAAATATTTTGAGGAGAAAAATGAAGGACCTCTTCAAAGTGTTCTCGAAGTGGAGATATTTGATGTATGGGGGATTGATTTTATGGGAACCATTGTTCCATTATTTGGAAAACCTTAACATTCTGATTGCAGTAGACTACGTCTCCAAATGGATTGAAGCAATAGCAATGCCATCAAATAACTCTAAAGTGTGGTTAAAATTCCTTAAAAAGAATATTTTCACTCGCTTCGGAACACATCGGGCAATCATCAGTGATGGTGGCACACACTTCTGCAACAGATACTTTGATGCACTCCTATCCAAATACGGAGTTACTCATAAAGTTGCCACTGCTTACCATCCGAAGTCAAGTGGGTAGGTTGAAGTTTCAAATAGAGAGATCAAAAGAATCTTGGAGAGAACTGTTGGATCAATAAGGAGGGACTGGTCTACAAAACTGGATGACGTATTATGGGCCTACCGGATAGCTTACAAGACACCCATTAGTATGTCCCCATATCGAATGGTGTTTGGGAAAGCATGCCATCTGCCTGTGGAGCTTGAACATAAAGCGTACTGGGCATTGAAAAAACTAAATCTTTATATGCAAGAAGTAGAAGAGAAACGGCTCCACCAACTGAACGAACTGGAGGAGTTTCATCTCCATGCTTATGAGAATGCCAAACTGTACAAAGAAAAGACCAAGAAGTGGCATGATCAAAAAATAGTGCGCAGAGAAATTGAACCAGGGCAGCGGGTATTGTTATATAACTCAAGGTTGAAACTTTTCCCTGGGAAGCTAAAATTATGATGGTCAGGTCCATTTGTAGTCACCCAAGTTTTACCATATGGAGCCATTGAACTACATGACCCTAACTCCAATGATACATTCAAAGTTAACAGCCAACGTGTCAAGCACTATTGGGGAGAATCCATCAAGCGTCAAAAAGAGAGTCTCACACTTGTCAATCCAGCCTAACATTCGGGTAGTCATGTCTAGCTGACGACGTTAAACTAAGTGCTAGCAGAGAGGCAACCCATGCAATTTTTGTATATATTGAGATTTGGTGTGTTTTATTTTTGTGTGTTTAATTTTTGTAGGAAAAGTCACAGACAGGATGGAAGATGTTCTCGGAAAACTTCTCAAGCATTTTCCTTCTCTCCCTCAAAACTCTCTGATGAAAGTCTACAAAGCAGGCATTGAACGAATGAGACTTCTGATGATCAAAGGTATTCTTTGTGAGATTCGTTGGATAATTGAAGCACGAGTCCGATTGGCAGGTGATTCATCTGACTCTTTTATTTCATTTCTGTCTGGTTTAGAAAGAAGCACCTATGCTTAGAGAAAAAGAGCTAAAAGATTAGGTATTTGCTATAAATGTGCACCTTGTACATGTATTACTCGTTGTCGTTCTTTAGGAATGGTGTATGATAACCGCGAAGATAAAATAAAATTCATTGGGGATGGCACGAGTAAGGAGTCTTTAGATGACATATCATTGACTCTTGAGACGCATCCCAGTAGATATATGTATCATGCGATTCGCAAGTTACATACACAGTTTCGAAAAGAAAGACAACAATTAAGTCTCAGGAATCTGACTTTAAAAGACCATATTTGCCAATTTATAAGAAAATTGGATGGGAAGCTTGTCCCTGATACATAGATGTCATTCAAGCCGTTTCTTCATGTACATATTATTATTTCTTTGTCTTTAACTAATAATTGTGATTTATTTTGTTATTTTCTTTTATTTTCGCCCACAGGATCCATACTTCTTGACTTTCATTATTTATTTTACTGTTTAGCTAATAATTATCATTTGGCAGGTACTAGTGCTATTATTACTCACCCCTTTTTCAGGATCAATAAATCCAGCTCGTCATTGCACTCTTGTAGACATCCAGATTTGAGAAAGAAATAAAAAAAATGGAAGCAACTTCAAGAAGACGAGTTGTTAACATATGTGTGTTTTGCGGTACTAGTTCCGGTTTTAAACCAGAATTCGCTGAAGCAGCACAAAAATTGGGTAGAGTCATGGCTGAGAGGAATATGCACTTAGTATATGGAGGTGGCAATCTTGGACTAATGAGGTACGTTTCAAGGGCTGTACAGGAAAGAGATAGTCAAGTTTTGGGAATCATCCCAAAACCTTTGGCAGAGGCGAATCTTATCGGACAATCAAATGGAGATGAATATATCGTGCCAAGTATGTCTAAAGGACTTGTTGAAATAATTAACCGTGTTGATGCTTTTATTACTTTGCCAGGTGGCTTGGGCACGATAGAGGAAATTTTTTTAGTGCTATCTTGGGCGAACTTGAACATACACCAGAAACCAATTGGACTGTTTAACGTTGATGGATTTTTTGAATTTCTTTTTATGCTTGTTGAAGATGTCTGGAGAAATGGATTCCTTTCAAAACTCATAAAAGATATCTTTTTCACTGCCAAAACAGCCAATGATTTAATTGACCAACTTTTATCCTTTGAACCACAAATTGACCTTATTTTTTCCAAGATAAACTGGTCTGATAATTATCATGGTAAGAAACGTCGGATAAATCTGGATCTTAACCTGTAATTTTCTTTTTAGATGTAGAATTCCACGCTAACTAGGTATTGTCTTCTAAATTTTTCTTCTTCTTTTTAGACATTGGGGACAATGTCTCAATTAGGTTTGGGGGAGGGGAATAGTTTATTAGTATCTTGTTTTTATTTTTCGTTGTGTTTTTTTTTCTTTGTTTTTAGTAAGAAATTCAAAATTTTAAAATAAAAATAATTAAAAAATAAAAAAAATGATTTTTTTTTTGTTCTTAACTTGACTAATCAGGTGAAATGGTGTTTGAGATAGTTGTGTAAGGAATTTCCACTCCTGAGACGTATCTCAGCCTATTTCGTAACAAGTTAATTTTTATTTATTTCCTTTTGAATTATTTAAATTCGTGAATTCTCCATAATACTGACTAAATTGAATATTCATATGCTCATTTAACAGGTATTATCAACATGCATGGTAACAAACGGACATGGGTCGTAAGTGAAAAAAATTTTAATATTCAGTGCTCTAGTTTATTTGAGAAAACATGTAAAAATAATGGAATAATAATAATAAAATGTGTTTATAAATAATTAACCATGCTTTTACTTAGTAATCGGGCGTCTTGCCTCAGTAAGCAGAGATTATTCGCGTCAAACGGTAAAAGCTTGTGTTAATAATAATAATAAAGTTTCTACTTAGTAACTGTACGTCTTGCCTCAGTAAGCAGATATTATTCACGTCAAATGGTAGAACTTTTAACATCAGAAATTCGAGTAATTAAGTCCATAGGGGTGTCTTAACACCTAGTGTCCTAAAGCCAACTGTTTTGGGAGTCACTGGCCCAAAGCTCGCTACATGGATTAAAGATGTTATATAAAAAAAATCCACTGCTAAAAATGTGTGAATTCTGATATAACTTTAGATTTTTCAACTACACTTATGAATATTGTGGGCACAATGATTTGATTAATACTTTGTTGATTGTGTATATGGAGAATGGTAAAAATAATCGGAGAATTTACTTATTTGGTAATTTAGAAAGAAGGAAAACAACTATCAACTTGGATAAGAATTTCACTTGTTTAGTCACTAACTTTTTTTGCGTGTTTGATTTTACATTTGATTGACTTTTGTGGGTATCGTCGCTATAAACCCCCCACGAGACTACAACTTGTCCACTATGGACACCTAGGGGTTTAAAGGCATGTTGCATACGCTAAATACAATTGTGATCCCTACGAAACTGGCTTAGGATAATTTAGTTTTTATTATTTATTTAATTTTGTTTTCGTTTATTTTTCTCGAGGACTAGCAAAATGTTAGGTTTGGGGGTGTGATGAGCGGAAAATATATCAATATCTACCGTCCATTTTACTTAATATTTTGTATAGTTTCTCGGGTTTTATGAACGTTTTGATGTGTTTTTATTTATTTTACAGATAAAATAAAATCGGGACTCAATGGAATTATTCATGATGAAATATGGAACAAAGAATGGCAAAAAATGGACTTGCCATTTGGATTTTGGAGGTTAGAAACTTTAAATGGCGTTCTAACGAAGTACAATTTCAGAAATTTCAACTTTACGCAATTTTCGTATTTTGGCCATAACTTTTTATTCCGATATCGAATTGAGGTGATTCAAGTTCCAGATGAAATAAGACTCAAAGACCTACAATTTTGAAGTTCATAGGAATTTCGAATTCTGAAGCTGTCATGACTGAAATTGATGAATAATCTGAAAGTGTGTTATGTGTAATTATTAAAGTCATTATCAAAACAAAAACAAATAGAAAATGACAATTTACAATTGTCAAACTTCCACGAAACATGCTTGCATGTTTGGTGGAGGATTTGGTATCATGTTTGGTACCATGTTTGGTGCCATGTTTGGTGGCATGTTTGGTAGAGAAATTGGTGGAGAAATTGATGGAAGCCTTTATATTTGCCTATAAATACCAAGCCAACCTTTGTAAATTTTTCATGCTTTCTTTGGGAGATTTCTCTATGAAAACCTAAAAGAAAGTGTCTTGTATGCTTATTTAAGTTTTCTTATATTTTCTTTTTATTTATTTAATAATTTATGTGTGTTTTTAATTACATCATGAGTAGATAATCTCTTTTTGCTGGAGTCTGTGGTGAAACTTTTAATATATTAATTTAGATTTACTCCCTTAATTTAAATAAGTAATTTGAATTAATTATTTACCGCCTATATGGCCAGTTTTACATTATTGGACTTAGTTTCCGCCTATATAGTCGGTTTAGGTGCTAGCCTTGTTACCGCCTATATGGTCGATTTATATGATTTTGTTACCGCCTATATGGTCGGTTGGACTTTGGACAAATGACATTCACCCCTTATATGGTCGATTTTAATATAATTAATTCAAGAAATGATTAAATCTAAATTTGAAGTATTAAAAGTGAAACCCCTAGCTCCAGTATTTTCTTTTATTATTATAATTTTCTTTACTTTTTAATTTTCTGTTATGTTATTCTGTTTGACTATGCATTTTGTAATTTTAGGTATGTTTTATAACTAAATATATTATCTAATGTTGTGATGAATTCCAATATCACTGGTTTATAAGTTGGTTATTTTGTGTTTTGGGTGATATATTGGTTTATTTATTGAGTCTTAATCTTAATGCTTATTATTAACTGGCCACCAATAAGATTGATTTGGTAAACTTAAAATGAACTTGATAAATGGATTTTAGGTTTCAACCTTAGACTCAATAGCTCACGATCTCACCTTAGGGTAGATTTCCCTTAGGTTAGGTTTCCTTCCAGGAGGCGTGGGTAGCCACAATTGGAACTTAATCTTAATGAATTCAGAGTTTCTTGGTTAACATAGAAATATAGTTAATTGGGTTACTTTGGGTGTTTGCATCTGACCATCGTCAGAGGCTTTTGTATATTTTCGTGTTCCAGGTTAATAAACCGATATATTACACAAACATGAGATAATCACTTCATCTTTAAAAGATATTGAAATGATTCACAACCCTAGATAGCTTTATAATATTGATTTTTCCTTTAAATTACTTTCGCACCTGTTTAATTACTTTTTTAAGTAAAAATCACCATCCAACCAACAATCAAATCAATTAGATACTCGTAGACATTTAACGTCATAAATTGATAGCATATGTATTAAGTCCTCATGGGATCAATACATTTTATACTACTTGAGCGATACGTGCGCTTGCGTTACGTGTGTGATTTCACCCGATTAGTCTCTTTAATATGTTTAAATGTTTAACCTTTCGTGTCAAAATCTGTTGATCACGTGAAGGGTAATTAATTATGACAAATACGTTTTTCGATTTGGCTGTTGGAAAGTCAATTGGTTATCTTATAGGCTTTTCCTAGTATATGGGCCTAAGAAGTGTTAAGATCTTTTGCCCAATCTTGGCCCATGAATTGGCTGTTTGAAGGGATGGGCTCTATATGACATGGGGACTGAGGTGAAAAGACGATTTTGCCATTGGTCTAAATTTGGCCCGTACACTTATGCACCAATGGGGGATATATAAACTCGTTCTCTCCTACGCTAAAAGGTTAACCTTGACTACCTTGATTTCGTTCCATCGTTGAAAGACAAAGATCGCCCATTTACAAATGACTAAACCTAATATGGAGATTGTGCCACTGTTTAAAAATGACGAATTATAACCTTAGTAATCATGGTTATTCGGGATGAGCTTAGAAATATTTAAGAGTATCCAAATGGACCAAAATAAGGCGTACATTTCTGGATGAAAGCTAGTACAGAACTCGTGTTTTGGTACATTTGGATTATAATTAACATTTTAGGCCCAACAAGGTTTTTATACAAGGTGGCACGTTAACATTTCAAAGTGTTTAACCCAATTATCATGAAATACAAACTTGTTCCAGTGAAAGGCCTATTGCATTTCACGGTAAAAAGATCAAATGAATTCAAAGGGTAAGAGCCTAAACACAAGCACTAGGGAGGCTTATTCCTATAAAAAATAATAATTATTGGCTTACATATGGACTAATCAAAGGTTCAGGCTTAGGCTCTCATCGGCGAAAGTTTGTTCATAACAAGGTCTCCACACCCAAGGGTTCAATCGACCAATGAATACACATTTTTTATACCCCAATGGTACATGCCAACAAGTGATGGTTATCATCGCATGGCAATTTCACATATTGGGAAGATTTAGAAATATGGATGGTAACATGCCAAGTATGATATGGGGATGTCAATATTTATATCTGACTTGTCAAATCAACGGGAACGGAAAATTTACTCGTATCCACCCCTAACGTATCGAGTATCATGTACACGAGGATTTTATCTTTATTTGAGCAGGGATTCCAATAGTATTCTTCAACCCGTTTAACTAATGAGTATAGAAAATTATCAATTTATATATCCTTATCATATCGGATAGCACAGACCCCATCTCGACGAGGATTTTTGTCATCCCTATTTAGAAAGAAACTCAAATTACATGAGTCATCTTTGACCATATGTAGCTAGACAATGGGGAAAGCTCTATTACCCATCGTAAAGTATTGTTGACTGCTAGAGTGAGTGGGTGTGCTAGATGAATGATTCCTCAAAATTGAAATTAATTATGACTGACTTCTAAAATAAACGATATTAACTGAGTCATTTAAAGTCCAAAAATGATGAATAATTAGATTAAAACTAAGATGCAGATAAATAAATAAATTATGATCTACTGAAATAAAAATTGTAAAAGGAATGCGTTGATTACTGGCATTCTAATTAGAAAAATAAAGCTTGAATTACTGAAAGATTAAAACAATTGGATGTACATGCCAAATTTTGGCCAAATACCCAAATGTCATTATACAACAGGCCCACACATCAGACTTGCGTCAAAACATGGCTCGTAGCTTTAATCAAGCCCAAAATAGCATCTTGGGCCATTACCCAAGCCCATTCAAAGTGGATTCCAGTTACTAGATAATCAAGCCTACGCACAGGGCTCGTGTATGGTCCTATGAGTCCATCATACATCCCTCAATGGATAGAGCCCATATGACTCAAAAGGTCTCCAATAGACCCTACTCATGCTACTCAATTTCCCAACCGACAATATATGAGCAATATCTCAATCGATGTTGGAGTTGGTGCTTGGAGCGCCAATCCGAATTGTACATTTTATTATTTATTAATAAAATAATTCCATTTTCATTTCATATCTTATTATTGGTATTGTCATTATATGTATTAGATTGATGTATAGAGATGTTGAGAATGACATCGACCTTAGAATAGTCTTGTAGTAATACTGGATACTAGGTGGTCCGATATTGGGATAAGTATTACTATTGTAAACTATTTGTAAAGTGTATGTATATATATATATATATATTCATGGACGTTGGTTTTGGAATACGGTCGAATTCCTATAACCTATAAGACTATCACATATCGTATATTGGAATTGAAGTTCCAATTGTTTAACCGAATGTACCATGAGTTTTGGAAACTCGTATAGACGTGTAGGTATTGGTTGGACCGACTATTGAATGACTCACATGTGATTCCTAATAGTTTGAAGATCACACCACCGTCAGTAGAAATCTCTTCGAGTCGAGTAGCATATGTAATCCTTGGACTATAGGATAACATTGATTTTATGTGAGATCATCCACACTTTGATGCCATGTATGCCATAAACCTTTCATGGTGTGGCCTCTAGATATTCATTGGGTTTGGACCGATGCACTCAGTAATCAAGTGTGAAGTAAGATAAAATCTATCGGCTCGTATGTGTACCATAAGGGGCCTAGGTATCCATGTGAATAAAGTCACGATTATTAAAGATTTGGCCAAAGTCGATCACCTAGGGTAGATCGCATCAGTTATGAAGAATCGTGGACATGTCAATATGAGATGTGCTCATCGGAAACTTGATGGTGTATTCTATGTTTCCTAAGCACAACTCAAATAGCCTACGATGAAGGGATTGTTAAACATATGTGATGACCTCGACTTGTAAAGTTCAGAAAGGTCATTCGTGTTCTTCGCGAATTCGGAGCTGGCTGAATTGCATACATATGAGCTAGACTTATATGACGAACGTGTCTGAACTTAGAGAGTCCCAATATGAAGTGTACTAGTTGAGCACTTAGGTAGCCAATTAATTTTGATAAAAGATAATATTCGATATTTAATTATCAACTAAAATAATTAAGTGTTATTGGATAATACTGATTATTTACTTTTACCTAATTGGATTAATTCAATAATTGCACAATGGCTTAATTGTAAAATCATAATTATCTCTACCATTTGAGGATATTATGGAAATTGTAAGTATGTAATAATATGTGGTTTTGACTTGATTTAATTGGATTAAATCAAAGTGGGAAACATTGAACTAATTCATTTCCTAATCCTTGTCTTGATTTAATTGGATTAAATCGAAGTGGTTGACAATGGAGATTAGTCACAATTCATTTCCTCAAATGGATTAATCTTCATTAAATCGAAGTGGGAAATATTGAACTAATTCATTTCTTAATCCTTGTCTTGATTTAATTGGATTAAATCGAAGTGGTTGACAATGGAGATTAGTCACACCTAATTATACATATTTGGACAAATTAGATTAAGTCCACCTAAAAGTTGATTACAACTTTTATTAATTAAAAATTGCCTAAGTTTTGCTATAAATACAAGTTTTAGGAATGTTTTAATTAAGCAAAGCTAAAGCTTGAGAAAGCTATATACAAGTAAATTCTTGGAGAAATTAGCCTAAGTTAGACAAGTGTTTAGAGAAGCTTGTGAGGTCTCTAAACATTTCATCTATTAGAAATCAAGATTGGATCTTGGAGTGAAGCTTGTTAGCATTGGAATCAAGGTTGGATCTTGAAGTCAAGCTTGCAACACTTTGGAAGTTCTCCCACCATTTCAGCAAAGAGAATGAGATTGGACCTTTGCATCAAGCTTGCTAGGTAAGTTTGAACTTCTCTTAAGTTATGAATTATGTATTGGATGTATTGTCGACACTGTATTTTTGCATGAAAGCCCAGTGATGAGCCTCGTATGGAGGCATTACCCTTTAAGTTGCGGAAGTCGCGGGAAACGGACGTCGGAAGGGAAAAATTTAAAAATAAATATATCAACAAATTTAACTCGCTAATTGGCCTCGGGTTCGCCTGATAATCTCTTTTTTAAAATATTAAGTCTCGGCCAAAAACCCCCGCACCCATCCAAAGCCCATTTCGCCAAAGCCCAATCCAAAAATATTTAAAACATTTAAAACACATGTCACAAATTAAATTAAATCCAATCAAATCTAATAAAATTAAATCAAATCCAATTAAAATCAAAACAAATATCATTCAAGTTAAATAAATACTCTTCCTAATTTAAATAAATCACCTACCAAATTAAAGAAATTCCGCCCACCAAAAATATAAATATTTTTTCCCTAAATTAAACACAAATAATTGATTGATTTGTTCCCCTTTTTAAGCCATGTACACACAAGGAAACCCTTGGCTCACCATTTTAAAAAGAGACCCAAGCCAACCTTTTTCCGTTTAGACATTCACTCCTCTCTCTAGAGACACATTTCACGGCATCCACCAAAAAAACCCCAAGCACCTCTCTCTCTCACGCAAAAGACCCTAGACACATCAACCATAAACAAATACCCTAAGCCAAAAAAATAACAACACAAAAACTCTCCCCCAAATATCCTAAAACAGCAGCCCCAAATACCTTAAAACAGTCCAAAAAACACCCAAAAACTAGTCCCCAAAATCACCCAAAATCACTCAAAAACAGTAGCCAAAACCAAGACAAGATAGTCCCCGAAGATCGCAGAAAAACAACAATAAAAATAGAGGAAACAGTGGTGAAAACAACGAAACAGCGAAGGAAAACAGTGGACCAGCAAACCAGAGAAGTAACAGAGCACTAACCCTTCCAGCGATGACGTAACACACTTCCGATGAGCAACTTAAAAGGTAAGACCTGAGGGCACCCTTTATTACTTTTTATTTTGTAGTTTGGATGCGGCACACTCGGTTGGACATGAAATATGTCCAACTGGGTGTACAAGTTCCTATATCAAAAACGACCAAATTCTTGGTCACATCTTTCATTAATGTTCCTTTATATGTTTATCGCACGTTTATTTCGTATTATTAGCTCTTTATCATTCTGCATGTTTCTTTCTTTGTTTATGTGTTGTTATATGCATTATCATACTTAATGCCCATTTTTATGAATGATTTATGTTAACGCGTGAATGTTGCCTCTCGTGGTATATCGAATGGAAACCCGGACATAAATTCTGTAGCCGAATCCGAATGGACGGTAGTGCGGTCTGTACTTGGGATAAAACTCCACGTACCACTTAGGGAAACATTCCCGCATTTGTTTACTGCATTATGGATGCCACTTTCGCCATCCCGTTCGAGCGAGTTCCCGAACGCTACTCGAACGCACATATTCTGTCTCGCCCCCATTCGAACGCGTTTACGAACGCTACACAAACGCGGGCATTCTAGACAGATTCATTTATCATGTCTTAGGAATTTTTATGTTCATTGTTCCGCTATCTACTTTCTATGTGTCTTTTTCTTTATTGTTAATCTAATGCGCATGGGCTAACTAGGGTGGATTAAAGGTCCTCCATTCGAGGGAAATGCCTAAAGGCTACCTTTACCACGATGTTTTGCCACGCCGGACGAGGTACACTCGATTGAATGTGAAATATGTTCAATCGGGTATACAAGGTCCCATATTATTGCTTTATTTATCTTCTATGCATTGTTATTTGATGCGCATGGGCTAATTATGTTGGTTTAAAGGTCCTTTATTTGAGGGAGAAAAAATCTAAAGACTACCTTTACCACGATATTTTGCCGCGCCTTTTATTATTCCGCTATTTATTTTTCGCATATTATCTCTTTCTTTATTCATGCATTGTGATCTAGTGCGCATGGGCTAACTAGGGTGGATTAAAGGTCCTCTATTCAAGGGAAATGCTTAAAGGCTACCTTTACCACGATGTTTTACCGCGCCGGACGAGGTACACTCGATTGAATGTGAAATATGTTCAATCGGGTATACGAGGTCCTACATTATGTATTTTCTTATCCATGCATGTGTTTGTGTCATTTCAGATGCCACTTTGGTAATCTCGTTCGAACGCGTTTCCGAACGCTACACGAACGTACGTATTCTGCCTCAGTCCGTTCGAAACGCATTCAAACGCTACTACTCGAATGCGAATGTATTTTGTTTTGTCATGCATCAGGTCTTACCCCATTCGAACGTGTTTTCGAACGCTATACGAACGCGGACATTCTATTTCATTTACCTTCGAACGCGTTTCCAAAACGCCACTCGAACGCGTACGTATTATGTTTTATCATGCATCAGGCCTTGTACCGTTCGAACGCATTTCTGAACGCTATACGAACGCGAACATTCTGTTTACCGTTCGAACGCGTTTCAAACGCTACACGAACGCACATACAGTGCACAAACTTCTTTTCGTCATATCTCATGCATGTTTGCTTCTTTGATCATTTCTTTCGCACTACATGATTAATCATATCATTTCATTATTTACGCTTAGACAATCATCATTTATTTATATTTCCACATTTATCTGCTTAATGTGTTCATGAGACTGTGTACTTGCCTTTATTTCACTTACTTTTATGCATGCAAACTTAGATATAGGTTACATGAAAATTTAGATATAGGTTATCCTTATGTATGTATGTTGCGTAGACTTGGTTATATTATTGAACAAATCCGTTCATTATAAATGGCATAAGTAAGGGACCATTCTGAACCCAACGGTTTGAGGTCTTCCCTTGCGAGGGATGAGTGTGGCCTTAAATCATTTCCCAGTTCACACTGGGTGGCGACTCTATTTTATTTCTCCGGTTTAGTTCCCCGCGGACTACTCCGTACTCCTGACCGGGACAGCATCGCCGATTTCTGTGTCCTACAATCTGACGACTCCACTGGGGATAGAGAATCGACCCCGAAATAATGTCTTGTAATGTTTGTGATTTTTGCTGTAGTGAACCTTGTCTAAGGTATTATTTGAGTTAGACAATGATTTGGTGTCTTTCTTCATTCACTGCTTTTTTATAGGCAAAAGAAAAAGTTGAACTAATTTGGATGATCTGTTGTTTATTCCTGTCACCAAGGCGATAAGAGCCTAAAAGGCAATGGTATTTAAGAGAGTTCGCTTCACCCTCCCTCTGGGGAATCTTCAATAGAGGAATCCATTTGACAGTCATTCATGTATCGTGAAGTCGTTTTCGCTCGAAGCGGCTGATCGTTATATGGTACCATCACTCGTTGGCACGTACCTTAGGGTATAAAAAAGGTGCGCTCACTTGGTCGTTCGAACCCTTGAGTGGGGAGACCTAGTTGTGGGCAATCCTTCGTCGGCGGGAGCCTTTATCCATACTCCTATAAACCCGCATGTGAACCATAGTTGTATGACCTATAGAAGCCACCCTTTTATGCTTGTGTTTGGGACCATCATCATTCGGATTCAGTTGGACTTCTTGTCATTAGATGTGAACTTGTTGGGCCATTTAAACTGGGACGAGTTTGTGTCTTATAAAAATTGGGCCAAAAGCTTCTAAAATGTCGATAGGCCACTTCGAATTTTGGGCCCCTATCATTTGAAGTTGTTTAGCCACGTTATTACAAAAGTGTAAACCTGTTGGGCCTTTTTCAACTGGGACAAGTTTACACATCGCAATAATATGATTGAATGCTTTGAAATGATAATGGGCCAACTTGTATGAAAACCTTGATGGGTTTAGAAAGTCCAAACATGATCCAAATATGCTAGAAGCATGAGTTCGATATCTGCACTGGCTTTCATCCAGAAAGGATACGCTTTGTTACAACATATTTATGTACTTTTGGTCGCTTTTAAGTTCATCCCCATGACCATGGTTGCCGAAAGCCCAATTCGTCATTTCTAGACAATGGCATGATCCCATAATAGGCTTAGCCCATATTTTAAAAGGGGCGGTCTTTGTCTTTTACCGATGGAAAGGGACCGAGGTAACCAAGGTTCACCCCGTAGCATAGGAGAGAACGATTTTGTGTACCCCATATTGGTGCATAAAATAATCCATACTTAGGGCAGAAATGGACATACCACGAGTGTGGGAGGAATACGGTCGGAAGGATATATTCTGTTTTGATAACCACTTGCATCTCATGCATCTCACGCATACACGCATTATGCTAACCCCTGTGACTTAAAAGCCATTATAGATATCCATTGAGTTAGGAAAAAAAAGACTTGTCAAGAAGAGTTTAGCAAACATGCATATCGGGGAAAAGGAAACCGAGGAACAAAAAACTTTACGGTAAGGATAGAAAAACCATTGTGAAAAAAAAAAAGAGGAAAAAAAGAATAAAAAAAAGAAAAGAAAAAAAAAAAGGAAAAAAAATTGTTTGTTTTAGTCCTTAATAGTTAGACAAAAGTCCGATGATGAAAT
This sequence comes from Zanthoxylum bungeanum, assembly GCA_019454045.1. NCBI lineage: Eukaryota > Viridiplantae > Streptophyta > Magnoliopsida > Sapindales > Rutaceae > Zanthoxylum > Zanthoxylum bungeanum. The sequence continues at coordinate 18,112 of SKCR01038125.1, forward strand.
TGTTTGCTTTAGGGTGAAACCTTAGAAACGATAAGTGCGAGAGGTACTCTCATCCGATATTTTGAGTAGTTGATCTTGACTAGACTCGCGAGCACTTAATTATAGGATCTTAGCAGTGAAAGCCTGAGTAGTCGGCAAGGTGACTAGTTGAAGAGATTGTGGATCGATGAATGACTGTTCGCTTAGATATCCATCCTGACTTACTTGTGTTACGATATGTGGTATGGTTGAAAACAAAAGAAAAGTCTATAAAGAAGAAAATACAAACCACCTATAACCGATAAACGTGAAGCTACCCATAGGCGAGTATTAGGACCACCATAAGGAGAAATGCTACCTTAAATGGTAGGTGTGTTGAAAGAAAAGAAAGAAAGGGAAAAAAAAGAAAAGAAAAAAAAAAGGAAAAAAAATTGTTTGTTTTAGTCCTTAATAGTTAGACATAAGTCCGATGATGAAATTGTTTGCTTTAGGGTGAAACCTTAGAAACGATAAGTGCGAGAGGTACTCTCATCCGATATTTTGAGTAGTTGATCTTGACTAGACTCACGAGCACTTAATTATAGGATCTTAGCAGTGAAAGCCTGAGTAGTCGGCAAGGTGACTAGTTGAAGAGATTGTGGATCGATGAATGACTGTTCGCTTAGATATCCATCCTGACTTACTTGTGTTACGATATGTGGTATGGTTGAAAACAAAAGAAAAGTCTATAAAGAAGAAAATACAAACCACCTATAACCGATAAACGTGAAGCTACCCATAGGCGAGCATTAGGACCACCATAGGAGAAATGCTACCTTAAATGGTAGGTGTGTTGAAAGAAAAGAAAGAAAGGGAAAAAAAAAAAAAAGAAAAGAAAAGAAAAGAAAAAAGAAGTTCAAAATGAAAAGAAAAAAGAGAGAGACAAAAGAGAAAGAAAATCATACCACATTGAGCACAAAAAAGAAACTGCAGGCATAATTGAGACATCTAGGTTGGTTTGACTCATCGATCCCAATTTTTTGATGAAATCATTGAGTTGGCTTACCCAAGGATCAAGCTGTAAAAGAACCTTAGCGCACACACACACTTTGAGTCTGGCTTAGATCATTTATTCAAAGACTTGGATTTAAGTTGCATTGAATGTTTTGAAGGTTCTCTGGTTTCAATACTGGGCATTCTTTGAGGGCAATAATATGTGTAACTATTGGGACTATTTTGTACCATGTAATATAGTATGATGATATAGAATGCCACATCATTTAGTCCACATTGACCTAGTGCAAACAACAGAGAGCAGAAAGCTAAGCAAAGTCTGGGGGTGACCAGTCTACCACCCCGCGAATAAGGGATGTATCGAGAACTTGAGCCACGAGACAAAAGAGAACTGAACAATCACCAGAAACGAACCAGCAGAAGGAAATTATAAGCAGACCTAGGGGGCGACCAGAGACATTTGTAGGCAAATGGCACCAATGAGCACAAGGAAGGCCCAACCCACCGGAATAGGAAATACATCCATACATATATGCATACACGTCACATACATGAAATTTTTGTTTTGTTTTTGTTCGCAGGTGTTGAAGAAAAGGAAAAAGCGGCAAAGACAAGTAGTTTCGGGAATGAATCCCAGGGTCGAGGCCCATATTATCAGCAGTTCCGGGAATGAATCCCAGGGTCGAGGCCCACATTATCAGCAGTTTCGGGAATGGATCCCAGGGTCGAGGCCCATATTATCAGCAGTTTCGGGAATGAATCACATGGTCGAGGCCCACATTATCAACAGTTTCGGGAATGAATCCCAGGGTCGAGGCCCACATTATCAGCAGTTTCGGGAATGGATCCCAGGGTCGAGGCCCATATTATCAGCAGATTCGGGAATGCATCCCAGGGTTGAGGCCCACATTATCAGCAGTTTCGGGAATGAATCACAGGGTCGAGGCTCACATTATCAACAATTTTGGGAATGAATCCCAGGGTCGAAGCCCACATTATCAACAGTTTCGTGAATGAATCTCAGGGTCGAGGCCCATATTATCATCAGTTTCGGGAATGAATCACAGGGTCGAGGCCCATATTATCAACAGTTTCGGGAATGAATCCTAGGGTCGAGGCCCACATCATCAGTGACGCCTCGGGAATGAGGTTTAGCATACTGAGAATGGCGCTCCGAGAATATAGCATGGTTCGGAAATAGACCACACCTATCACATCAGCGACACCTCGGGAATGAGGTTTAGCATGCCGGGAATAGCGCTCCGGGAATGAAGCATGGTTCGGAAATGGACTATCTCATCAGTAATGGTTTGGAAATGGACCATCTCATCAGGTAATATTTCGGAAATGGACCATCTCATCAGGTAATGGTTTGGAAATGGACCATCTCATCAGTAACGGTTCGGAAATGGACCATCACATCAGTAACGGTTCGGAGATGGACCATCTCACAAGTAACGGTTCAGAAATGGACCATCTTATCAGTAACGGTTTGGAAATGGACTATCACATCAGTAACGGTTCAGAAATGAACTATCTCTCATCAGTAACGGTTCGAAAATGGACCATCTGATCAGTAACGGTTCGGAAATGGACCATCACATCAGTAATGGTTCGGAAATGAACCATCTCTCATTAGTAACAGTTCGGAAATGGACCATCTCATCAGTAACGGTTCGGAAATGGACCATCTCAACAAGTAACGGTTCAGAAATAAACCATCTCTCATCAGTAACGGTTCGGAAATGGACCATCTCATCAGTAACGGTTCGGAAATAGACCATCACTTTAGTAACAGTTCGGAAATGGACCATCACATCATTAACGGTTCAGAAATGGACCATCTCATCAGTAACGGTTCGGAAATGGACCATCTCATTAGTAACGGTTCGGAAATAGACCGCCATCTCAATAAATAACGGTTCGGAAATGAGCCATCTCTCATCATTAACGGTTTGGAAATGGACCATCACATCAGTAACGGTTCGGAAATGGACCATCTCATCAAGTAACGGTTCGGAAATGGACCACGATCTCAACTCAGTAACGGTTCGGAATGAACCACCCCACATCAGTAACGGTTCGGAAATGAACCATCATCTCACATCAGTAACGGTTTGGAAATGAACCATCATCTTACATCAACTCAGTTCAAACCATCTCGCAAAGCAGCAGGTAAGTACGACAGCCGACAACCCAAGTAAGTAAAAAATGCATGCATGACTTTGATATGATTGTCACTGTCACACACTGCACAAGTCCCATCAAAGTGGGGGTGGCTGTAGACACTGTATTTTTGCATGAAAGCCCAGTGATAAGCCTCGTATGGAGGCACCACCCTTTAAGTTGCGGAAGTCGCGAGAAACGGACGTCGGAATGGAAAAATTTAAAAATAAATACATCAACAAATTTAACTCGCTAATTGGCCTCGGGTTCACTCGATTAATCTCTGTTTTAAAATATTAAGCCTCAGCCAAAAACCCTCGCACCCATCCAAAGCCCATTTCGCCCAAGCTCAATCCAAAAATAATTAAAAAATTTAAAACACATGTAACAAATTAAATAAATCCAATCAAATCAAATCCAATTAAATTAAATTAAATCCATTAAAATCAAAACAAATCTCCTTCCTAAGTTAAATAAATACCATTCCTAATTTAAATAAATCACCTACAAAATTAAAGAAACTCCCCCACCAAAAAAACAAATATTCTTTTCCTAAATTAAACACACCCATAATTGATTGATTTGTTCCCATTTTTAAGCCATGCACACACAAGGAAACCCTAGGCTCACCATTATAAAAAGAGACCCAAGACAACCCTTTTCCGTTTAGACATTCACTCATCTCTCTAGAGACACATTTCACGGCATCCACACAAAAAACCCCAAGCACCTTTCTCTCTCACACCAAAGACCCTAGACACATCAACCATAAACAAAGACCCTAAGCCAACAAAATAACCACACAAAAACTCTCCCCCAAATACCCTAAAACAGCAGCCCCAAATACCTTAAAACAATCCAAAAATCATCCAAAAACCAGTCCCCAAAATCACCCAAAAACCAGTCCCAAAATCACTCAAAAACAGTAGCCAAAACCAAGCCAAAATAGTCCCCGAAGATCGCAAAAAAACAACAATAAAATAGAGGAAACAGTGGTGAAAATAGTGAAACAGCGAAGGAAAATAGTGGACCAGCGAACCAGGGAAGTAACAGAGCACTAACCCTTCTAGCGACGACGTAACGCACTTCCGAGGAGCAACTTAAAAGGTAAGACCCGAGGGCACCCTTTATTACTTTTTATTTTGTAGTTTGGATACGGCACGCTCGGTTGGACATGAAATATGTCCAACCGGGTGTGCGAGGTCCTATATCAAAAATGACCAAATTCTTGGTCACATCTTTCTTTAATGTTCCTTTATATGTTTATCGCACGTTTATTTCCTATTATTAGCTCTTTATCATTCCACATGTTTCTTTCTTTGTTTATGTGTTGTTATATGCATTATCATACTTAATGCCCATTTTTATGAATGCATTGTGTTAACGCGTGAATGTTGCCTCTCGTGGTATATCGGATGGAAACCCAGACATAAATTTCGTAGTCGAATCTGAATAGACGGTAGTGCGGTCTGTACTTGGGATACAACTCTACGTACCACTTGGGGAAACATTCCTGCATGTGTTTACTGCATTATGGATGCCACTTTCGCCATCCCCTTCGAACGCGTTCCCGAACGCTACTCGAACGCACACATTCTGTCTCACCCCCGTTCGAACGCGTTTACGAATGCTACACGAACGCGGGCATTCTGGACAGATTCCTTTATCACGTCTTAGGCATTTTTGTGTTCATTGTTCCGCTATCTACTTTCTATATGTCTTTTTCTTTATTGTTAATCTAATACGCATGGGCTAACTAGGGTGGATTAAAGGTCCTTCATTCGAGGGAAATGCCTAAAGGCTACCTTTACCACGATGTTTTCCCGCACCGGATGAGGTACACTCGATTGAATGTGAAATATGTTCAATCGGGTATACAAGGTCCCATATTATTGCTTTATTTATCTTATATGCATTGTTATTTGATGCGCATGGGCTAATTATGTTGGTTTAAAGGTCCTCTATTTGAGGGAGAAAAATTCTAAAAGACTACCTTTACCATGATATTTTTCCGCGCCTTTTATTATTCCGCTATTTATTTTTCGCATATTATCTATTTGTTTATTCATGCATTGTGATCTAGTGCGCATGGGCTAACTAGGGTGGATTAAAGGTCATTCATTCGAGGGAAATTCTTAAAGGCTACCTTTACCATGATGTTTTGCCACGTTGGACGAGATACACTCAATTGAATGTGAAATATGTTCAATCGGGCATACGAGGTCCTACATTATGTATTTGTTTATCCATACATGTGTTTGTGTCATTTCATATGCCACTTTGGTAATCTCATTTGAACCCGTTTCCGAACGCTACATGAACGTACGTATTCTGCCTCAGTTCATTCGAACGCGTTTCAAAACGCTACTCGAATGCGAATGTATTTTGTTTTGTCATGCATCAGGTCTTACCCTGTTCGAACGCGTTTCCGAATGCTATACGAATGCGGACATTCTGTTTCATTTACATTCGAACGTGTTTCAGAATGCCACTCGAACGCCCACGTATTCTGTTTTATAATGCATCAGGCCTTGTGCTTTTCGAACATATTTTCGAACGCTATACGAACGCGAACATTCTGTTTACCATTCAAATATGTTTCAAACGCTACACGAACGCACATACAATGCACAAACTTCTTTTCGTCATATCTCATGCATGTTTGTTTCTTTGATCATTTCTTTCGCACTACATGATTAATTATATCATTTCATTATTTACGCTTAGATAATCATCATTTATTTATATTTCTGCATTTATCTGCTTAATGTTTTCATGAGACTGTGTACTTGCCTTTATTTCACTTACTTTTATGCATGCAAACTTAGATATAGGTTACATGCAAATTTAGATATAGGTTATCCTTGTGTATGTATGTTGTGTAGACTTGGTTATATTATTGCACAAATCCGTTCATTACAAGTGGCATAAGTAAGAGACCATTCTGAACCCAACGGTTTGAGGTCTTCCCTTACAAGGGGTGAGTGCGGCCTTAAATCATTTCCCAGTTCACACTGGGTGGCGACTCCATTTTATTTCTCCGGTTTAGTTCCCCGCGGACTACTTCGTACTCCCGACCGGGCCGCGAGCCCAGGACAGCGTCGCTGATTTCTGTGTCCTACATGTATGATCACATAATTTAATGTTAAAATAAGGCTAATAAATTGTGTTAAGATACTATAGAAGTATAAACACAATATGCTTGTTAATTTGGTCAAAGATGTTCATGTTGGATATGGAATAATTAATAAGAGTTTGGAACTCAAAATTAAAGTTTAGAGCTATGGCTACCATTCTAGAATCACTTGACCACCTTTAGGTGAACTAGAATTGTTCATGAGACATTTCTTATTGGGATTCTAAAATTAGTTTAGGTTAGATTCAAACAAATGCATATAAATATTTAGAATCCATGTATATTAGTTATATAATATGTGTTGTGGTTGGTTTTGATGTTAAAAATGGTTTTAAGGTGTATTGAAATGATAGGAGAAAATTGGAAGTGTTTAAGATTGATTTGAAGGTTGAAAATACGTACAGCCCAGGTGAGCCTCTCGACTCTGACCCTCCAGCGTCGCAACAATGAGCATCAGACCTAGGAGCATCGCGACTCCCATCCTTACGTGTCATAACGCTGAGATATTCAACTCTCGGAGTTTCTCTCACTCTTTGGAGATAAAATATTTTAAAATATTTAAAATACACATATTCATGATATCTTTGGGTTACACCTACTTCCATAGTGCTGGGCACCGATCCGACCCTAGGGGTTCCACAACTGTCCCAACAGATGCTGCCTAGTTTTAGGCAGTACCTCAATAGACATGTCCCACCAGTCTACCCACGAATAGTTCTTCTTAAATAAGAAAACTAAATATTTAGGTCAAGATCAATTACCTACAAATATGGTGGTGCAGTCTAAGTACGGTAGGGATTACACCTAATCTCGAAAATCGAGGAATTTCTAATTCAATTATTACTCTACTACTCTTTCCTAAATAGGATTGGAATATGACACTTCCAATGAATCCTAAACCAACTAAAATGGTATTTCACAACCTATAAAAGGAAAATAGATTGAAGGGATTGATTCATTCAAGCTTTGGCTCTCGCACTCAAGTTCCCAAAGCATATATAACTCCATAAACACCAGTCTACCGCTATCACAGAAACTCATTAAGGTCAGGGTAACTTTTAGCTTTGCTCTTCCCTTTATTTTCACTCGTCATAATCACTGACTTGAGCGTCGAAGTGCATACGGCATTCACCACACCAGTGAGTAGTTACTCCACGTTGACTTGCCTTTATTTTGCAGGATTGCTAATCCTCTCATCATAAAAATTCTCGATTGTAAGCCGAAGGTAAAATTCAGCGTCCATAATTTGGCACCCACCGTGGGGCCCTGGTGATTCATAGCTAGCAAATCACAGTCTGTCTACAACTTGAACCACAAACCATCCATGACTTTTGGAAGTGAAAATACCTCAGACACCATGTCTGCTCAACAAGAATGATCACGGGCGTTGGAAGGAGAAAACATCACCAAGTGAAGTACCAATGTCACTCTCCAAAGGTAGTTGGAGCAAATGGCCTCAACTTCTCAACATTGTGAACTCCACAATCAGCCTAATGACCTCATCCTCCATACCAATCTTATAGGGACATTTGAAGGTGCTACAGATCACAATCAACCCCCAGAGATGTGAGCCAACCCAAAATCCATTTCTCTGTAACATTGCTGCTAGTTACCCCGATCGTAGGTGGTGAGCCCTCATACCAGGTGCTCACTCTTCGACCAATATACATATGATACCTCTATTTCTCTATCAGATGCTTCATCAAATATGTTCCCATGTGTTAGGCATCAGTTGAGAAAGAGCCACCCATAGTGAATACCCACTTGACAGTTCATCAACACCATCGGCCCCAGCCGACTCAGATGATGTGCTAGCAATACATCTCAATAAGGGTGTCACTTGATGCAATTAGACCAAGTAAAAAAAGAGTCAAAGACCACCAATTATCGCCTATGGGATATCATAGCTTCCCAAACAAGCATTCATTGGTTACTTGGAAAAAATTGACTTTCACAAAACTCCAATTTAGGGAGAAACTCATTTGCTCAAATCGACTTATATGGACCATCATTTGGCCCAGTTGACATATTTCTCCTAGTCGACATGAAAATACCATCATAGACCTCCAACATAACTAATCGACCAAGAAGATTCTCTAGGATTTTCATCTCCTTCATCATGTGGAAGGACTGTCATCTTCTCATTTCATGTCGTCCGGAGAAGATGACAATCTTTCTATGTCATCTTCTCCAGATGACATAGAAAGATTGTCATTTTCTCCGGACGACATGAAAGGATTGTTATCTTCTCCAGATGACATAGAAAGATTGTCATCTTATCCAAACGACATGGAAGGATTTTCATCTCCTCTAAATGATATAGAAAGATTTTCATCTTCCCCAGACGACATGGAAGGATTGTCAACTTCTCCAGATGACGTGGAAGGATTGTTATCTTCTACAGACGATATGAAATGATTATCATCTTCTCCATACGATATGGATTGATTGTCATCTCCTCCAAATGATATAGAAAGATTGTCACATCCTCTAGACGACATGGAAGAATTGTCATATCCTCCAGGTGACGTGAAAGGATTGTCATCTTCTCCATATGAGCGAAAATAATTGTCATCTTCTCCAGATGATATAGGTGGATTGCCATCAACTCCAGACTACATAGGAAGACCTTCATCGGGTCTAGTGGAGTGAAGAATCTCATAGACCTTCATCAGGTCTAGCAGAGTGAAGACTCTCATGGACCTTCATCAAGTCTAGCGGAGTGAAGACTCTCATGGACCTGCACCGGGTCTAGTAGAGTGAAGACTCTCATGGACCTTCACCAGGTCTAGCTGAGTGAAGAGTCTCAGGGACCTTCATCAGGTCTAGCGAAATGAAGACTCTCATGGACCTTCATCAAGTTTAACGGACTGAAGACTCTCATGACCCTTCAAAAGATTAAGCGGAGTGAAGACTCTCATGGACCTTCATCACGTCTAGCAGAGTGAAGACTATCATAGACATTCACCAGGTCTAGCAGAGAGAAAACTCTCATAGACCTTCATCAGGTCTAGCAGAGTGAAGACTCTCATGGACATTCATAAGGTCTAGCGGAGTCAAGAGTCTCATGGACCTTCATAAGTTCTAGCAGAGTGAAGACACTCATGGACCTTCATCAGGTTTAACGGACTAAAGAATCTCATTACCCTTCATAAGGTTAAACAGAGTGAAGACTCTCATAGACCTTTATCACGTCCAAAAAGTGAAGACTTTCATGGGCCTTCATCAGGTCTATAGGGTAAAGACACTCAAAGACCTTCATCAAGTCTCACAAAGTGAAGACACTCATGGAATTTCATCATGTCTAGCGGAGTGAAGACTCTCATAGAACTTCATCAAGTCTAGCGCAGTGAAGACTCTCATGGACTTCATCGGGTCTAGTGGAGTGAAGACTCTCATTAACCTTAATCAGGTCCAGTAGAGTGAGGACTCTCATGGACCTTCATCAGGTGTAGTGGAGTGAAACCTCTCATGGACCTTCATCAAGTCTAGTGGAGTGAAGAGTGTCATGGAACTTCATCAGGTCTAGTCGGTAGAAGTCTCTTGAACCTTCATAAAGTCTAGTGGAGTGATGACTCTCATAGATCTTCTTCATGTTCAGTCGACGGGAGAGTATCCTGAACCTTCAGCAGACTAGTCGATGGGAACATTTCTATGACCCTTGTCGGGTCAGGTGGAAGACCTGAATCATCATCTGGTCCAAACGACGTTGAAGACTCTCCTAGACCTTCTTCAGATCTAGTCGACTAGAGATAATACTAGACCGTCATCTGGTCCAGTCGATGGGAATATTCCCCGAGACCCTCTCGGGTCAGATTGAAGACTTGGACCTTCATCTGGTCCAGATGATGTTGAAGACTCCCCTGGACTTTCTTCAGGTCTAGTCAACTAGAGATTATCATGGACCTTCATCTGGTCCAGTCAATGAGAATATTCTCCATGATCTTTGTTGGGTCGGGTTGAAGACCCCGACCTTCATCTGGTCCAGACGAAGTTGAAGACTACTATGGACATTCTTCAGGTCTAATAGACTGAAGATAATCTTGAACCTTCATCTGATCTAGTCGATGAGAACATTCCTCAAGACTTTCGTCGGGTCAAATTGGTTTCTGGACCTTCATCTGGTCCAAACGACATTGAAGACTCTCATGGACCGTCATCAGGTCTAGTCGACTGGAGATTATCATTAACCTTTACTGGTCCAATCGACGGAAATATTCCCCATGATGTTTGTTGATTCGGGTTGAAGAGCTGGAATTTCATATGGTCCATACGACATTGAAGACCTAGACTTTCTTCTGGTCCAAACGATGTTAAAGGCTCGCACAAAACTTCTTTAGGTCTAGTCGATTGAAGACTATCATGTATTATCAGCGGGAAAAATCTCTGTGACTCTTGTCAAGTCAGGTTGAAAACCTGGAACTTCATCTGGTCCAGACGTCATTGGAGACTCCATGGACCTTCTTCAGGCCTAGTCGAATGGAGATTATTGGACCTTCATCCGATATAGTCGAAGGGAATATTCCTCATGACTCTTGTCGAGTTAGGTTGAAGACCTAGACCTTTATCTGATTCAGATGACGTTAAAGACTCCTTTAGACCTTCTTCAGGTCCAATCGACTGGAGATTATCTTGAATCTTCATCTGGTCCAGTTGGTGGGACAATCCACATCGGGTTGGAGAAAATCTTGGACCATCATCTGGTCCTATCATATAAGAAGACTCATGAATCCTCATCTAGTCCAGTCGACGTAACGTGACATTCATCTAGTCTAAACAATACCCGTGCTCCAAATGATATAAGAAGCCCAAACGACATACTCGTGGAAAACTCTCCAAGTCAAGGTCTCATTGACTTAGAGAGTATGAGACAAACTGTATAGGTCAAATTTGGGCTAAGGACCCAAATGTCATTGTGTCTCATGCCCACGCATCAAACTTGCGTTAAAACCTGACTCGAGGCCTTCATTAAGCTCAAAATAACATATTGGGTAGGGATGGCAGTGGGTAGGGTATGGTGCGAGTTTTCCATTACCAAACTCGCACCCGTATATGTAAATAAATTACCAAACCCGCACCATACCCGTTGCGGGTTTTAATTTTCATTACCAAACCCGCACCGCATATAAAAATAAATTACCAAACCTGCATTGGTACCCAACGGATTTTTTACGGGTTTTTAAAATATTGAATTACTTTGTGTTCTTAATAATATAATTTTTTTAATTAAATAATTTATTTTTAATTGCTAGCTGTAGTTTTCACATTTGTTTTTCATTTGACATATACAACATGCATTGTATGTATATACAGTACATAAATAACATAAATTATGAAAGACTCAGTACCATATGTTTATTTTTTCATATAAACATAATTAAAACGAGTTCTTCCCTTCATAATTATATTGATCTAAGTTCACAAACTCAATCGAAAATAAGCTAAAAAGTAATCACCAACCTTTGGTCATATTTTTTTATGCTAAGTGTAATAAAAGTGATGCTTACAAGGCTCAAGTGATGTAAGTGTAATGAATAAGCAGAAAAGCTACTGAAGTTGCAGCAAACACTAGCTTATTTTGCTCATCTCCCGTTTCTGATCATGTGAACTTAATCCAAATTTTTGTATTATAATTTTATTAACAAGTGTGATTAAAAAAAACAATAATAGTCATGTAAAAAATCTTCAGTTGGGCAGGTTGCGGGCTGCGGCTGAGTGGGAGTGTGGAACTGTGGATTAGTGTTTTAGGTTTAGGTTTTGTTAGTTGTTTTTATATGAATGTTTTTTATATTGTCCTAAAAATATTAATTAATAAAAAATAATATTGCAGGTATGCAGATACCCGCAGCGGATACCCGTATTTTTTTCTTAAATACCAAACCTACACCGCACCCGCAGCGGGTTCTGCTTTAAATTACCAAACCCGCACCGCACCCACTAATATATTTACCAAATCATACCCATTGCGGGTGGGTTTTTGCGGGTTTGCGGGTAAAATTGTCATCCCTAATATTGGGCCACTACCTAGGCCAATTCAAAGTGGGTTCCAGCCACTGGACAATAAAGCCTACACATAGGGCTCGCGTATGGGCCCATAGGTCCATCATACATCCCCAATGGATAGAGTCCACATGACATAAAAGGTCTCCAATAGACCCTACCCATGCTACTCAATGTCCCAGCCGACAATTTATGAACAATGTTTTAGTCGAAGCTACCTCATCTTATGCAGTACCTCAGTAGACATGGCCCGCCAGTCTATACACGACTAGTTCTTCTTAAATAAGGAAACCAAGTATTTAGAACAAGATCAATTACCTATAAACACGGTGGTGCAATCCAAGTACGGTAGGGATTACACCTAATCCCAGAAATCCAGACATACATAATTCAGTCCCTACTCTACTTCCATTTCCTAAATAGGATTGGAATACGACACTTACAAGGAATCCCAAACCGGCTAAAAGGTTATTTCAAAGCCTATAAAGAGAGAGGAGATCGAAGAGATTGATTCATTCAAGCTTTGACTCCCGCACTCAAGTTCCCAAAGCATACACAACTCCTTAGACACGAACTTACCGCCCTCACGACAACTCACGAAGGTCAAGGTAACTCTTAGTCTTGCTCTTCCCTTTCTTTCCGCTCGTCATCATCATTGACTTGAGCATCGGAGTGCCTATGGCATCCACCACACCGGTGTGTAGTTACTCCACACTCACTTGTATTTATTTTGCAGGATCGCTAGTACCTCCGTCATACAAATTCTCGATTTGAGGCCGAAGGTGAAATTCAGCATCCACACAGGAAACGTAATTACAAAGCGAATTAGAATCATAAAAGATTTAAATTATTGACTAAGATACTGAATTTGAGTTGTTGTTTTTTCTTCCATTATCAATCTCTCTCTTTATATGCCTTCATCAAATTATTCTCCTTATTTCCCGCAACTGCTCATTCACGTTATTCTCTTACCGATTTTGAGGAAAACTGAAAATCAATACACGTCTAATTTTTGAAAAAGTCGATTTTATACATAAGGCAGATCCTTCACTTCCACTCTTAACTTACGAAGAAACCTCCTAGAATCGGCCATGGGCTTATCCAAGCCCAATTGTTGGTCTTATTGTTTAGTTACTTTGGAGCATCCTAATGGGCTCAGCTCACACCAAAAAATTTGCTTGATTCGGGCGCAAAACTGATGTGTGTTGGGTAAGTTGGTGTCGGTTTTTAGATTATGAATATCCTGGTAGCCAAACATGCCAGAAGAATTATCTAGAAATCTTGTTTTATTCTGCCACGTCTCAAAAACTAAATCTCAGTCGTTAGATCATCCTTCTCGCCAATGATTGGCCCACTAGATTGGTCATGTTAACTCAGTTATAGAGTCGTCCCGTGGGGCCGTCTATAATATATCACCCTTTGCATTCTCCACGTCAAGGAAACAAAGCACAACCAATGATATACCGCCACGTACCAATAATCAAACATTAGCCGTCGGATCGTCCATGCTGCAAAGAGAAACCCCAAACCAAACGATTTTAAGTTTTTAACTCGAAGTAGTTCAGTCTCGGGAGATCTGCAGTCCCCTCTATAGATATAATAATCAAACGGCAAACGAAAAAGAATAGGGAATAATTTGATCATTTTAAAGTTAATTCAAGTTGACGATGAGGAAGTGGACAGTCCCTTCCGTTTTGCTTCTCATTTTCCTCATCGCTCTTCTCCCAGATCAAGGTAAGCTAGTGATATTTTGTAAATCTCGCTAGTTGCATTGTTTACGAACTTATACGACGTCTGATCTGTGATTTTTTTTTCCAGGAAGAAATATACAGGCAAAAGCAGAGGATGAATCTGATAAACTAGTAGATCCGCCTAAGATTGAGGAGAAACTTGGAGCAGTACCAAATGGTTTATCAACTGATTCTGACGTGGCAAAGAGGTTAGTGAATGTTTTCAGCTATGATGCTCGCTTTTTTTTTTTATTATTCTTTTAATTTCAATTTGTTTTTTTTAATAATTTTTTTTAAAATAATGAAATTTATTGTTTGTATTTTTGATTTAGGGAAGCGGAGTCGATCTCGAAGAGGTCGCTTCGTAATAATGCGGAGAAATTTGAATTCCAAGCTGAGGTGTCGCGGCTTATGGACATTATCATCAATTCTCTTTACAGCAACAAAGATATTTTCCTCAGAGAGTTGATTTCTAATGCTTCTGATGTAAGCATATAATATGCTTCTCATATTTTTGATTTTTTATGCATAGATTTGGATTTATTTATTTATTTTCATTCGAAATTCAGGCCCTCGACAAGATTAGATTCCTCTCTTTGACAGACAAAGAGGTCTTGGGCGAAGGCGACAACACTAAGCTTGAGATACAGGTATGTGCTTAATTTATGATGAATCGATGATGAAACAAGGACTGTAAACTCATTATTTAATAACTATCTTAATTAATCGATAAAGCATAATTGTGGAAATATAATTTATTAATGAAATGCAGATTAAGTTAGACAAAAAGAATAAAATTCTTTCAATTCGCGACAGAGGTATCGGTATGACTAAGGAGGATTTGATCAAGAACTTGGGAACCATAGCAAAATCTGGAACTTCAGGTGCTTATATTGTGTGAAGATCTTCTCGAATCAAATTAAGTGTTGAACAATATTAACTGTAATTATTGTTTTTTCTTGCAGCATTTGTTGAGAAAATGCAGACAAGTGGAGACCTTAATCTGATTGGACAATTTGGTGTTGGGTTTTACTCTGTATATCTGGTTTCTGATTATGTTGAAGTAATTAGCAAACACAATGATGACAAACAGTAAGTTTCTATGCATTGAATTGATATAAATTGTTAAATTTGGCTCTCCTAGTTTATGTATACATCAATTGACGGCAATGCCAAATGTTTGCCTCATAGGTACGTGTGGGAATCAAAGGCGGATGGGGCATTTGCAATTTCTGAGGACACGTGGAATGAACCACTGGGACGTGGAACTGAGATTAGATTGCACCTCAGAGATGAAGCTGGGGAGTACTTGGAGGAGGGGAAGTTGAAGGTTGGTGGTTCATCATTGTTTTTCCATAGAAATTTTTATTGCTCATTTACTGTTTATTCATTTATCAACACTGATGATTTTATATGGACTACAAGAGTTTTCGAAAATGTTTAGTTTTTTCTTTTACTCTTTCATGATGAACAAACCTTTTTTTTTTTCGAAATTATATAAATTAAGCTATTTTAACTTTGCCTAAACTTTGTGTTTAAAAAAATAGGGAAAAACCCAATTTGTGGACAAAAATACCCCTCTTAACTATTTTTCCATTTCAAAAAACAGAAAGCCCCATCTCTTTCTCTCTTCATTTAAAAATCGTCTCAACCATTTTCCTTCACTTACACGATCTCTCTCTCTCTCTCTCTCTAAACTCTCAGTCAGTGATTTAGGTAAATTTTTTCAGAAATTTTGATATTTGAGGATAGAAATTGTTCGATATTTGGATGATAAGGAGATAGATGTGCATTGCTTGATTTTAGGGTTTTCAAAATTGTAAAGTTTTTAATTTCTTTTGTGATACTGATTTTTGCGATGACTGGTTTGCGATGCCGTTTCACTTTCCATCACAAAGTGGTTCAAAATGTCTCAAATTTTGAAACACTTTAAGATACCTATCCATCGCAAAGAGCCTCAAATTATCACAAAGTGTCTCAAATTTAAGACACTGCGATAAGTCCATTGCAAAGTGACTCAAATTTAAGATACTTTGAGACAACTTGACATTTCAAAGTGCCTCAACGAAAACATCTGGTTTTTGTAGACATTTTGCAATAAGTTGCCTTTGCAAAGCGTCTCAAATTTAAGGCACTTTGAGACACATTGGCATCTCAAAGTGGCTCAAATGAAATGAAATATCTATTTTTTTAAGAACTCTGCGATAAGGTGCCATCCCAATTCCCAAAGTGTCTCAAATTTAAGACACTTTTCGACATCTTGGCATCTCAAAGGGCCTCAAATGAAATACAACGGCTGTGAATTGAGATCAACCTATTACGCATAAAAATCAACAAAAGTCATGTTCTATATTACGTATAAAAATTAAGTTTAAACTATAATGCTTCCTAAAGAATTCGGTATTACTTTCATCAAAACTAGGAAAAATGTCTAGCATCCCATAAAAAATGTACATGGCAGTTGAAACACCACATTCGCCATTTTCAGGCATTTGTTGAGGGACACCCCAACCTAGTAATGCTCCATGGAATGGGTTTTGTAGAGTTGAGAGAGAGAGAGAGAGTTTGGGTTTAGAGAGTTTAAAGAGAAAAGAAGAGAGAGAGAGATTGCAAATTTCAAGTTTGGGATTTTAGGTTTTGAAATTTTTGGAAAATTTTGAATAGTTTGAAATGGTTTGAGTTGATATGGATCAAGGGTATTTTGTCCATAAAATAGGCCTTCGCATATTTTTTGCAATAAAAAGTTTGGACCACCAATTTTGATATTAGAAAGTTAAAATAGCATAATTTCTAATTTCTAATATTTCCCTTTTTTTTCATGGAGATTAATATTTTATAATTTATTTTTGGCCGCAGGAGTTGGTGAAGAAATATTCTGAATTTATCAATTTCCCCATCTATATCTGGGCCAGCAAAGAGGTTGATGTGGAGGTTCCAGCTGATGAGGATGAATCAAGTGATGAAGAGGAAAAAGGTACATTTTAATGTGTTATACTGTTTAATAATGGATTTATAATTAGTGCTGATGTCATTGAGATCATTTACACTTTTGTGTGTCAGAAAATCCGCATAAGTGATGGTTACATTTTTAACATTCTTTATATACTTAACTGCTGCAAGCAGCTGAGAAAGAAGATGAAGAAACTGAAAAAAGTGAAGACGAAAATGAAGATTCTGAGAAAAAGTCAAAGACCAAAACAGTGAAGGAAACAACTTATGAGTGGGAGCTCTTGAATGATGTTAAGGCTATATGGCTGCGAAGTCCAAAAGAAGTGACAGAGGAAGAGTACACTAAATTCTATCATTCTTTGGCAAAGGTACTTATTCCATTTTGAATAGGTGAAACAGTTTTCACAAGTTAAATAATTTGCACATTTTTTTGCTTTTCAGGATTTCAGTGAAGAGAAGCCTTTAGCATGGAGTCACTTTAATGCTGAAGGTGATGTTGAGTTCAAGGCCGTTTTGTTTGTGCCTCCAAAGGCTCCTCATGATTTGTATGAGAGTTATTACAACAACAATAAGGCCAACTTGAAGTTGTATGTTAGAAGGGTCTTCATCTCAGATGAATTTGATGAGCTTTTACCGAAATATTTGAACTTTTTGAAGGTATCAAGTACATAATTTCTTTAATTTGGTTTATTAAAAATAAGGTAAAATCAATGTCATGGTTTTTTTCTCTAATTGGTGTAGGGTCTTGTTGATTCCGACACATTACCACTCAATGTATCAAGAGAAATGCTTCAACAGCACAGCAGCTTGAAAACAATCAAGAAGAAACTCATCCGGAAGGCCCTTGACATGATCCGTAAAATTGCCGAGGAGGATCCTGATGAGTCCGCTGGTAAAGACAAGAAAGGTATGAATCAGTTCGACTTAAATTTTCTTTATTCATTGCAGCCTAGGCATTCTAGCTAACTAACCTTTTCAGTTATCTTTTGACATTCAATTCTCTTTTATTTCCAATGGGTTTGGAAATGCATTGATGTTGATTCTTGATGATGCTGCAGACGATGGAGAATCCAGCGATGATGACGACAAGAAAGGTCAATATACAAAATTCTGGAATGAGTTTGGAAAGTCCATTAAACTTGGTATCATTGAGGATGCAGCTAATAGAAACCGATTGGCAAAACTTCTCAGATTTGACAGGTATCTGGTTTATACTTTGTATTTATATATATATATATATATATATATATAAATAGGCATTACTTTGACCTTCACCTAGAAAACTCATGGTGTTTGTACTCTCATACAGCACAAAGTCGGATGGTAAATTGACTTCTCTGGACCAATACATTTCAAGAATGAAAGCTGGACAAAAGGACATCTTTTACATAACAGGCCCCAGCAAGGAACAGTTGGAAAAGTCTCCATTCCTTGAGAGGCTTAAGAAGAAGAATTATGAGGTATACTGAGAATGATTTGGCTGTTTATTGATGCAAGAGTCGACCTGTTAGTCTCTGTAATTATGTTGTATGCTTTTTTCTTGTTGGCCTTTCGATTTATGTAGTATTTCTTTATTGCCAGGTTATTTTCTTCACAGATCCAGTTGATGAATACCTGATGCAATACCTGATGGATTATGAAGACAAAAAGTTCCAAAATGTATCCAAAGAGGGTCTTAAACTTGGTAAAGACTCTAAAGACAAGGAACTTAAGGAGTCATTTAAGGAGCTCACTAAATGGTGGAAGGGTGCTCTTGCCAGCGAGAATGTGGATGATGTGAAAGTAAGCAACCGTTTGGATAACACTCCTTGCGTAGTTGTGACGTCAAAGTATGGTTGGAGTGCAAATATGGAGAGGATCATGCAGTCGCAGACTCTGTCAGATGCTAACAAGCAGGCGTATATGCGTGGCAAGAGGGTGCTTGAAATCAATCCAAGGCATCCAATCATCAAAGAGCTCCGGGAGAGAGTTGTCACTTACCCTGAGGTATCTTTCGTACACGGGAGCAGAATTTCATAAATTCAATTCAACACACACTATTGCTTATATTCCCTTGGTTTGAAGGATTTTTTGTTTATGAATGTGACATTGGAAATGAGTCTGGTCTAGTGCTTAGGTTGGAAGATGGTTTATGTCTTGTGAATTAGAACGAGATGAGTCCAATTTCTGTTTTAAGCACTGAATGGTTTTTGGCTTTCAGGATGTTGGTGTTAAGCAAACAGCCCACCTCATTTACCAGACGGCACTCTTGGAGAGTGGCTTTATGCTGAATGACCCCAAGGATTTCGCCTCCCGCTTATACAGCACAGTGAAAACAAGCCTTAACATTAGCCCTGATGCTGCTGTTGAGGAGGAAGAAGATGTAGAACCCGAAGCTGAAGCAGAAACAAAAGAAGAAGCTTCAGCTGCTAACGAGGATGTGGATACAGAGCCTTCTGCCAAGGATGAGTTGTAGATTGCCTAAATGCACCTCATTGTGCGTTTATTTCCGGTTTTGGAAATGTAAAAAAAAAAAAAAAAAAAAAAAAAAAAAAAAAAAAAAATGGGGGTTAGTCGAAGATTATGATGTTTGTGTAATTCTCTTTTCATTTGTGTAAATCTCTTTCAACTTTCATTCTTTTTCCCTCTAGTGCTTGCTTAACAAAATATGATCTTGAATCAAGATTCTTGATTGATCTTTATTTAATTTTTTTGAAATTTCCCTGCCCTAAATAATTTAAAGAGGAGTGTATTGGTAATTAAAAATTATTAAGGTTAAAAAAATCTCAATTATTATTAAATCAACACAACCCTTCAAACCATGCACACAATTCCTAAACGTAATGATATTTTATATATATTCCAATTTAGCACAACTAATATCTCAATAATAAAATAATCAAAATAACACGAGAAATTGAGATTTTTACATAGTTCGGTAATTCCATGTACGACCATGTCTCAAGCAACTTGTAAGAGGATTCAATACACATTTGGTTTTTCGAGTGCCAATGAAATCCTTAGAAATCTTCTTTCTCGGGCTCGAAGATGATCCAATTAGCTTATGAGTGTCAATCAATCCTTTTATGGTTCTTTAAGGATTTAAAGATGGCCTAAGTGTTTGATACAAAGAAAGTGGAGAACAAAGTTCCACCAAATATAAAAATCTCCTAGATGAGAGTAAAACTCCGAAAAAACTCTTAATGAGTAAATGATACAAGTTAAGAACTTGATTTGAGTTTAGAGATCATTTAGTGATCAAAGTAGGAAGGAAGAACAAGTTGAAAACGTTTAACCAAGTGCAAAATGATTCAAATGTGTTTAATTTATAATGCCCTTGAAAAACTAACCATTATTACCATTCCAGCAAGGTTCGGATGTCCAAAGCCGTAGGGTTCGGTCGTTCGGTAGCTAAACGATCATTTAAACACAAGTCATAAATAACATTTTGGACGTTCGTTGGTACGAGACCGGATATCCAATCTTAGGATTTTCATAACATTGCTCTCTGCCAAGCTTTAGACCAGTCTACGACCAGCCATAGGACAAAACTTCGGACGTCTGGTCTATACTATGTTTTGAAAACTTTGCAACACCCAAAGATGCATCAATCAAAATTCAATTTTTTTGAAATTAAATAAGGACTTTTTATCAAAATCAAATATATCTTTTAAGACCGAAAAGCTTTAAAAATAATTTTGTCAATTAAGATCAAAACAAGCTTTTATAATTTGATGAAAATATATAATTTTATAAGTTATGCACATGTAAACATGATTTGAATTCTAAAGTGGTTATCATGGATAATCTTACTTCAACAAGCATTACAAAATTAAAAGCAATATATTATATACTAATCTTCTTTAATTTTAAATGTTGGTGAGCTCCCATGATTTCCTTTGATGTTGAGCTCCTCTCTTATGCTTGCACTTCCATGAAATACTTCAAATAATGTATTTATCTTTATGCCCTTGATATTTTATCATGATCAATATAGGGTGTGACACTTAAAAGGTCAACAATTCTCTTTTTGATAATGACAAATATTTGTATATTTAGTCATTCTAAAACACAATTCAAGCACAAGTTAGTGAAATAAAACATATGTTCACTTTTTATAATATATGTTCATTAAACATGTTCACCTTTTATAGCATGTGTTCATGAGCACTCCAAAAAAGATCAAAATACATACCAAAATTCTTCCCCTTTTGACATTAAAAAAAAAGTGTCCAATTGTACGGGCCAAATTTGGGCCCAATGGCATAACTGTCATTCCACCTTTGGGCCAATCAAGAAACCAAAGCCCTGAAACCCACCATTAGATCTAGTTTGAGAAATCAGCTTTGGACTGAGAGGCCATACCAGCCCAGAGCCCACCATCACAAATTTAACAGTTCAGGAAGGTCAATAGATTCATGAGTAATTAGATTGGGAAAACGCCTTCGGTAATGAATTCCATTAAATCGGCAGTTACAGTCATAAACCCTGTCATTAACACATCCAACGGGTAGAAGAGATTTAAATGACCCCTCGTAAGGAGGGCCTATAAAAGAGAAGAGCCAATGCATAAAGGGGGATGACACAACACTACTCCTTGTCATCAGAGAAATCATAATACACTGCCCTCACGGCAAACAAAAGATGATTGAGGTAACTTCAAGTCTTATTCTCCGTACAACCGACTTATTCACATTACTAACTTGAGCGTCGGAGTGCCCCCGGCACCCACCACACCGGTGGGCAGTATACTCCCGCTCACTCTACCTTTGTCTTGCAGATCGCTAGTGCCCCCAACCTACAAATTCTGATTGTGGACCTCGGGCGAAAACCAGCATCCACAATTTGGCGCCCACCGTGGGGCCTTAGCGATTCATAGCAAGCAAAAATCACTCAGTCTACAATCCTTACAAACATAACTATCCATGGCTTCAAGCCACAAACAGACACCAGACCCGGTGGTGGCACAATTAGCCACTCTACAATTCAGTTACGATCAATGGAAGATGAAAATTGAGCCATATAAAACTCCAGTACTAGTATCTCCAATAGTATTTGGAACATTATTCTTTCTTCAACCAGGAGCAGGACTACAAGTCATCCCAACTATCTTATCAAAGCTAATCTCTTAGAAGCAGACAACAGTATAGCCAGTAAAAATCCACCATCAGGGGACCATCTTTTCCATACGACATGTAAAATGATAGTCTCCTCCAGGCTATGTAGAAGGATCATCATCAACCTTTCACTACATGTGAAGATTGTCATACTCTTCATACGACAAGATAGATGGTTATCTTCTCCAGATGACACAAGTGAATCTCAATCTTTTTCACACAACATGAAATAGTGTCATCTCCTTCAGACGACGTTAAGATGATTCTCATCCCCTCCTGAGGACATGAAAGACTTATCATCTCCTTCACACTACATGAAAGTAGAATGAAGAATTTCATGGACCTTAATCCTTTCTTCATTAAATTATCGTTGGGACAATTGGGAGAGGAATGATGAGTCAAGCAATTGGGTGTTGGAGACATGCACTCGACAAAGCTCTGTGCATAGCTATCACATGCGAACTTGCTAAGAAAGTACAAATGTACAAGGGGCATACCCCAAGAAGAGGCAAATGGCTTAAAACAAAGTCGAAGAGAAAACCAACAAAAGAATTACAAGGGAAAAAACCCCAAACAGAATACAAACAAAGCCAAAACACAGCCCATAGGCAGTAACTATGTGCGCTGAAGCAAAAAATGAAGCTCAAGCAACCATTAGCTAGACTGGGCCCAAAAGCATAGAAAGCCCAGACCACAACGCACGAGCAACACCCACGCAAACAGAGTGTGGCCCACGCACAACAAATCCATCAGCCCACACGTTGAACCAGACCTAATGCATAATCCAAGCCACGGAGCAAGAGCACCACACGCATGTGGAAAGCGACCATGCTACGAAGCCCAAATTTGTTAATCCATTAGCCACGTGCACAATTTGAAGTAAGCTCTCTCCAATCACGCAAGGAGCAAACAACCGCCAACATACAATCCAATAAAGCCCAAAGAACCACAATCAATCGGCCCATGTAAAACACATGTAAAACAAGGAACAATGATCGTCAGCCTAATAACAAAGCCCAACCGACCAAAACATAAAATTCTAAACTTGAGACTTATCAACTAAATAATGTCCCACATCGATTATTTTCCAAGAGAGCAACCAAAAGCTAACAACAAAACTCAACCCACATCAACTGGTGCTAGGAGCGAACATGAGGCTAACATCAAAACACATCCCACATCGCCTGATTTAGACAAGCATCATCCAAGCCCAAAGCCAGCTGAAGAGCCCCCACTCCATGTGCAACCATCACTCGACAGGTGCAAATTTGCCACACGCAACTGTCGAAGAGAAGAATCCCTACGTATAAACAAGCACAAAAACACAAGGGACACAAAAAGAAGTAAGTCTGGCACACATAAGCTACTAGACACGACACTCAGGCATGGATTGTTTAATAAGTTACAAAAGAACAAGTAAAAACATGTTCCAGGGAGAGAAACTTTCCCCCACGTACATAAAAAAAATGAAACAAGTGTGGAGCACACATGAAAATTCAGGTAAAGAAAGCCCATACTCACTCGGCAATTTCAAAGCTGCCACACGCCAGCTCACGCAACAATCTGTCGAACTGAGCGTGAGGCCTTACAAGAAAGCTGATGATCAATAATCCAAGAAGTCCACTCGACATAGGGAAGCTCACAAGCGACAAAAAATGAAATAAATTGAGGCCAACTGCCCCAAACTGAAAAAATTGAGTTAAATAAAGGCTTCACTACCCACAGAACAAATGAAGCCCCACGCCACATGCAAATGATGAGTGACCCACTTGACAAATCCCACATGCCATCATTGGACACCATGCATGAAATGAGCCCTTTCACACGCACAAGGGCCACGACACTCCCCTACACTGAGCAAGGCCAAAAACCCAAGCAGGCAATATGACCAATAAGCCCGAGAGCCTTGCGGCTGCTAACATGGTGTGCGTGAACTAATCTCACGTGAAGGAGACAGAGAAATGCACTCACAACTGAATCTTACTTTTGTAGCATGAAATCAAAGATAAGCAACAAAACTGCATGATTGTCATACTATCCATACTACAAGATGGATGGCTATCAACTTCAGGCTACATGGAAAACTCCCATCTCTCCTAGACTACTTGGAATGATTCTCAACTCCTCCCGACTAAATTAAAGTTTAGTTATCATCTTCATGCTATGTTGATTTAATATTGCCAACTTCATACTACATAAGGAATCTTTTATCATGCCCAGTAGAATGAGAACTTCCTTGGATCTCCTTTAGGTCCAATCGACCAACCTTTATCAGATTAGGTAGTATGTAAATTCTGTGTGACTTTCATCAAAGTTTATTCTATTGTAGTATCATTGACCATATTCAAGCCTTGTATAATTAGCAATGACCTTGATAGACATTCATCTCTTCCATACTACATATGAGGATAATCATCTTCATAGTACGTATGGAGATTATCATCCACTCTAGACTACATGGATGGATTTCCATAAACTTTAGAAAGTATTGGAAAAGCCCAATGAACCTTCATCAGGTTCATTCGACCCTAGTCTCCTGACCATCATCAGGTCAGGTAGAATGAAAATTTTCTTGGACCTCATTTGGTCCAATCGACCAACCTTTATCAAGTTAGGTAGTATGAAAATTCTTTTGGACCTTCATCAAGTCTAGTATAGTGGTGATTCTCATAGACATGCATTAGTTTCATTCGACCGTGTCTCATGGACCTTTGTCAGTTCCATTCGACAATAGTATCATGGATTGGTAGAATGAAGATTCATTTAGTCCTTTCATCAAGTTCATTCGACCATAGCTTCATGGACCTTCATCAGGTCTAGTAGAGTGGTGATTCTCATAGACATGCATTAGTTTCATTCGACCGTGTCTCATGGACCTTTGTCAGTTCCATTCGACAATAGTATCATGGATTGGTAGAATGAAGATTCATTTAGTCCTTTCATCAAGTCCATTCGACAGTAGTCTCGTAGAAGAGAGATAAGTGATGACTTTCATCAAGTTCATTCCATTGTAGTATCATGGGCCTTCTTCAGGTCTAGTATAGTGAGTAATGACCTCATTGGATCTTCGGCAGTTCCATTCGACAACTTCATTCGACAGTAGTCTCGTAGAATAGAGATAACAATGATGGCTTTCATCAAGTTTATCTATTGTAGTCTCATGGACAATCATCAAGTCTAGTAGTATGAGAAGGAAAAACCTTCATAGACCTTCATCAGGTCTAGTAGAGTAAAGACCCTCATTGACCCATGTTAGATTTTGTAGAATGAGTAATGAAGACCCTCATAGATCTTCATCATGTCTGGAGTGTAGACTCACATGTACCTTCATCAGGTTTAATGGAATGTGTAGATTACCATGTACCTTCATCAGGTATAATGGAGTGTGTAGACTTTCTTGGACCTTCATCAGGTCATGTAGACTCTGATGTACTTTCTTCAAGTGTTGTAGAAAGAAATCTTCTTAGACCTCCATCAGATCTGGTAATCTGTAGACTCCCTTGTACCTTTATCAATATGTATGGTCGTCTTTATACATAAGACAATGAAACATCCTCCATATGGGACATCATTATCAACCTTCAGCTCAGTCGACACAACAGACAAGTAAATGATCTCTCATTGTTTCGGTCAAATAAAGTATGCTTCTTATATTGAAGAGCCATTGACTAGTCACTCGACAGATACTCCAGACGATAGGTATCAATGTTCTCATTTCTTTACTTACCATGATTATGGTTTTGAAATTTGCAAGCAATGCCATATGACATAGTTGAAGACCTGGACTATTCCTAGTCCAGAAGACATTGAAGACTCCCCGTCGTATGGAGTGTACCTTGAACATTCATCTGGTTCAGTCGTCTGGGAACATTCCCCATGGCTCATGTAGAGTCGAGTTCAAAAAATGACCTTCATCTGGTCTAGAAAAATTTGAAGACTCCTCTGGTATTTGACTAGTAGTATGGAGATTGTCCTGAACCTGCAACTGGTTCAGTCGACCGGGGACATCCCCCATGGACTCATGTCGAGTCAAATGAAGATATGGACTTCCTACAGTCCATACGAACCCTCATCAGGTTCAGTCGACCGGGGACATCCCCCAAATACTCGTGTCGAGTCAAGTTATAGACATGGATTACACATTCGTATGACTTATACCTTCCTGGCCTCAGCAAGCCCAGTCGACCAGGGACATCCCACATGGACTCATGTCGAGTCAAGTTGTAGACATGGATTACTGATGAGTGGTAAAACTATCACTATTTCTCACTCATTTAACTTAATATTTTGTATAGTTCTTGAGTTTTGTGAATATTTTGATGTGTTTTGTGTTATTTTGTAGATAAATAAAGTTTCAGGACATTCTGGAGGTGATTTGGAGCAAAACTGTGAAATTTGGTGAAATTTGCAAAAATGATATTGGTAATTTTGGGCGTCCTGACACAAAGGGTATTTTGGTAATTTTGGACATCCCGACACCGAAATAAAGTTTCAAGACATTCTGGAGGTGATTGGAGCAAAACTGTGAAATTTGACGAAAATGGTATTTTGGTAATTTTGGACATCCCGACACGAGGGTATTTTGGTAATTGCACCACCATGCCACATGTCAAAAATTCAACGAGCCGTCTTTTTTAGCCACCATGCCACGTGTCGAAAATCAGCGATCTAAAAATAATAATATAAATAATTAAAAAATAAAAATCAGAAAAATAATAATAAAAAATTAGATTTTTTGCCTATAAATAGATTTCGAATTTTTAGTTTCAAATGTACCTCATCCTCTGAAATCCTTATAAATAAAATAGAGTTCTTCTTATTTTCTTCTTATATTCAGTTTTATTTACGCTTTGTAGTAGTAATTCTATCCATCCATGAGGGGGTAACTTCTCTATGCTGAGGTAATAAGGTAATTCTTTTACTTTTGCTATTTAGATTAATCTCCCTTAAAAAATAATATATAAACTATTTAAAATCTGAATTAATAAAGGATACCGCCATTTCGGACGGTTGGTTATTAAATTAATCTGGTTAAACCTGACTTAATGAGGATACCGCCATACTGGACGGTTGGTTTAAGTTTATATTTCTGTTCCGCCTTATGTCTGGTATATTTGAATTTGACTTAATCAGGATACCGCCATTCTGGACTGTTGGTTTAAAATATCACAAGATTATATATTATTTTATGGGAGATATCTAAATAGTGAATAGTAGAAGTTAATTCCTTTTACCTTAGCATTTCTTTTTATTACTTTTCAGCAATTTCATTTTATGTCTTTTAAGTTTATATCAGCTTTAGTTATGTGTTGTAACTAAGTTAAATATCTAGGGTTGTGATAAAATCTAATATTACCGATTTAAAAAAAAGGTTAGATTATAGTTTGGATAATTAAAAGAATTATTTGTTGAGTCATAACCTTAATGCCTTTTTATTAACTGATCACTAATAAAATTGATTAGATAAAACTTAAAATGAACTAGACATAAGGATTTTAAGTTTAAAGACCTTATACTCAACAACCCACGATCTTCTTTAAGGATAGATAAACCTTTAATAGATTTCCTTACAGGATAGGAATATACCTGTTGGGCAGGGGTAATCAATAATTGGAATTCAATCTTAATGAATCTAGGTAATTTAATTGACATAGATATATGGTTCAATTTGATTATTCTAGGTATTTGTAAATGACCATCGGAAGAGGCTTTTACATAATTTAGTGTTCCAGATTAATAATTCAATATTTTACCCAACTATGATATAACTACTTCATCTTTTAATAGATATTAGAAAGATTCACAACCCTAGATCTTTGAGTCTTTTATTTTCCTTAGTATTTTCTTTTGTCTTGTTATCTTTTTATTTATTTAGCAAATCTATAAATCAAATCATTCAAGTAATCAATTCCCTTCTCCCTCAATTAGATATTTGTAAATAAATAGTATCAACAATTAATAACAATAGTAGGAATTAAGTCCTCGTGGGATCGATATTTTTTATACTACTTGAACGATACATGCGCTTGTGTTATACGTGTGTGTTTACGCCGGTCAATTACACATGTCGTATGACTTATATCTTCCTGGCCTCATCAAGTCCAGTTGACCGGGGACATCCCTCACAAACTCGTGTCGAGTCAAGTTGTAGACATGGATTACACATATCGTATGACTTATATCTTCCTGGCATCATCAAGTCCAGTCGACCGGGGACATCCCTCATTGACTCGTGTCGAGTCAAGTTGTAGACATAGATTACACATGTCGAATGACTTATATCCTGACATTCATCTGGTTCAGTCGATTGGGTACTTCCCCAATGGCTCTTGTAGAGTCAAATTCATAACTACACATTCGTTTGGTTCAATTAATAGGCAGCACCAACGCTCATGTATATCTACATCCTATGGTCTCGCCCCAGGCGAAAAACACGTTAAGTACTCTCCAAGCCAATGACTCATTGACTTAGAGAGTAAGGGACAAACTGTACGGGCCAAATTTGGGCCCAATGGCATAACTGTCATTCCACCTTTGGGCCAATTAAGAAACCAAAGCCCCGAAGCAAGCCCACCATTAGATCTAGTTTGAGAAATCAGCTTTGGACCGAGAGGCCATACCAGCCCAGAGCCCACCAGCACAAATTTAACAGTTCAGGAAGGTCAACAGATTCATGAGTAATTAGATTGGGAAAACGCCTTCAGTAATGAATTCCATTAAATCGGCAGTTACAGTCATAAACCCTGTCATTAACACATCCAACGGGTAGAAGAGAATTAAATGACCCCTCGTAAGGAGGGCCTATAAAAGAGAATAGCCAAGGCATAAAGGGGGGATGACACAACACTACTCCTTGTCATCAGAGAAATCATAATACACTGCCCTCACGGCAAACAAAAGATGATTGAGGTAACTTCAAGCCTTATTCTCCGTACAACCGACTTATTCACATTACTAACTTGAGCGTCGGAGTGCCCTCGGCACCCACCACACCGATGGGCAGTATACTCCCGCTCACTCTACATTTGTCTTGCAGGATCGCTAGTGCCCCCAACCTACAAATTCTGATTGTGGACCTCGAGCGAAAACCAGCATCCACACCAATAAAGTTCTAAAGCATAAAATCAAATCTCTAATATGCTCCATATTTCATAAAAATATTCAAAAGATACCAATTGGAAAAAATATATACTTATACTATAAAAAAAATAAAAATTTCCATTTGAGGGGTATTAAAACTAATTAAGTTCAAGCTCCCCCTCAATGAGGGAAAATATGCATCATTTCAAGAATAAAACCAATTAAAACATGATTATAAGTTATCCAATATAATTTAATCATAAAGTATGCACATTTGGACACTTTAACCAACAAAGATGCATATGAGCATATTTTCAAAATAGATTATACATACGGTAAGGTTTTGAGGTTAGCGCGGAAGCATCCATGTGACTGAAATTTAAAATTTTCTTCCAAAACCACTTTAAAGATCGTGGTTATGTTGTTGTTGATGTAGACAATATACTATTTAAATTAATCTATATTAATTTAACATGCATGTAATAAATAATTTTATTTATCAACATTAATTAATTTACTGATAATAAAACATACATTTATGTGCTTATTATCTTTTCGAGCCTTTTGAATATCCTCATTGATTTTTCCCTTGTTGTAGTGCACCAAGCGTTGCACCTCTAGTTGGCACACTAGCTCTCATCTACGAACAAATCGCTCCCACTATTGAGAACAAAAGAAACCCTTTTCTTTTATAGGATGTTGAAGTCTTTAGAAACGAATCGGAACTATTCCGGAGAGAAGAAATCGAAAACACAAAACATATTACTTATATATATATTCTTAATATCAACGTAAACAACAATTGCTTACTGTCTGTGTATATATATATTAGCAGCAAGCAACAATTACAATATATATATAAAAGCAACGTAAATTTGTAACAGCAATTGCTTGTGTATATATATACCCCAATGCACAACTATTGTCTTTGTGTATATATATTATTCTTACGCAAGCTATTACAACCAAAAACAATTGCTTATAATTCTTGCAAATATATATCAACAACAACGCTTGCTGTGTATATATATTTATCTGCTTGCATGCAACCTTCAACAACAAAAACTACATTTGTTTATTGCTTATGTTCATATATATATATAGGCAACAACCAATTGACACATTCAACTTCAACAAGAAGTTTTCCTTCAACTTCAACAAGAAGTACTTCTTGAATAACAAGTCTTTCTACAAGAAGTTTTGCCTCAACTTCAAAATGAAGTTTTGCATCAACTTCAACAAGAAATTTTGCATAAACTTCAACAAGAAGTTTTGCATCAACTCCAACAAGAAGTTTTGCCTTTCAAACTTGTACAAAAAGTTTTAATTGTATCTCAATACAATAATGTCAATCAAATATCCCTCCAAATCAAATTTGGTCTCTTAAAGATTCTTTCCAAAATAAAATTAAGATACTTAATCAAATTAGGAATCCTAATTAAATAAAGACTTCCATATTTAATCTTAAATATGACTCTAATTAATTTGGGTGCTAGCCCACTAAATTAAAGCCCAATAGATTAAATATTATTTTGGCATAATAATTAATTAACTATTAATTAATTAATTCAACTTACTTAATTTTAAAATTATATTTAATTTATTTAATATCAAATATCAAATATTTAATTAAACAATTAAATCTTATTTTATATTTCGAATTTATTAATCAAATTAATATTTCCGAAATATCTCGAATATCCTAATCCAATTAGGAAATGCCAAAATGATCATTTATTAACTTTTAATAAACATCCTCGAATTTGTAACATAGACGAGAACTATATTGTGCGACCGTCCTAGGTTCATTATCGAGTAGCAGTGGAATAATATTAACTCTTTAATATTTCATCTCTATGATATTCCACAGACCATAGGTAATCGCCTAGCAGCAAGCCATGGCCCCTAGTCGATGAATGAAGTGGGAAAACATATGAACCTGTTAGAATACACTTCGAACATGTCATCTCATTCCTTTCGATATTTATGTTTCTTATCGAGTCTGGATCATGGTAAGGTCAAATCCTTATACTCGACATATCTTTAAACTTTATCTTGTGGATCTGATATCTCTAAGATATCGACTGCTTTGGCCAAAGACTTATATCCACAACTTTGAGTTTCCTTGAAACATCTCTTTTATTATCAAAGCTATCGGATCCCATCTTGAAGCATTCGTGACTTCGTACGTCAATCGCTCAAGGCCATCTAGCATTTATTCAAAGGACGTGGATAGTCGAATGAGGATATACTAGTGAACCAAGAGTATTATCGCACAAGTCATCGTATAATCTCAGCTCAGAGGATATAATGACACTAATGTATTATTACGAAGATCAATGACCTTAAATAATATTACCATGTGATCTTACGCTTCTGTGGTCGTGTTCAATATTTCATTCTACTAATGAAACATCTATTGTCTATGTCCTTATGATATGAGACTCATCATCCATTCTATTAACATCATATGTCAATCTAGACGACACACAACAATATTGGTCAAGTGATATATTATTGTCCTGTATACAATCATATTTTACCAAGAACTTAATTTGAGACATATACAAATATCGTTGACTCTCATAATCGCAAACGTCTTTTGGATTAACGATATTCATCTGACATAATGTCTCAGGACATACACATAAAATATGGATGTAGTAATGTGTAGTTAACAAATGCCTTTTATTAATAAATAATAAACTATATTACAAATATTATGCCTTAAACCATTACATCCATAACTGGTTTTAGGGCATATACTCTAACACATACAACATATCATTTACATATACGATATACGATATACCAATATAAAATATTATGCAAAATGACATAAGCATCATAAATTAATTAACACCCTTCAATAAGTACAAACATCTAAATAGATATGGGGATACTCAAATTTTCTTAAGTCATGTGTAAAACATCATATATGTATGGCTAAAATAATATCATCAAAATCATACTCAATACACATACATATTATCATATTTGCATATATAAGGCAAAATAAGCAAATACTATAAAGTTGTCATTTT
The DNA here is from genome assembly GCA_019454045.1 of Zanthoxylum bungeanum. Taxonomy (NCBI): domain Eukaryota; kingdom Viridiplantae; phylum Streptophyta; class Magnoliopsida; order Sapindales; family Rutaceae; genus Zanthoxylum; species Zanthoxylum bungeanum. The sequence goes on from SKCR01038125.1 coordinate 50,285, forward strand.
TATCATTTTACCACACAAGTAAGTGACCCAAACACCAATTCTTATTCTTGGACAAATACTCAAAAAAAAAAAAAACTATCTTTGGTAGCTTAATATTTTTGGGTTTATTTTGGCTCTTTTTGGAACCCACACTTTCTTAACATTAGACATATTTCTCAAAGAGCATACAAAACTCTAATGACCTAAATATAAACAATAATTATATTTAATACAATGATCATTGCATCAATTAGCCTTCGCAAATTGATTTTTGAAAATCTCATGTTTTCTAAAAAGTAAAATATTTTTCTCATCTGACAATTTAACAACCATGTCATTTAGCTAAATATTTTTTCTCAAGAACATCTATCTTATTAAACATATCATCAATATTATACACATGTAGCTAGATAGCACATCAATGTGGGAAGTGTCATCATGTATAGTTATATGAGCATTATCATATAACTTAATTTTCAAATTTAATGCTTCAATTTCTTTTTTAGATGATCATTCTGAGTTTCTAAATGATCATTTTCCATTTTAAGAGACTCCACTTACTTGTTAAGATCATCAAGTTCATTTTGCATGTAAGTGAGAAATTTTTAGATGCGAGCTTTTTCATATCAAAATGTAATTCTAAGAATACATCATGTAACTCATCAAATGTAAAGTTTTGAGTTACCGTACTTTCCACATCAGATTAATTTTCTCCAAGAACCATGAATACACGATTTGTCTTTGTTGGGTTTTCTAGGTCAAACCAAGATTAATTAAGTAATGAAATGTGAGAATACAACAAAGTAAAGTAGCGGAAAATATTGGACAGTTATGACCCATATCGTCACTATTTGTAAAAGACATTGTGTTTTTGTACAAATTAATTATGTAGCAAAGGAAATTGTCTTTTATCATTTCGTAATTAGATTACTTAAATGTGTGAATGATGAAAGTCCTTATGATTAGTTCCGGATTGAGATGATATGAGACAGTATCAATCCACGACGGTTTAATCATTAAATATCCCTAGTCGTAGTATTATCGAGATTGGACATCGATAATGCGGAATAGACTAGTATCGCACTTGTGCGTGTTATGGAAGCGTAACACCATAGTTCTCATATATTTAAGTATTGGATACTTATGCATTGTTGGTTTCTAAGGTGGTCCCAAGATCAATATAAGCAATGAAAAGAATGAATACTCACAAGAAGTATGGCGGAATCATACTTACAAAGATCGGCTTTTGGATGCGAAGATCAACAATATTTTCTCCTTGCTTGATGTATTCGGCCAAGGCTTGATTTTGTTGAAGAAGATGAACAAGCTCCAAGCTTCCAAAGGATTCCAAGCTCTAAGTTCGGTTTCCCTATCACCTTGTATTGATCATTGAATGTGCTAGCAAGTAAGGAAGACAAACAATTCTTCTTCCTTCTCCAAGAGGCTCACGGTTTTGGTCTATAAGGGAGAGAAAGAGTTTTTTAATTCTTTTGTTATTTGTTTTCCAAAAACATTATTAAAAATCTATTACCAAAATTTGGTATAACCTTCCCAAAAAGTCAACCAAAATTTTGGCTCCAAAATTACATTAAATGCCCACACCAACCAACATCATGAATAGTGACTACATGTCACTCACCAAAAAGGTGACTTGACATATATCATTAAAGTGACAAGTGACGTGACTCGCGATGTGACTTGTGGCCGCACTTGATTCAAAATCGGAGTGGCGTCGCAAACACATTCTGGGCTCGGGTTCGTTAATTCCGAATTAATGAATTTTTCCATTGCGACGTAATTAAATCAAATTCAATTAAATAATTATGCCTAGCAAAATTACTATTCACGTCGCTAGCGAATTAATTCTAAATTAACTCGTTAGCCCGAATTAAAATCTAACTTTAATTCCGCGTCGAAATCTAATTTCGTATAATATATCGAATATATTATTTTATCGATTAATTCCAAATTAATCGTTCTCTCTCTTCAAATAATACTTTATCCCAGATAAAATCTCTCTGCTATTAATCCCAGATTAATAAAGTTCGAATCATACGTCATTGGTGAATCTTCGGGAAGCGACCCAAGAGATCCATGGATATGTTGGTAGTAAATTCGGTCGTCGGACTATCCGAACACGTACGTACCTCGTACTGTATTCTTACCGATTTACAAGACAAGGTTGGCTTCTAGGAAAGCGTCATGCCTACCAAATTCTCCAGAAATATTCTTAATAGAATATATAATCTATGTCAGGCGTAGTATACGTAGTATTGCGTATAGCGATCCAGTATCAGATGTCACATGCAAGGCCTGGGGCTGGAATAGTGTCTGCCCCGTACGAAGCATATATCAGATCACTAGCAACTAGTCTCTTTATAATCGGATAATATGACTAATCATGACCTAGTCATATTATCCCGATGGTTGCAACCGTTTAGAGAACCAGTTCTATATCCCCGCGTGACCATCATCTCCATATGACTGAAGTGATACTTCCGTCTTGACATCACACCCTATACACTACGATTCTCAATAAACCCAGAAGAGGCGTACGCAGAACCTGTTAAAGTCCTGGACGACCAAAACCAAAGCGTATTGATTGTCGCAAGTACTAGCGATGCAAGTCTCAGGTTAAGACCAAATACACCTACCATGATGCGGACTCCCATAGACACATAGTCATACTACCAATGAGATTCTGAGGGGTCTATCCAGAGTGAAGTTGTTTCCGTACCATCGGTAAACACAACCTCCTACCACACTTGCATAAGTATCTAATACTTAAATATATGAGAACTATGATGTTACGCTTCCATAACACGCACAAGTACGATACTAGTCTATTCTGCATTATCGATGTCCGGTCTCGATAATACTACGACTATGGATATTTAATAATTAAACCGTCGTGGATCGATACTGTCTCATATCATCTCAATCTGGAACTAATCATAAAGACTTTCATCATTCACACATTTAAGTAATCTAATTACGAAATGATAAAAGGCAATTTCCTTTGCTACATAATTAATTTGTACAAAAACACAATGTCTTTTATAAATAGTGACGCTATGGGTCATAACTGTCCAACAATCTCCCACTTGGCCTATAGCCAGTCACTCAAGCATCTAGCACCTGAACTATGTACATGTCGCTCAAACTTTTGCTGAGGAATAGCTTTTGTCAGCGGATCTGCAATGTTGTCATCTGATGCGACTTTCTCGATCTTCATATCGCCACGATGTATGATCTCACGAATCAGATGGAAACGTCGAAGAACATGCTTGGATCGTTGATGAGACCGCGGTTCCTTAGCCTGCGTTATAGCCCCGTTATTGTCACAATACAATGGAACATGCTCAGCTGCTAACGGAACTACTCCTAATCCAATAAGGAATTTTCGGATCCAAACTGCCTCCTTTGCTGCTTCAGCTGCAGCGATATACTCTGCTTCTGTTGTTGAATCGGCAACAGTCTCTTGCTTGGAAGATTTCCAGCTCATTGCTCCGTTATTCAAACAAAACACGTAACCAGATTGCGACTTACAATCGTCTTTATCGGTTTGGAAACTTGCATCGGTATACCCAATTACCTCAAGTTCTCCATCTCCATAGATTAAGAAAGCATCCTTAGTTCGTCTAAGATATTTAAGGATATTCTTAACCGCTATCCAGTGACCTTCACCTGGATCGGCCTGATAGCGACTACACATGCTCAAAGCATAGGAGACATCAGGTCGCGTACATATCATGGCATACATGATCGATCCGACTGCCGAGGCGAACAACATCCGACTCATGTTGTCTCTCTCATCTTGAGTTTTAGGACACATGTCCTTAGATAGAGTGACGCCATGTGACACTGGCAACAGTCCCCTCTTGGACTGATCCATGTTGAATCTCTTCAACACTTTATCAATGTACGTGCTCTGGGAGAGTCCAAGCAGCTTTCTAGATCTATCCCGGTAGATCTTTATTCCCAGAATAAAGGCTGCTTCTCCTAAATCTTTCATGGAGAATTTTAATGAAAGCCAAGCTTTCACCGATGTTAACATGGGAATGTCATTGCCCATAAGCAATACATCGTCAACATAAAGGACAATGAAAGTCAGTGCACTCCCACTAACCTTCTTGTATACACAAGGATCATCTTCATTTTGAACGAAATCATATTCTTTTATGATCTCATCAAAATGTTGGTTCCAAGAACGCGACGCTTGCTTCAGTCCATAAATGGACCGATTTAACTTGCAAACCTTGTTTGCATGTTTAGGCACGACAAAACCGTCAGGCTGTTGCATATAAACATCCTCAAACAGGTTTTCGTTAAGGAAAGTGGTTTTGACGTCCATCTGCCATATCTCGTAATCGAAATATGCAGCAATAGCAAGCATTATCCGAATGGATTTAATCATTGCAACGGGTGAGAAAGTTTCATCGTAATCGACACCATGTCGTTGACGATACCCATTCGCTACAAGCCTAGCTTTGTACATTTGTATGTTGCCATCCATGTCGGTCTTCCTTTTGAAGATCCATTTGCAACCAATAGACTTTACTCCTTCTGGTGCATCAACTAGTGTCCAAACTTGGTTGGTATACATGGAATCCATTTCGAACTTCATGGCATCTTGCCATAAAGCGGAATCGATATCTTGTATCGCTTCCTCATACGTAGTCGGCTCGTCTTCCTCAATGAGATTGATATCTACATGAGGTGAGATTAGAAATCCATACCTCTCAGATTGTTTTCTGACTCTCTCCGACCTATGCGGTCCTTCTGTATTCGAAGATTGTGGTTCAGTCTCATCCCTGATGGACTGTTCATGTTCCGTTAAGGATTCTATGCCAGGAACAGTATCACTCCGATTTTCATCGAGTTCTACTTTCCTCCAACTTATCACTGCATTTAGGAATTCCTTCTCAAGGAAAACCGCATGTAGAGCAACAAATACTTTATTCTCTTGTGGGTGATAGAAGTAATATACTTTGGTTTCCCTAGGATATTCTATAAATAGGCATTTATCCGATTTGGGTTCAAGTTTGGTACCTTCCAAACATTTGACGTATGCCCAGCAACCCCAAATCTTCAGGAATGAGAAACCCGGTTTGTTTCCTGTCCATATCTCATATGGTGTCTGTTGAACAGACTTTGACGGAACGTTATTCAAAATAAGTATTGCACTGTTTAATGCATATCCCCAGAAGGAAATAGGTAGCTCAGTGCGACTCATCATAGACCTTACCATGTCTAACAAGGTTCGATTTCTCTGTTCGGACACACCGTTTAATTACGGTGTCCCGGGAGGAGTCCACTGTGAAAGAATACCATATTCTTTCAAGTAGTCAAGAAACTCATTGCTCAAGTATTTGCCACCACGGTCCGATCGTAATGTCTTAATACTTTTACCGGTCTGTTTTTCAACTTCGTGTCGAAACTCTTTGAATTTCTCAAAAGTTTTCGACTTGTGTCTCATAAGATACACATAACCATAACGCGATGCATCATCCGTAAAGGTTACGAAGTATTCATATCCACCTCTAGCCTGGCTAGACATGGGCCCACAAACGTCACTATGAACAAGGGCTAACAGTTCGGTGGCACGTACACATTTACCGCTAAAAGGTGATTTAGGCATTTTGCCTAATAAGCAAGATTCGCAGACGTCATATGAATTTGGATCAAATCCGTCCAAGTACCCACTCTTCGAAAGTGTGGATATGCGAGTCTTGTTTATGTGTCCCAGACGACAATGCCACATATAAGTTTCATCTTTATGACTTACTTTAAGCCTTTTGTTTGTTACATTTTGAGATTGGTTTATATTCAAAATATAAAGACCATTATTTACAACAGCAGTGCAAATTTCTATATCATTTTTATACATAAAACACCCAGTGTTTTTAAATACAAAATTGTACCCACATTGGGCTAACACAGATACAGAAATAATATTCCTAGTCAAACTAGGTACATAATAACAGTCTGTAAGTTCAAGTACATGCCCCGAGGGCAGTTCTAAAACAAAAGTGCCAACGACCAAAATGGCGACTGGTGTCTCATTTCCAACACGGAGGTCAATCTCTCATGAAGCCAGTCTCCTGCTAATCCGCAGATCCTGCACATCAGTACAAATGTGAGTACCACAACCAGAATCAAAAATACAATTTTTAAAACTAGAAGTAATCATGTTTATTTCTATAACAAACATACCTGAGGCCGGTGCCTTGCCCGCCTTGATTTCCTTCCTAAGTGCCTTGTACTCGCGGCAGTCACGCTTCCAGTGACCTCGCTGTCCGCACTGAAGACAAACATCTTGGGATTTATCCTTGGGTTTCCCAGAACCCTTTGACGATTTGGCCTTGCCCTTATTCTTATGCTTCTTCTTTTTAACACCTCCAGTCGCCTTAGGCCAAGCCCTCGGAGTCTGAGATGTTGAAGCATAGTGCGCCTCGCGCTTTTTGCCATTAAGGAGCTCCTTTTCTGCCTCACGCAGAGTGGACATCAACTCTCCAAGAGTTTGGTCTTGGTTCAACATGTTGTAGTTCATAATGAACCCACTCCAAGTGTCGGGGAGAGACTGTAGGATCAAATCTACTGAAGTCTCAGCCTCGAAGACTATGCCCATCTGTCGGAGCTGCTCAATATCAGCAATCATCTCTGAGACATGATGCTCAACAGACGTACCCTCTGACATTCGAGCCCGGAAGAGCTTCTTCTGCAACTCATATCTTTGCGATCTAAGGTTAGATCGGTGGAGATCGTGAAACTTTGCCATCATCTCATAGGGATCCAACCCCTTGTTTTGACGATGGAATTACGGAGTCATAGCGGCAAGCATTACCGATCGAGCAGTCGCATTATCATCGCTATGAGTCTTCCAAAGCTCTAGCTCAAGCAACTGATCAGGTCGGGGCTTAGGCCCAAAAGGTCGCTCTATAGTATAGAGTAACTTCTCGGATCCCAGAACAATTCTGAGATTCATATCCCAATCTTGAAAGTTTCTGCCATTAAAGACGTTGTCGCCCATGATAATATCCCTAATGCTTAACTTTCCAGTCATCTTAACCGCAATAGTCCAACTATTCGATTAACGATATTTGGGTACAGTCTAACTGTTACAAGAAAAATAACACAATATTAGTCCAACTAATAAAATAATTTTGACGAAATAATTTGAAAGCGCGTAAAGCTAAGTATTTGAACGAAATTGCAAATTCAATACTAGCCTCCCACTATTTTTCGGCGAGCCTCTAACCCTCTGTGGAGTACTCGGGAAACCTAGTTTCCTAGTGGGCTAGGATCCCGTTAAATAACACACAACCTTGACTTTGGCCAACAAGCTGTATGATATTTAACTAGGTAGATCTCGAAGATCAATTGGATCTCATCCAATTTCTAGATCCGGTAGGTGGACCTCCAAGTCCGAAACATATATACAATATATATGCCAATATATGCAATATATTTTCCTAACCTTTTCCTCTGAATCAACTAAGCCTTGGCTTTGGCACAACAAGCTTAATGATTCCAGTTAAGCGGGACCCACTGACCTTGGAAAGCTTCGTAATCAATGTCGATGGACAAAAAGTGATCTTGACTTTGGCCAACAAATCACAACTTGGACAAGACACCGGTATGGAACAAAGTTTTCATGATTCAAACACATCCGTAATTGACAAAGGTCTTGACTTTGGCCAACAAACCAGTGCCAATCTTGGATCTTGAGTAAGAATCACTCAATGGAAGGAAAAATGCTTAATATGTTTTGAGGGTTTTTCACGTAAATTGGCAACCAATTTATTATCTTTGTTAGGTCTCATCATACACCCTTAAGCATGCATTCTAAAAGCATAATAAGGCGGATGGATATTTGACAGATTGTTCCTAGAACGAATCACTCTTTTTCCTCTCCTCGGCTAGCACTATTCCAACTTCTACCCAATTACATAATACAATAAAAGAAACCTCATTAACATTGAGGGGAATTAGGTGAGAAGAGAATACAAAGAATCAATAAAGAGAGAAGGCTGGACACGCAGGTCCAATTTAATAAATTCTAAATTTACAACAATTTCCAAAATTGCCTTTTCCTTTCTAATATCCATCCGATATACGATATTCATTCATCACATCCATGTATTCATTCAAGCATGTTATTCAATAAACCTAATCAAATTAATTAATCTTTGAATATTAGTGATCATCCAATGTTCAAACAATGATTTGATTTGTGCGAGTCCAACTCGTTTTAGAATAAGTACTCAAAGTACGAATTCTTGAATTATATCGAACTACTCTTTAAATCTAATTTAATTCGTATTCAATAGTAATTCATTTATTTAATTCCAAATTAAATATTTACACTTTTTAATGCGCTTTAACGACTTAGATTCCAAATCTAATCTAAACGTGTCTCAAAGCCCAATTAACATCCAATGTTGTTTAATTAAAGTCCAATGGGCTTTCAATTGATTTCATAAGGCATGGGCTTTGGTCAATATGGGTCAAACCCAAATACCAAAACTCAATTAAGGAATCACCCTTATTTGCCAAGAAACCAATTTAAGCCCATTAGGCCCAATTAAACTTTTAAAGCCCATTTGTTTTATTTGGACTTAATGGAATGATTTAGGCCCAATTTGGATCCAATCCAATTGGCCTAAACCAACTTGGCCCAACCAAGCCCATTATGCCCAAATACAACAATTATAAGCCCAATTCAAAATCAAGCCCAATTAATTAAATTTCAATATTCCAAATTTCAAAATTCAATTAATTCAAGTGTAATACATTAATTGATTATCTAAATTAATATTTCCAAAATACAAATTTAATCAATTAATCATGTATTAATTTTTTCAACTCATGTCCAACATTTTTGAATCAAAAAATCATCTCATTACATGCTTATCAACTCACGGCATTCTAGGGTTTTATTTGTCCGATTTCGTTTTCAATCTGATTGAATCTCAAATCAACATTACCAATGTTTTTCAACTCATCCAATGATCAAAAAACAAAAATACCATGACTTATTAGGGTACCAAACTCTCGGCCAAGCCATATATTTGGGGAAAAAATTATCCAATTCAATATTTCAAGAAATTGATCATTCATAACACTATGTTATCATCATTTAAGCATACTTAATCAAACAATTTCATCAAATCATGCTCAAATCATTTTTACCCAAATTTTACCCTAATCATTTTCATGCTTAAACCTTACTCAGATACCATTGTTGGTTTCTAAGGTGGTCCCAAGATCAATATAAGCAATGAAAAGAATGAATACTCATAAGAAGTATGGCGGAATCATACTTACAAAGATCGGCTTTTGGATGCGAAGATCAACAATATTTTCTCCTTGCTTGATGTATTCAGCCAAGGCTTGATTTTGTTGAAGAAGATGAACAAGCTCCGAGCTTCCAAAGGATTCCAAGCTCTAAGTTCGGTTTCCCTATCACCTTGTATTGATCCTTGAATGTGCTAGCAAGTTAGGAAGAAAAACAATTCTTCTTCTTTCTCCAAGAGGCTCACGGTTTTGGTCTATAAGGGAGAGAAGAGTTTTTTAATTCTTTTGTTATTTGTTTTCCAAAAACATTATTAAAAATCTATTACCAAAATTTGGTATAACCTTCCCAAAAAGTCAACTAAAATTTTGGCTCCAAAATTGCATTAAATGCCCACACCAACCAACATCATGAATAGTGACTGCATGTCACTCACCAATGTGACTTGACATATATCATTAAAGTGACAAGTGACGTGACTCGCGATGTGACTTGGGGCCGCACTTGATTCAAAATCAGAGTGGCGTCGCAAACACATTCTGGGCTCGGGTTCGTTAATTCTGAATTAACGAATTTTTCCATTGCGACGTAATTAAATAAAATTCAATTAAATAATTATGCCTAGCAAAATTACTATTCACGTCACTAGCGAATTAATTCTAAATTAACTCGTTAGCCCGAATTAAAATCTAATTTTAGTTCCGCGTCGAAATCTAATTTCGTATAATATATCGAATATATTATTTTATCGATTAATTCCAAATTAATCGTTCTCTCTCTTCAAATAGTACTTTATCCCAGATAAATTCACTCCGCTATTAATCCCAGATTAATAAAGTTCGAATCATACGTCATTGGTGAATCTTCGGGAAGCGACCCAAGAGATCTCTGGATATGTTGGCAGTAAATTTGGTCGTCGGACTATCTGAACACGTACATACCTCGTACTACGTTCTTACCGATTTACAAGACAATGTTGGCTTCTAGCAAAGCGCCATGTCTACCCAATTCTCCAGAAATATTCTTAATGGAATATATAATATATCAAGCGTAGTATACGTAGTATTGCGTATAGCGATCCAGTATCAAATGTCACATGCAAGGCCTAGGGCTGGAATAGTGTCTGCCCCGTACGAAGCATATATCGGATCACTAGCAACTAGTCTCTTTATAATCGGATAATAATGACCTAGTCATATTATCCCGATGGTTGCAACCCTTTAGAGAACCAGTTATGTATCCCTGTGTGACCATCATCTCCATATGAATGAAGTGATAGTTCCGTCACACCCAATACACTATGATTCTCAATAAACCCAGAAGAGGTGTACACAGAACCTGTTAAAGTCCTGGACGACCAAAACCAAAGCGTATTGATTGTCGCAAGTACTAGCGATGCAAGTCTCAGGTTAAGACCAAATACACCTACCCTGATGCGGACTCTCATAGACACATAGTCATACTACCAATGGGATTCCAAGGGGTCTATCCAGAGTGATGCTGTTTTCGTACCATCGGTAAACATAACCTCCTACCACACTTGCATAAGTATCTAATACTTATGCATTGTTGGTTTCTAAGGTGGTCCCAAGAGAAAATACTCACTTTGATCGGCTAAGTGGATGCGTTGAACAACAAAATTTTCCTCCATGGAATTCGGCCAAGCTCCTCTTTGAATGTTGATCTCCAAGCTCCAAGCTTTGAGTGATGAGATTCCAAACTCATGGGATTGTTTCCCTATCACCTTTGTATCAATCATTGAGTGCTAGCTCTTGGAAAATTTTTGCAACAAAAACCTTTTTATCATTGTATGTGTCTCGGCCAAACCAAGAATTTTGAGAGAAAAAATGGCTATTACCGTGAGGGAGAGAGAGAAGTGATGAAGTTGTGTTGACTTATTTTGATTTCAAAAATCAAATTAAAGTTATACCAAACATTTGGTATTAAGTCATTCAACTTATCACACTTGTCTGTCTTACAAGCCACCATCATCTCATCACCAAATTCCATCACCAAAAAGTTAGGCAAAGTGACTAGGTGATGTGACTTGTGGGCCCCACTTAATTCAAAATCTGAGTTGGCCCGCAAACACTCACGGGCTCGGGTTCGCTAATTCCGAATTAACGAACTTTCTGTTGCCACGTAATTAAATCAAATTTAATTAAATAATTATGCCTAACAAAATTACTATTCACGTCGCTAGCGAATTAATTCTAAATTAACTCGTTCGCCCGAATTAAAATCTAATTTTAATTCCGCGTCGAAATCTAATTTCGTTTAATATATCGAATATATTATTTTATCGATTAATTCCAAATTAATCATTCTCTCTCTTCAAATAGTATTTTATCCCAGATAAAATATCTCCGTAATTAATCCTAGATTAATTTTCTCTCTCTTATAATTAATCCCAGATTAATTATGTCCGAGTCATACGTCATTGGTGAATCTTCGGGAAGCGACCCATGAGATCCCTGGATATGTTGGAAGTAAATCCGATCGTCGGACTATCCAAACACGTACGTACCTAGTACTACATTTTTACCGATTTACGAGACATGGTTGGCTTCTAGCAAAGCACCGTGCCTAACCAATTCTCCACAAATATTCTTAAAGGAATATATAATCTGTATCAGGCGTAGTATACGTAGTATTGCGTATTGCGATCCAGTATCAGATGTCACATGCAAGGCCTGGGGCTGGAATTATGTCTGCCCCGTACTAATCATATATCGGATCTCTGGTAACTAGTCTCAATAATCGGATAATCATGACCTAGTCATATTATCCCGATGACTGCAGTACTAAAGAGTACTAGTTTCGTATCCTCTGTGATCATCATCTCCATATGACTGGAGTGATACTTCCATCTTGACATCACACCTAATACACTACGATTCTCAATATACCTAGAAGAGGCGTACACATAACCTGTTAAAGCCCTGGATGACCAAAACCAAAGTACATTGATTGTCGCAAGTATTAGCGATGTAAGTCTCAGGTTAAAACCAAATACACCTACCTTGATTCGGACTTCCATAGACACATAGTCATACTACCAATGGAATTCTGAGGGGTCTATCCAGAGCGAAGCTGTTTCCGTATCATCGGTAAACAAAACCTCATATCACACTTGCATAAGTATCCAATACTTAAATATATGAGAACTATGTCGTTATGCTCTCATAACACGCACAAGTGCAATACTAGTCTATTCTGCATTATCGATGTCCAATCTCGATAATACTACGACTAGAGATATTTTAATGATTAAACCTTATTGGATTAATATTGTCTCATATTTTATTAATCCGGAACTAATCATATGGACTTTTATCATTTATATATCCCGGTAATCCAATTATAAATGATAAAAGAGCAATTTCCTTTGTCACATAGTTAATTTGTACAACAACACCATGTTCTGTACAAATAGTGATGCTATGGGTCATAATTGTCCAACAATCTCCCACTTGGCCTATAGCGAATCATTCAAGTGTCTTACACCTGAACTATGCACGGGTCGCTCAAACTTTTGCTGAGAAACTGCTTTCGTCAGCGGATTTGCATGGTTATCATCTGATGCGATTTATTCGATCATCACATCGCCACGATGTATGATCCGACGAATCAGATGAAATAACTGAAGTATATATTTGGATCGTTGATGAGACCATTAATTCTTTAGCCTGTGTTGTAGCCTAGCTCAGCCGCTAACAAAACTACACCTATCTTATTAGGATTATTATAGATCTAAATCGCTTCTATTGCTGCCTCAGCTGCAGCAATATTCCGTTTTTGCTGTTTATTCGGCAACAATATCTTGCTTGGAAGATTTCCAGCTCACTGTTCCGTTATTCAAACTATATGGTACCTTTATTACGACTTATAGTCGTTTTTATCGGTTATGAAACTTGTAACAGTGAACCCAATCACTTCAAGTTCTCATTCTCCACAGCTTAAGAAAGCATCCTTAGTTCATCTAAGATACCTAATGATGTTCTTAACATCAATCCAGTGACCATCACTTGGATTGGCCTGATTTTGACTCCATATGCTCAAAGCATATGAGACACCAGGTTGCGTACATATCTTTCAATGTATGAGTCCTCGGAGAGTGCCAACAACTTTTAGATCTATCCTAGTAGATCTTTATTCCTAGAATAAAGGTTGTCTCTCCTAAGTATTCTACGGAGAATTTTTATGAAATCCAAGCTTTCACCGATTGTATTATGGGAATATCATTTCCAAGAAATGATATATCATCATTATTTAGGACAATCACTGTCAGTGCGCTCCCACTAACCTTCTTATATACACAAGAATTATTTTCGTTTTGAATTAAATCATATACCATTATGATTACATCAAAACGCTGGTTCCAAGAACGCAATGCTTGCTTCAATCCATAAATGGATCGAATTAACTTGCAAACCTTGTTTGTATATTTTGGTACGATAAAACCGTCAGGATGTTGTAAACATCCTCCAAAAGGTTTCCGTTTAAGGAAAGCGATTTTGACGTTCAGCTACCATATTTTATAATTGAAACATGTAGCATTAGTAAGCATTATCCAAATGGATTTAATCATGGCAACGAGTAAAATGTTTCGTCTTAATCGACACAATGTTGATAACGATACCTTTTCGCTACAAGCCTAGCTTTATACGTTGGTATGTTGCCATCCATGTATGTCTTTCTTGAAGACTTATATAATACCAATAGACACAATGCCTTCCGGTACAACAACCAGTTTCCAAACTTGGTTGGTATACATGGAATCCATTTCGGACTTCATGGCACTTTGCCATAATAGGGAGTCGATACCTTGTATCACTTCCTCATACGTAGTTGATTCGTGTTCCTCAATAAGATTGACATCTTCATGAGGTGAGATCAGAAACCCATACCTCCCAGGTTATTTTCCGACTCTCTCTGACTTGCGCGGTTCTTGTGTATTTGAAGATTGTGGTACAATTTCATCCCTAATGAACTGTTTATGTTCCATTAGGACTCGGTGTCTGGAACAGTATTACTCCATTTTTCATCGAGTTTTACTTTCCTCCCACTTACCACTGCATATAGGTATTCCTCTTAGGAAAATCGCATGGAGAGTAACAATTAAATTATTCTCTTGTGAGTTGTATAAGTACTATACTTTGGTTTCCCTAGGATAACCTACAAATTAGGCACTTATCCGATTTGTGTTTTAGTTTGGAATTATCCAAACATATGCCTAGCATTCCTAAATCTTCAGGAATGAGAAAACCCGGTTTCTTTCCTGTTCATATCTAATATGAAATCTGTCTAACAGATTTTTCATGGAACCTTATTCAAAATAAGTATTGCACTATTTAATGCGTATCCCTAGAAGGAAAATGGTAGCTCAGAGCGACTCATCATTAACCTTACTATGTCCAACAAAGTTCGGTTTCTCTGTTCGGACACACCATCAGATTGAGATGTTCCGTGAAGAGTCCACATTGAAAGAATATTATACTCTTTCAAATAATTGAGAAACTTAGTGCTTAAGTATTTTCATCACGGTCCAATCGTGATGTTTTAATACTCTTGCCGGTCTGTTTTTATACTTCGTGTCGAAACTCTTTGAATTTATCAAAAGTTTCTGATTCGTGTTTCAAAAGAAACACATAACCATAACGCGATGCCACATCCGTAAAGGTTACGAAGTGTTCATATCCACCTCTAGCCTAGCTAGATATGGGCCCACTTACGTCACTATGAACGAGGGCTAACAGATCGGTGGCACTTGTACTTTTACCAAGTAAAAGGTGTTTTTAGGCACTTTGCCTAATAAACTAGATTCGTAGACATCATTTGATTAGAATCAAATCTGTCCTAGTACCCACTCTTTGAAAGTATGGATATACGAGTCTTTAATGTGTCCCAGACAATAATGCCACAAATAAGTCTCATCTGATTTATTCAGTTTGAGCTATTTGTTTGTCATGTTATACGTTTGAGATTTATTTATATTCAAAATATAAATACTGTTATTCACATCTAATGTGATTATCTCAATATCATCTTTATAAAATAAAACACTTAATGTTCTAGAATATAAAGGTATACCCGCAACGGGTTAAACTTAGATGTAGAGATAATGTTTCTAGTCAAACTAGTTACATTGTAACAGTCTCCTAACTTAAGTACATACCCAAAGGGTAGTTCCTAAACTTAGGTTTCTACGGTTAAAACAGCGACTGTTGTCCCGTTTTCGACTCGCAAGTCAATCTCATCTGAAGTCAGTCTCCTGCTAATCAGCAGATTCTGCACATCAGTATATATTTATGTACAACACTTAGTATCAAAAATCCAATTTTTGAAACTAATAGTGAACATGTTTATGACAAACATGGTTGAAGCCGGATCCTTGCCCCACCTTCACTTCCTTCATGTCTGCCATGTCCATACGATAGTCACGCATCCAGTGACCCCGTTTGCCACAATTTAGGCAGACATCTTGGGATATGTCCTTTGTCTTCCCAGAAGACTGTGATGATTTTGCCTTTGCCCATTTTAGAAGCTCTGGCTCTGCTTCCTTGAGCATAGCCATCAACTCTCCAAGAGTTTACTCTTGGTTCATAATGAACATGCCCCAGCTTTCGGGTAGAGACTATAAGATCAAATCTTTGGTAGTCTCAGCCACGTAGGTAATGCCCAGCTAACCTAGCTGATCGATGTCAACAATCATCTGCGACACCTAGTGCTCGATAGATGTACCTCTGACATACGTGAGCGTAAGAGCTTCTTTTACAATTTGTACTTCTAAGATATAAGAATAGATCTATGAAGATCTTTAATTTCAACATCATGGTATAAGAATCTAATTCTTAGTCTTGACGATGAAATTAAAGTGTCATTGCATCAAGCATAACGGATTGAGCACTAAAGTTATCATCACCATGAGTCTTCTAAAACTCATGCTCTATTATTTGCTCAACTCCGGGCTTAGGCCCGAGATGTCACTATATCAAATAGAATAAATTCTCAGTTCCCAGGACTATCCTGAGGTTTTATTCCCAATCTGAAAATTGGAGCCGTTTAAAGATATTTTCTCCCAGGATTATATTTTAAACGCTAATCTTTCAGTTATCTTGATTCCAATAGTCTAACTATTCAATCAACGATTTCAGATACAATCGAATATAATGATTATTATAGTCTAACTATATAATCAACTACTATTTGATTGGTTAAATTCAAATATATTGATTACTATAATCCAATTATATAATCAACTATAAATGAAATAGTTTGAATACAGTCCAACTGTTTAATTTTAAAACAACAATTAAATATTAGTCCAACTAATATATTTATAAATTTATGACGAAAAATTGAAATGAGCGCGTATTGGCAAGTATCTAAACGAAATTGCAAATTTAATACTTGCCTCCCACTATTTTTCGGCGAGCCTCTAACCCTCTGTTGAGTACTCGGGAAACCTAGTTTCCTAGTGGGCTAGGATCCCGTTAAATAACACACAATCTTGACTTTGGCCAACAAATTGTATGATACTTAACTAGGTAGATCTCTAAGATCAATTGGATCCTATCCAATTCCTAGATCCAGTAGGTGGACATCCAAGTCTAAAACATATATCTAATATATGCCAATATATCCGATATATTCCCTAACATTTTTCCTCTGAATCAACTAAGCCTTGGCTTTGGCACAACAAGCTTAATGATTACAGTTAAGCGAGACCCATTGACCTTGGAAAGTTTCGTAATCGATGTCGATGGACAAGAAGTGATCTTGACTTTGGCCAACAAATCACAACTTGGACAAGACATGCGATATGGAACAAAGCCTTCATGATTCAAACACATCCGCGATGGACAAAGGTCTTGACTTTGGCCAACAAACCAGTGACAATCTTGGATCTTGGGAATGAATCATCCAATTGAAGGAAAAACGCTTAATATTTGTTGAGGGTTTTTCACGTAATTGGCAACCAATTAATTATCTTTGATTAGGTCTCATCATACACCCTTAAACATGCATTCTAAAAGCATAATAAGGCGCGATAAATAAATTAATAATGATATGCGGATGGATATTTAAAACATTTTGTTCCTAGATCAAATCTCTCCATTCTTCTCCCGCTAGCACAAATCTTACTTCTACCCAATTACATAACACTTCTAAAGAAACCTTATTTACATTGAGGGGAATAGGTGAGAAGAGAAATACAAAGAATCAAGAGGTAATAGGCTGGATACGCAGGTCCAATTTAATAAATTCTAAATTTATTACAACAATTTCCAAAATTGCACTCACCCATCTAATATCCATCCGATATGCATTATTCATACATCACATCCATGTATTCACACAAAGCATGTTATCAATCAATTTAATTAATTAATCTTTAATTAATGACCATCCAATGTTCAAACAACGATTTGATTTGCGCGAGTCCAACTTGTTTTAAGAATAAATACTCAAAGTACGAATTCTTGAATTATATTAAACTACAATATTAAATCCAATTTAATTTGTATTCAATACTAATTCTTTATTTAATTCAAAAGTAAATAATTACACTTTATTAATGAGCTTTTGCGACTTAGATTCTAAATCTAATCTTAACGGGTCTCAAAGCCCAATTAACATCCAATGTCGATTTAATTAAAGTCCAATGGGCTTTCAATTAATTTATAAGGCATGGGCTTTGGCAACCAAAGCCTAATAAGGAATCACCCTATGTCAAAAATCAATTTAGGCCCATTAGGCCCAATTAAATTTTAAAGGCCCATCATATTATATTTGGACTTTATGGATATGGTTTTATGCCCAATTGGATCCAACCAATTTTCTAAACCAAACTTGGCTCAACCAAGCCCATTAAGCCCAAATACAATATTTTTTAGCCCAATTCCAATTTAAGCCCAACTAATTAAATTCCAATATTCCAAATATCATAATTTAATCAATTAAAGTGTATAGCCATAATTAATTATTTAAATCAACATTTCCAAAATACCAATTTACATAATTAATCATACTTTATTTAACCAACTTATGTCCAACACAAATTGAAGCAAAATCAATCCTAACATACTCTTAAGGCTCTCGGCAATTAGGGAATTTTATATCAATTTTGATTTCAATCCAATTAAATCACAAACTAATATATCCCATGCATTTTAAACATATACAATTGTCTAAAATTCAAAAATCACCAAGAGCTAGGGCTCCTACACCATTCAGCCAAGCATAAGGAATTTGGGAAAATTTTATCCAATTCAATTTCTCAATTCCTAAGATGCACAAATCTAATTTAACATCATCCAAACTCAACCAAAACCTCAATTTGAAGAAATCATGCATAAATCACAAAAGCCCCAAATTAAAGTTAAGAACCCTAAATTCAATTTCATGCTTAATAACCGCTCTGATACCATTGTTGGGTTTTCTAGTTCAAACCAAGATCAATTAAGTAATGAAATGTGCGAATACAACAAAGTAAAGTAGCGGAAAATACTCACTTTGATCGGCTAAGTGGATGCGTTGAACAACAAATTTTCCTCCATGGAATTCGGCCAAGCTCATTTGTTGTGCTCCAAGCTCCTCTTTGAATGTTGATCTCCAAGCTCCAAGCTTTGAGTGATGAGATT
Source organism: Zanthoxylum bungeanum (assembly GCA_019454045.1). Classification (NCBI taxonomy): domain Eukaryota; kingdom Viridiplantae; phylum Streptophyta; class Magnoliopsida; order Sapindales; family Rutaceae; genus Zanthoxylum; species Zanthoxylum bungeanum. The sequence goes on from SKCR01038125.1 coordinate 69,209, forward strand.
CCAAACTCATGGGATTGTTTCTCTATCACCTTTGTATGAATCATTGAGTGCTAGCTCTTGGAAAATTTTTGCAACAAAAACCTTCTTATCATTGTATGTGTCTCGGCCAAGCCAAGAATTTTGAGAGAAAAAATAGCTATTGCCGTGAGGGAGAGAGATAAGTGATGAAGTTGTGTTGACTTATTTTGATTTCAAAAATCAAATTAAAGGTATTCCAAACATTTGGTATTATGTCATTCAACTTATCACACTTGTGTGTCTTACAAGCCACCATCATCTCATCACCAAATTCCATCACCAAAAAGTTAGGCAAAGTGACTAGGTGATGTGACTTGTGGGCCCCCACTTAATTCAAAATCCGAGTGGGCCTGCAAACACTCCCGGGCTCGGGTTCGCTAATTCTGAATTAACAAATTTTCCATTGCGACGTAATTAAATCAAATTTAATTAAATAATTATGCCTAACAAAATTATTATTCATGTCGCTAGCGAATTAATTCTAAATTAACTCGTTCGCCCGAATTAAAATCTAATTTTAATTCCGCGTCAAAATCTAGTTTCGTTTAATATATCGAATATATTATTTTATCGATTAATTCCAAATTAATCGTTTTCTCTCTTCAAATAGTATTTTATCCCAGATAAAATATCTCCATAATTAATCATAGATTAATTTTCTCTCTCTTATAATTAATCCCAGATTAATTATGTCTGAGTCATATGTCATTGGTGAATCTTCGAGAAGCGACCCATGAGATCCCTGGATATGTTGGCAGTAAATCCGGTCGTCGGACTATCCGAACACGTACGTACCTAGTACTATATTTTTACCGATTTACGAGACATGGTTGGCTTCTAGCAAAGCATCGTGCCTACCAAATTCTCCAGAAATATTCTTAAAGGAATATATAAACTGTATCAGGCGTAGTATACGTAGTATTGCGTATTACGATCCAGTATCAGATGTCACATGCAAGGCCTGAGGCTGGAATTGTGTCTGCCCCGTACGAAGCATGTATCAGATCTATGGTAACTAGTCTCTATAATCGGATAATCATGACCTAGTCATATTATCCCGATGACTGCAGTACTAAAGAGTACTAGTTCCGTATCCTGCGTGATCATCATCTCTATATGACTGGAGTGATACTTCCATCTTGACATCACACCTAATACATTACGATTCTCAATATACCCAGAAGAGGCGTACACATAATCTGTTAAAGCCCTGGACGACCAAAACCAAAGTACATTGATTGTCGCAAGTATTAGTGATGTAAGTCTCAGGTTAAGACCAAATACATCTACCCTGATTCGGACTTCCATAGACACATAGTCATACTACCAATGGAATTCTGAGGGGTCTATCAAGAGCGAAGCTGTTTCCGTACCATCGATAAACACAACCTCCTATCACACTTACTTAAGTATCCAATACTTAAATATATGAGAACTATGATGTTATGCTCACATAACACGCACAAGTGCAATACTAGTCTATTCCGCATTATCGATGTCCAATCTCGATAATACTACGACTAGGGATATTTTAATGATTAAACCTTATTGGATTAATACTATCTCATATCTTATTAATCCGGAACTAATCATATGGACTTTTATCATTTATATATCCCGGTAATCCAATTACAAATGATAAAAGAGCAATTTCCTTTGTCACATAGTTAATTTGTACAACAACACCATGTTCTGTACAAATAGTGATGCTATGGGTCATAATTGTCCAACAGGCTTGTGTTTGCATCTCTTCTCTTCGGATGAGCTTTCATCACAATCATTCCATGTGGCCTTCAATGTTTTCTTTTTATGTTTCTTATCTTTTTTAAAGCATTTTGTTGGACGTGCGACCCGATTTATCACAAATGTAGCAAGTGACCTGTTTTTGTGCTCATGGAATTCCTCATTGAAGGATTTCTTGACATGAAATATTTTCAAATTTTTTTCTTAACATTTGGCCCATTATTTCATCCTCCCCATCAACAATAGAAACTTTAAAACATTATTTCTTTCATTTTTCCACCTCACTTCTATCATTGTCAACTCCTCCTCATATGAGATTATTGATCCAATAAGTTCATCTAGGGACAATGTATTAAGATCATTTTCCGTTGTAATTGTCGTACTTATCGGCTTTCACTTTTTGGACAAAGACCTGATCAACTTATCAGTATTTATGAAATACTTTAATCGGGCTTTGAAAGAGTTTGCTATGTTAATAAACTTAGTAAACATATGAATTTCTTCCCAAATTCTCTCTAGTTCTTATTTTGGTTAAGAGCTTTAAGGTTCTGTACTTGTGTATGAGAGATAAATTTTAGGATTTTATTTCTATATTTGTGTGTTAGAAAATGGAGTCAATAAATCTAATTCCCAATGACTATGATCTTTGGAATAGCATCCATTAAGATAAAAATATTACACAAAATAGATTTAATACTTGTGTAGATCACCATTAAAAGGCATGTATATGAGATGCCTTGAAAATTGAAATTGAAGATCATTGGAGCTCTTTGTATGGAGAAATCAAGTTTTTACCATTTGATTTGGTGGTAAATAAATAAAGGTATATTGTGTTCGTAACCTTGACATCTAAATTTTGATTTGGTGATTGATAAGCGACCAATATGTATATATCTGACGCCCCTCTAGCTTGAAGTTTTGTGAGTTATCTTGAGTTTTATGAGCATTTTGATGTATTTTGGGTTTTTTTTGTAGGTAAAAATAATATCGAGACTCAATGGAATCAACGAGGGATGAAAACGGTAAAATACGAAGCAATTTAGGGTAAATTCAGAGTCAAAACTCGCGTCTCGACGCTTGATTGCACGTCGAGACGCGCAAATGAAGAAAACGAATCCAATGAGCTGTTAAGGTGGCGCGTCGCGACGTCCACAATGTTGTGTCGTGACGCGCCGATGAATTGCAAGATGAGCGTCGCGACGTGATGAAACTCGCGTCGCGACGTGGATGCGTATCCAGACTCGACTTTTAACAAAAAATAATACTCACCAGATCGACTATATAAGTAAAATCTCGTCCCAAAACCTGGAGAGAGTTTCAGAACCTAACTTTACAGCCTCCAAAAGAGATTTTTGAAGGAGAAGACAAAATACATCAAAGGAGTATAGCACATAAACTCAACAGGAAAAAACGAAGGATTGGCGATCTAGACAAAGTTTCTTCTTTCATTTACTTTCTTAATGTTCTGTTTATCTTTGAATATTTATTTAGAGTTTCTAAACATGTGTATGACCTAAACCTTTAATCTAGGGTTGTGATGAAACCCGTATTTATGAACTTATAAATTGATTTTCTTATATTTTGTGTGATGTTTTGGTTTATTTATTGAATCTTATACTTAATGATTCATGTTGCCTGATCACCAATAGGATTGATGTGGTAAACTTAGATGAACTTGACAAATGAATTTTAGGTTTAGTCTTAGATTCAATAGCACACGATCTCATCTTAGGGATTTCCCTCTAGGATAGAAATATACTTGTAGGGCGGGTGTAACCATAATTGAAACTTGTCTTTAATGAATTCGGGGTGATTTAGTTAATATAGAAATATAGTTAATTAAATTACTTTGGATATTTGCACTCGACCATCGAAAAAGACTTGTGGATATCTTAGTGTTTCATGTTAATAAACTAATATATTACACAAATATAGGACATCTAATTCATCTTTAGAATAATACTGGGTGGATTCACAACCCTGGTTGTTTTCTCCATTGATTATCTTATCTTTGTTTGCTAGCGTTATGATGTATGGTATGGTTGAAAAAATGAAAAGGAAAAAGAAAATAATTGATGAAAAACAAAAAGGAAGAAAGAAAGAAAAAAGTTAAACCAACTATAACAAATTAGCGTGAAACTACCCATGAGCGATGTTATGACCACTATGAAGAGAAATGCTACCTTAAAGGGTAGGTGTATGAAAAAAAAAGAAAAAATATTATACCATACTGAGCAGAAAAAAGGCAAATAAAAAGCATATTTTGAGATATCTAGGTTGGTTTGACCCATCAGATCCCAATTTTTAAGATGAAATCACCGTGTTTACTTACTTAGGGATCGAGCTGTGTCTAGACCTTCACACACACACACATTGTGAGTCTGACTTAGATAATTCATTCAAGAATTTGGATTTAAGTTTTGTTGGGTATTTTGAAGGTTCTTGATTTTCGTTACTAAAGCATTCTCTGATGACAATATTATGTGTAACTCGCAGTACGATTTTATTTAGTTTAGTTATTTAATTTTTACATTTGTATGTGATTGCATGTGTGTAAATGACGTTTCTGGGTGTCGTCGCTGTAAGCCTTCACGAGACTTTAACTTGTCCATTAGGGCCGCCTAGGGGTTTAAAGGCTTGTTACATACACTAAATGCAATCGTGATCCCTGCGAAAGTGGCTTAAGTTAATTTAGTTTTAGTTTTTTTATTTTATTTTATTTTTATTTGTTTTGCTCGAGGATGAGCATAATGCTAAGTTTAGGGTGTGATGAACGACCAATATGTATATATTTGTCGCCCTTCTAGCTTGATGCTTTGCGAGTTATCTCGAGTTTTATGAGTATTTTGATGTTTTTTGGGTTCATTTTATAGGTAAAAATATATCAAGACTCAATGGAATCAAAAAGCGATGAAAGCGGTAAAATACGGAGCAATTTAGGGTAAATTCAGAGTCAAAACTCGTGTCCCGAAGCTTGATTGTGCGTCAATACGCGCAAATGAAGAAAACGAATCCAGTGAGTTGTTAAGGTGGCGCGTCGAAACACCCACAATGTTGTGTCGCGACGCGCCGATGAATTGTAAGATGAGCGTCGTGACACGGATACGTATCTAGACTCGTCCAGACTCAACTTGTAACAAGAAAATACTCTCTAGACCTCCTATATAAGCAAAACTCATCCCCAAAACCTGGAGAGAGTTTCAGAACCTAACATTACAGCCTCCAAAAGAGATTTTTGAAGGAGAAGACAAAATACATCAAAGGAGTAGAGCACATAAACTCAACAGGAAAAAGCGAAGGACTCGCGATCTCGAGAAAGTTTCTTCTTTCATTTACTTCCTTAATGTTCTGTTTATTTTTGAATATTTATTTAGAGTTTCTAAGCATTTGTATGACCTAAACCTTTAGTCTGGGGCTGTGATGAAACCCGTATTTATGAACTTATAAATTGATTTTCTTATATTTTGTGTGATGTTTTGGTTTATTTATTGAATCTTATACTTAATGATTTATGTTGCCTGATCAATCCTATTACCAATAGGATTGATGTGGTAAACTTAGATGAACTTGACAAATGAATTTTAGGTTTAGCCTTAAATTCAATAGCACACTATCTCATCTTAGGGAATTTCCTCTATGATAGAAATATACTTGTAGGGCGGGTGTAGCCATAATTAGAACTTGTCTTTAATGAATTCGGGGTGATCTAGTTAACATAGAAATATAGTTAATTAAATTACTTTGGATATTTGCACTCGACCATCGAAAGAGACTTGTGGATATCTTAGTGTTTCAGGTTAATAAACCAATATATTACACAAATATAAGACAACCAATTCATCTTTAAAATAATACTGGGTGGATTCACAACCCTGATTGTTCTCTCTCATTGATTATCTTATCTTTGTTTGCTAGCGTTATGATGTATGGTATGGTTAAAAAAAAGAAAGAAAACAAAAAGAATTGATGAAAAGCAAAAAAAAAAAAAAAGGTTAAACCACATATAACAGATAAGCGTGAACCTACCCACGGGCGAGTGTTATGACCACCATGAAGAGAAATGATACCTTAAAGGGTAGGTGTGTAAAAAAAGAAGAAAAAAATATTGTACCATACGGAGCAGAAAAAATGGCAAATAAAAATCATATTTTGAGATATCTAGGTTGGTTTGACCCATTAGATCCCACTTTTTAAGATAAAATCACCGAGTTGACTTACTTAGGGATCAAGTTGTGACTAGACCTTCACACACACACACACTGTGAGTTTGACTTAGATAATTTATTCAAGAATTTTGATTTAAGTTGTGTTGGATATTTTAAAGGTTCTTGGTTTTCGTTACTAAAGCATTCTCTGATGACAATATTATATGTAACTCGCAGGACGATTTTAATTAGTTTAGTTATTTAATTTTTGCATTTGTGTGTGATTGCATGTGAGTAAATGACGTTTGTGGGTGTCGTCGCTGTAAGCTCTCACGAGACTATAACTCGTCCACTAGGGCCGCCTAGGGGTTTAAAGACTTGTTACATACGTTAAATGCAATCGTGATCCCTACGAAAGTGGCTTAGGTTAATTTAGTTTTAGTTTGTTTATTTTATTTTAGTTTCATTTGTTTTCCTCGAGGATTAGCAAAATGCTAAGTTTGGGGGTGTGATGAGCGACCAATATGTATATATTTGCCGCTCCTCCAGCTTGATGTTTTGCGAGTTATCTCGAGTTTTATGAGCATTTTGATGTGTTTTGGGTTCGTTTTGTAGGTAAAAATATATCGAGACTCAATGGAATCAATGAGGGATGAAAGTAGTAAAATACGGAGCAATTTAGGATAAATTCGGAGTCAAAACTCGAGTTCCGACACTTGATTGCGCGTCGAGACGCACAAATGAAGAAAATGAATCCAGTCATGACGCGCCGATGAATTACAAGATGAGCGTCGCGACGTGATTCCACTCGTGTCACGACACGGATGCGTATCTAGACTCGTCCAGACTCGACTTTTAACAAGAAAACACTCCCCCAACCGCCTATATAAGAAAAAACTCTTCTCAAAACCTGAAGAGAGTTTCAGAACCTAATTTTACAGCCTTTAAAAGAGATTTTTGAAGGAGAAAACAAAACACATCAAAGGAGTAGAGCATAGAAACTCAACAGGATGAAGCGAAAGACTGGCGATCTCGACATAGTTTATTCTTTCCTTTACTTTCTTAATGTTCTATTTATCTTTGAATATTTATTTAGAGTTTCTAACCATGTGTAGGAACTAAATCTCTAATCCGGGGTTGTGCTGAAACCCGTATTTATGAACTGATAAATTAATTTTCTTATATTTTATTTGATGTTTTGGTTTATTTATTGAATCTTATACTTAATAATTCATGTTGTCTGATCACCAATAAGATTGTTGTGGTAAACTTAGATGAACTTGACAAATGAATTTTATGTTTAGCCTTATATTTAATAGCACACGATCTCATCTTAGGGATTTCCTTCCAGGATATAAATATATATGTATGGCGGGTGTATCCATAATTGGAACTTTTTCTTAATAAATTCGGGGTGATTTAGTTAACATAGAAATATAGTTAAATTAAATTACTTTGGATATTTGCACTCGACCATCGAAAGAGACATGTGGATATCTTAGTGTTTCAGGTTAATAAACCAGTATATTACAAAAATATAGGACAATTAATTCATCTTTAGAATAAATACTGGCTGGATTCACAACCCATGATGTTTTCTCTCATTGATTATCTCTACAAATTTCCATAGTTATATTTATTTGCATTACCTTTAATTCAAATTTAATTTAAAATCACATTTAATTTTAATTAGATATTCGTAGGTAATTAGTCTTAATTATTAGTAACGTAGGTGATAAGTTCTCATGAGATCGATAATTTTTATACCGCTTGAACGATGAGGGATGGAAACATAATTTTATATATATACACACAGAGAGGAAAGCGCCTACAATACATGTTAGCTGGCTAATGACAGCTGTGAATCCTTGCACGTGGCAAATTATAGTAAATAAGGTAAATATATATATTCAAAAATAGATAAATTGCGCAATGTTAACGTGCGCAGTGCGCACCCCATAACTGGATGGTTGGTTGTCGGTGCTCTCTCATGATCATGACAGCATCCTTTCCTTTTCTCCATAAATCTCAATCTGCGATTCATTTTCTCTTCGTCTCCTTTTACTTTTGAGAAAATGAGAGAGATCTTGCACATTCAAGGAGGCCAATGCGGCAACCAAATCGGTTCCAAATTCTGGGAGGTCATTTGCGACGAGCATGGCGTGGACCCCACCGGTAGGTACAGAGGAGACGGTGACTCGGATCTTCAATTGGAGCGGATCAATGTCTACTATAATGAAGCTTCCGGTGGAAGATACGTGCCTAGGGCTGTTCTCATGGATCTTGAACCCGGTACTATGGATAGTATCAGATCCGGACCGTTCGGCCAGATCTTCCGACCCGATAACTTCGTCTTTGGTCAGTCCGGGGCCGGCAATAACTGGGCCAAAGGTCATTACACTGAAGGCGCTGAGTTGATCGACGCCGTTCTCGACGTCGTTCGTAAGGAGGCTGAGAATTGTGATTGCTTGCAAGGTATTTTTAGGGTTTCGAATTATTCATTTTTAAATTCCGATATTATATTATTATCTACTGATCTGAATTCTGATATTCTTAATTTTTAAAGGAAAAATTATGTGAAATATCAGCTGTGTGGTCGATTGATTATCATTTGATCTTGCTGCACTGAAGAGTGAAGACATATTTCTATTCAACCTTTTTACAAATCTAGGGATATAAATTTCTTCATATCATGATTGTGATCGTCAAACTATCATCAGGGCTGCCCCTGAGTTTCCCTAATTTTGAGAGGCCTTAGGCGAATTCTTAAATGACCCCTTGGATAAAAATATATATCATAGTATACACTAAAAAATTATTTTTTTTAGATTTGAGACTCAAATTTTGGATAAAATTTTGGGGCTTGCTTGTGTTGAGTGTCTCCATGGCCACCTCAACTATCATGAAAGTAAATAGTAATGTGTATTTCTCTGAAGCATGTGAAGAGTTTGAAGATTATTATTGTTGAATAATGGGAAAAATTACAGTTTAAAATGCGAGGATCAGATCTTTGTTTTGGGTTTTATTAGTTATAAAGTTGACTAAGTTTTAAGAATTACATGGATTGGTACCAACAATGAGCTCATAACATGTACTCAATAATCATGTGATAATTGTGGCAATGTATTTGTCTAATTGATGTAATAAATAATCTTTTTGGATTTGTGGATTTGATGGGATTCTCAAAAATGATATTTGATAATTCCAATTATCTTATTGCTAAAATTATCACCAGAGTACTGTAATCTCAATGAAAAATCTAGTACCCTGCTGCTGTTTGTATGAATCTGGATTTAGTGTAGCTGGCCCTTGTTTGACTCTTTAATGAAGCAAACACTGTGTATATGAACTATGAAGATAAATTGGATCCATATGCTACTTCCTTTTGTTATTTGATTGGATTGATAACCTCCTTACTGGCAAGTAGTGAATAGTAGCATTAATCCCATTTATTTTATTATTGTCTGGTTACTAATTTGCTGCGATTTTTTGGTCCAGGTTTTCAGGTGTGCCACTCACTTGGAGGAGGTACAGGTTCTGGCATGGGAACTCTCTTGATATCAAAGATTAGAGAGGAATATCCAGACAGGATGATGATGACTTTCTCCGTCTTCCCTTCTCCAAAGGTCTCTGACACCGTTGTGGAGCCATACAATGCAACCCTTTCTGTGCACCAGTTGGTTGAGAATGCTGATGAATGCATGGTTCTTGACAATGAAGCACTTTATGATATTTGCTTCCGGACTCTGAAGCTTAGTACTCCAAGCTGTAAGTATAACATTTTCTTTTGAGATTATTTGTGAAAACATGAAAGCATAGGAGGCTATTAATCCTCTTTCTTGTGCCTATAATTTGCAGTCGGAGACTTGAATCACTTGATTTCTGCAACTATGAGTGGTGTCACTTGCTGCCTGAGATTCCCTGGTCAACTCAACTCTGACCTCAGGAAGCTGGCAGTTAATCTGATACCATTCCCTCGTCTTCATTTCTTCATGGTGGGATTTGCACCACTCACCTCACGTGGATCCCAGCAATACATCTCCCTCACTGTGCCAGAGTTGACTCAGCAAATGTGGGATTCCAAGAATATGATGTGTGCAGCTGATCCCCGCCATGGCCGCTACCTCACGGCCTCTGCTATGTTCAGAGGAAAGATGAGCACCAAAGAGGTGGATGAGCAGATGATTAATGTGCAGAACAAGAATTCGTCATATTTTGTGGAGTGGATCCCCAACAATGTGAAGTCCAGCGTGTGTGATATTCCTCCAAGAGGTTTGAAGATGGCATCTACTTTTATCGGCAACTCTACATCCATCCAAGAGATGTTCAGGAGAGTGAGTGAGCAGTTTACTGCCATGTTCCGACGCAAGGCCTTTTTGCATTGGTATACTGGGGAGGGTATGGATGAGATGGAATTCACAGAGGCAGAGAGCAACATGAATGACTTGGTGGCTGAGTATCAACAGTATCAGGATGCAACAGCTGATGACGAGGAAGAGTATGAGGATGGCGCTGATGAGAACTATGAGGACTGAGAAGAGTCAAGAGTGTAGGTGATCAGGTCAACCACAAAGAAAGAGGCTTGCTGAGACCAACCCTCAAACGTTGCTTTTATCTACAATGTTATGGCTGTCTCTGCATTTGTTGTTTTTTGAACTTCTGTTTTTTAAGATGATTTCTGCTTGTTCTTTTCAAGCATTTTATTTAATAAAGAATTACCAGTTTGATCATACTTGCATGGAATTGTCTTTAATTTCCATTTCTAAGCTTATGGATGCTACTTCCCGACTCGGTGAATATTGATATTATGACGGTGTCATTCTAAGTTTTAAAAGTTAATTTTTTCCCTTTTGATTACAGGGAGAGCGTAATATTATTTTAAGTTGTTAGATTTTGTCTTACCAAGACTTGAGTCTTAGATATTTTTTAAATAGTTATTTGAATTGAATTTTCGATTTTATATTTTTGTCGCTTGCGATGATATATATATCTTATATTCTTATTTATATGAATGCATCTTTTCGTTATTAAAAAAAAAAAAAAAGGAATAGTGATTTTACTTGCATACTGTCTGCGAGGCTTCTCCTTATGAATGGGATGGGTTGGTTTTTGAATCAATAGTTTTTATAACACGTCCAAAAGTGCAATCCAGACTCCGGTGTACCCTCATTTCTCGAGGTCCAAAAAAGGAAATTGCGTAGATGGGGTGGGTGCATGTAAATTACCTTTTAGGTGGCTATACTGTATGTACATGACATTTGTGTCATCACAGAAATTTACTTCTTCCCCTCCCCTCCCCTGTTACTCTTCTCCGTCCCCATCCTAAAATGAAAAAAATCTCTATAATCCTAAAAATAATTACCTCTTTTCCCAAATCAATATATATATATATACTAGTTTTTGCCTGTGCCTACGGCACGGTGTTACAGTATTTGCTCATGCCTACGGCACGGTGTTATAGAATTAAATGATTTTATTTTTTAATTAAATGATGCACGTGCCTACGGCACGGTGTTATAGTATTTGCCCGTGCCTACGATACGATATTATAGAATTAAATGATTTTATTTTTTAATTAAATGATTTTATTTTAACTTTCTATTTTTTAATTTGAAAATTTGAAAATTTTTGACCATTTCCATCAATCAATCCACTCTCTTTCCTCTAATTACCAATGAAATGATATGTGCTGTTAATTAAGCCACATAAAGAGAGCCGTTGGATACACTCTCTTTACTCCAACACCATTCTCCTTTATTATATAGATATATATTAATTTACAAATAACATATATATTTATTTTATTTTATTAATTAATTTATTTTATTTTATAATTTTTTTTTATTTTTGTTAAATTTATATTTTTTTACTCTTTATATATCTATTCTTTTTTATTTGTTTAATAAATATTACAAATTTCTTATTTATTGTTATTTATTTTGTGTTCATTTATTCATTTAATTTTTTTGCTTCTTTATTAATTTATTTAACACTACTTATATATAATATATTTTTATTTTTTGATAGTTTATTTGTTTAATAAATGTCATTTATTTTTTATGCATATTTTTTTTTTGAAAGTATAGAAATTTATATTTTTAAGTGTAACTTTTTATATGATTACTTGCACTCTTCTTTTAAAATATATTTTTCTAATATATATGAGAATATTTTTATTAAGTAGTGTAGAATAAATTAAAAAAAGAATCACAAAAATTAAATGAATAAATGAACCCAAAATAAATAACAATAAATATGAAATCTGTAATATTTATTAAATAAATTAAAAATAATAGATATATAAAGAGTAAGAAAATATAAATTTAGCAAAAAAATTAATTTATAAAATTAATTAATATAATTAATAAAATAACAAAATAATTCTTTAACAAAATACATGTAAATGACAAATTTTAAGAAGAGTGATACTTTTGTAATTACATAGGGGAACAAAGGGAGGGGAATTTACAGAAGAGGAGAAAAAGCATTGCCCGTCATCACATCATCATTTACCAAATTAGACTTTACTGTTTTAGGCTTTTAGCCTATCATTAATTTACTTAATTTTATCTATTAATGTTCCGACAATCCATTACGCACATTTCTTAATCAGTCAGAAGAAATCTTTCCTCTCTATGTGGAGATCCCTATTATTTATAACTTTCTCATTACAAGGAAATCAAGATTGGTAACGTTCACATTCCTAATTAATCAACTTAATCCCAAGAATCTCCCTATTTTGTGCGATTAATCACTTACAATAAATGGAAAATAATTTATTTGGCTATTCGCTTCCTTATTTTTGAGATTTCCATAATGAATGAGCTGATATTTCAGACTAATTCCTCTTTTGATCCTCATTTGACTTCCTTGGGAATGGGTATGTGGCGAAGGTCTTGGCGGCGGGTCTTGAAGTATTACCATGACGATAGAGTCTGATGGTAGAAACTAAATTCAGAGTCTGAAATCAGTCTCCGATGTGGGACTCTGAAATTAGATATATGACTCTTAAATAAATCCCTGACACGTATTAGATAGTTACATAAATGACGTGTGATCGATGAAATCACACACGTTACGCAAGCGCACGTATCGCACAAGTAGTATAAAAACATCGATCACACGAGGACTTAATTCTTTACTATTATTAATTATTGATGCTACTTATTTACAAGTATCTGATTGGGGTAAGAAGGGATTGTTCGCTGGTTGAAGTTGGATTTAATTAAATATATAAATAAATAAATAAAAATACAAAAGAAAATAATAAAAGATAAAACATCTAGGGTTGTGAATCCACACGATATTATTCTAATGATGAATTGATTCTCCTATACATGTGTAATATATCAGTTTGTTAACCTGAAACACGAAGATATGTACAAGCCTCTTCCGATGGTCGAATGCAAACATCCAAAGTAACCCAATTAACTATATTCCTATGTTAACTAAGTTACCCAAATTCATTAAGGTCAAGTTCCAATTATGGCTACCCACGCCCGACAGGTATATGCCTATCCTGGAAGGAAATCCCTAAGATGAGATTGTGAGCTATTGAATCTAAGGCTGAAACCTAAAATCTATTTTCCAAGTTCATTTTAAGTTTACTACATCAATCTTATTGGTGATCAAGCAACAATAAGCTTTAAGGTCAAGATTCAATAAACAAGCCAAAACATCACACGTAATATAATTAAATCAATTATGAAACTCGTGAATATTGTAATTCATCACTTCCTTAGATTAAAAATAAAATGCTAGGGTTAGGGGATCCACCTTTAATATTTGAAACCTAGAAATCTCATTTTTTATAATATATAAATTGGCATTATTATCCGGTTAACTTTCTCAGGAATTAATAATGTCAAAATATATAAAACCAGCCATATAGGCGGTAACCATTTTAGTTCAATTAAACCAGCCATATAGGCGGTAATCCAAGTGTTATCAAAACCGACCATTTAGGCGGTAACAAGTTTGCCATTAATTAATCGAGATTATTAGATCACAATTCATATATTATAATATAAGTGAGATTAACCTAGATTATCATATTAAAAGCTCCACTCTTCCCCCAGCGGAAATTAATTACTAGACATAAAAGAAAATAAAAATACACAAACTAATATTAATAAAAATAAAAATACATAATTAAATACAAACAAGATACAATTTTTAAGTTTCTTAATAGAAACCTAAAGGAAAGTAAAAATTGGAAATGAAATGAGGGCTGTTATTTATAGGCAAAATTTGATCTGCGCGTCGCGACACATAAGGTGTTGCGTGTCGCGACGCGCACACCTGGATGTCACGTACCACGCGTTTTCGTTGAGCGTCACGACATGTAAGGTCATTGGCGTCGCGACACGATGAACAGTTGAAGACGCGTGTCGGCAGAGAACACCTTCGGTGTATTATTATGTCGGCGTCGCGACGCGTGAATGCTTGTGCGTCGTGATGCGTGTCGGCAGGCTACTTTCGGTGTTGTTGTGACCGCGTCGCAACGCCGAGAAGGTTGCGCATCGCGACGTGAGCTGTGAAATTCCATTTTTACCCTTTTTTATCTGTTTTTCATCGTTTTAGCCCCGAGTTGATTCCATTAGGTCCCGATTTTATTTTTATCTGCAAAATAAATAGAAACACATCAAAACGTTCATCAAACCCTAGAAACTTATAAAATTTTAAGTAAAAGGGCCGGTAAATATTGATATATTTTTCGCTCATCACACCCTCAAACCTAACATTTTGCTAGTCCTCGATCAAAACAAACAAAAATAAAATGAAATAAACAACTAAGGTTAAATTAATCTAAGCCACTTTCGTAGGGATCACGATTACATTTAGCGTATACAACAAGACTTTAAATCCCTAGGTGTCCCTAGTGGACGAGTTGTAGTTGTAGGGGTTTTATTGCGGATATCCGGTAACGCAGCAGAAACGGTGGAAAATCAAATTTTCGATTTCAAAACTTTTTCTCGGATTAATTAAATAAACATATTTATTTAATTACCCAATAATTAAATTATGAAATAAAATTCAATAAATCAAATTTATATGAATTTACCGAATTGCCCTTACACTTTGTATTTTGTTCATTTTAGTCCGAAATTGTTCAAATTAATTTTGGATGATTCTAAATCATTACTAATATGAATTTAACATGTCACAAATGTCAAAACACAAATTGCAACCAAAAACCCAAAAATTAGCCATAAGGCCGAGAGCCTCACAAGGGGAGAATTGTGCATTTTGCACTGTCATGGTTCAAAACACATCAAGAAAAAATTCAATCAACCCAATATTTTACATGCATCATATACACACATAAATACACCATATAAATGAAAAGCCCCAAATTTGGAAGTGGTCTTAAACCCTAATTTTTCAATTTCTTCAAATTGGACAAATTAGACCAAATTGGTTAAATCAATTACTTCAATCATGTTTCTTCCATCCAAATCAAGTCTCAACACAATGAAATAATTATAGATCAAATCTAGGTAATTTAAGAGTGGGTCAACAACTCTAGATTAGCAACAAGGTTCTAAAAACCATAAAAGAATACTTATTACTACACTAGTAACAATCTTCCAACTTCATACATGCTTAACCCCTTCATCAAACTTTCATCCATCAAAAACACAAAGAATAATGAATAGAAAAACTTAAGAACATCATCAAGTGAAGCCCACAACAAGAGGACAAATTACTCTCTAATGGAAGGTTGGAAATACTTACTAAATTCCAAGCTTTTCTTTGATTTTCTTTTCTTTTCTCTCTACCTTCTTTGCTTTGTTTTAATGGAGTTTTGATAAAGTGTATTAGGTTATTTTAAACCCTAAATGAAACAAAAAAATATATATTTGTTACATAAATGCCTTGGCCGAATTTAGCCTAAGGAAAAACAAGACATATTAATTTCATTTCATTTGAATTTCATTTTGCCAAGTTGATAAAATGATCATTACACTTTAATGACAATTTCAACTTAGTCAACAATGGAAACTAAGTCATTAAAACAAATATCTAAACCTTAAGATATTTATATTTTAATTAATTTAATCATTTAACAATTAATTAATTAATTAAATACAAATATATTAAATATATGTATTATATTTACATTAAATATTAAATACATATATACATTTATGATATTAGTCAAATATCTCAATTTGACAATTAATTAATGTGTATTTGAATTAATCAAGTATTAAAAGCAAATACACAAAAATTAAGGAAATGACTATTGGGTCCCTACACATGTATTTTGCGTTTAAGCTTTAAAAGACTTTATAAATAATCAACATTATTTATTAATGTTGCCCTAGTGCTCTACGAGTATATTTCATTATTGAGACTCTTTATATTCAGGCATATCCGTCACGAAATCCAATTTCGTGTCCATAATTTATCCACCCGTAAATTATGACGATCACGAATAAACTCGCTGAATCATACAGGTCGAGGTCATGGCAAATGTATAATTCCTCCGTCACAGGTATCCAGATATATCCCAGAGATATATATGTAAACGTCAAATCTCTATGGGGATTATCCAGTCGACTATTCTATTAGCAATCTCAAAAAGAATGTTTAGAACTGGCTTCTAAACTGTACCACGGGCCCATGGTTTTATCTGATTGCTAATCATATGGACTACCTATGCTCTGATACATAGAATTGACGGATCCTATCTTGATACGCACATGACACCCTGAGGATCTATCTACACCCAACGAACATGCGGAGGTCTGATCTTAATAGATCGGTGACGTGACTGCCATCTAAGTGTAGAAGATGTCTCATGTGCCCACAGTGAGTCTAAGAATCACAAGTGCTACTCAACCCGACAAGATTCTTATTGACGTTGGTGTACCATCAATTAAGAATCTTCGGTGAGTCGTTCAGTGTTTATCCGCTATAAGCACATACACGTCTATACTAGTCTCCAAGACTTATGGTTCATTGAGAAACCATTGGAATCATATATTCCAGTATACTACATGTACCGGTCTCAACGGGTTTACTATACTGACCAAGTAGTGTAAACCTTGACCAGGAACTGTCTGAGAATGACAACGTCATGATACAACTCAATGTCAGTTGCTACGCTTTTGCAACTGTACCATGACTAGTCATTTTAAGGTCATTACGTCTTTACCATATTAAAAGATACATTATATTATAGAAACTGCATATATTATTCAAAATAATAATGTTTTACAGAAGTATTCATAAAGAAATACAACCGGGAATTGGCGCTGTGAGCACCAACCCCAACAGTAGTCTCGTGAGGGTTTACAACGACGATACCCACAAACGTCAATTACATGCACATGCAATCACACAATTATGCAAAACAGAAGAAATAAATAAAATAAACAAATATAGTAACTATATATACAATGTCCTCAGAGAATGTTTAGCAACAAAGTTAAAGGAACTTTCAAAATGCATACTAGAACTAAAATCTATTCCTTTGAATAAAGTATCTAAATCAGACTCTAAGTGTGTGTGTGATAGCTCTGTAAACAGTTTGGATTCTAAGTTACTTAACTAGGTGAGTTTGTCTCAATTCTCAATAGTTGATGGGTCAAACCAACCTGACTATCTAAAAATTATTCTGTTTGCTACTATATGCACAAAGTGTGGTATGAGAGACTTTATTCAATTTTTTTAAAGCTCTACCATTTTACGTGAACAATCACTGCTTACTGAGGCAAGATGTTCAGTTACTGAGTAAAAGTTTATTATTTATCTAACTAACTCAAACCGTACCGTTTGACGCGAATGATCACTGCTAGCAAGGCAAGATACCCGGTTATTAAGTAAAAGCTTGGTCAGTTTCTGTTATATATATATATATATATATATATATATATATATATATATATATATATATCATCATACCGCACATCATAAATGCAGACAGAAACATATATTCAGGCAAACGGTCATTCATCATCCGTCGATTATTTCAACTAGTCACTTTGTCAATTCCTTATTATCTAACTACTACATAACTATTTTATAGTGCATATGAGTCTGGCCTAGATATTATGCTCAAAGTATAAGATAAAAATGAAATTAGCATTTATCATTTCCTAGAGCTTTTTACTAAGATAAACAATCTCATCATTAGACTCTTTTATTTATTATTATTTTTTTTTTTATAAAAACACATGCGAGAATTAAAACATGCATGAAAGAAACATGCAGGAAAAACATGCAAAGCAAACAATATAAACATGCAGGAAAAACATAACAAATCAAACAATATAAACATGCAATCCCACCCCCAAACCTAAATATAACATTGTCCCCAATGCGATACAAAATAAAATAAAGAGAAGGGAACAACACTACCATGGTGAGTCATGTCTTTGCCCTGTTGTCATCATCGCTGGTGTCCTCCGGAGGATGTGGGAACACATGAATCTGCTCAGTGCTGAGGTTGTGATGGATAGCCAGTTGTTGGAGCAGTTGCGCCGTGGCTATATTGTTCTGTACCATGAAGTCAACACGAGATTCCACCCGATCCAAGTGTTGTGACATGGATCATTGCTGAGATGATATCTGTGCGGGTTGAGGCTGATGCTGTGGCATTGCAGGTGCTGATGAGGAGTTAGCCCGTGTTGTCCTCTATGCTTGAAGTTGTTGGATAATTCTTGTTGTAAGCGTAGTTGTGGGCTGCATTGTTTCTTCCATTGGGTCCATGGGCACTCTTGCTGCTACACAAAGGTTAGTGATAAGACTACAATATAAAAGTCCAGTCTGTGCAGAGTGTGCTGCCCGAACAATATTACTGGATATCAACCCATCTATGTCAATAGTATGTCCTTCAAGCAGAGAGTACAACAAAATCATCAATTCTTTGGTGACATTGGTTATATGGGTACCAGGTAAAATAGTGCGCGTTAAGAAGTGGAACCATACTTGAGCATCATGTTTGAGATACCTAGAACTCATTTTGACATATTCACCGTTATTGTTAACATCCCAAACTGCGTTCGGGATGCATAGTATCCTTGTGATATGGTCTAGGTCATGGTACTCAATGGTCTCCTTGTATTTATCTCCCTCTATATCTAGCAACCTATAAAACGTGTTGATCGTGAATAGATCAAATGCCACCATCTGGCCTCGAACCATCACCTAGTATTCCAAATGTTCATATGCATTTGTATAAAATTCCCTCACCACGGGAATAGTTGCTGGGGAAGGTTGCATATAGAGCATGTGCCAATGCCTTTGGGAAATTATTGTGTCAATTTGGGTAAATTGCCCCGGGTTAAGCTCAAATCCCCTTTCCATAATTGAGACTTTTTACTCCATACTATTTTCATATCATTTTTCTGCGGCCACCGACATAAATTTTTCATTTTCGTAGGATGGAGCCGCGGCCGCTTTACTACGGCCTCTTTTAGGTACCATTAGGATTTTTAAAAAAATTGGGCAGAGGTTCCCCTAATTCTAAGGATTTTCCAAAATTGTCACCCTAATTTATAAACACTTCAATAAACAATAAACACTTCTCCCCAAATCTCTTCTCAAATCAACAATTTCTACCCAACAAATTCTCACCAAATCAAAAACTAAAATGAAAAAAAAAACGAAGTACATAACCTGATGTGGTTGCACGAAATGGGAATGATGGCACACGGAGGAGGATAATTTATGAGGTGGGCTTTGTGTTTGATGAGGTGAGGAAATGATTTTGAGAGGTTTTAGTGTGTGAGAAATGTGATTTGGGAGAGAAATATCAAAGAGAATGAGAGGAAATGTGAGAAATTATGTGTGGAGGGCTGGTTTTAAATCCAGAATTCAAACGCGCGTCGCGACGCAAGGTGTTTCACGTCGCGATACGGAGCCCTAAAAATTGGGGGTTTACGTGTTTAGGTTTATGGCGTCGCGACGTGAAGGGTGTACGCGTCGCGACTCTGAAGACTTAGCAGAGTGCCACATTCTGTCTCATTTGCGTTACGACGTGTGCAAGTTGTGTCGCGACACGCACATTTTTTTGGGTAGTGTATGCAAATTGTGATTCGTTCGACGAACATATCCACTAGGATGCGTCTCAAGAGTTGTCTCCTTACTCATGCTATCTCTAATAAATTGAATTTTTATCTTCGCGATTTTTGTCAAACACTATTTTGTGATAACTCTTGTCTTCATTGGCTTGCTCTGCTTTAAGTGCTCCGTCTGTGCTTTTTCCTACAAAAATAACACACAAAATTAAAAATGCTACAATATGTGTACACAAAATTCAAAAATAGAAAAATTTTAAGGAAAAAAATTTGCATGGGTTGCCTCCCCACGAGCGCGAAATTTAACGTCTTCAGCCAGACGTGACTGAAGACCATTCTTAAAGGAGGCTTCAGCGTGATTTTGGACGTCCTTGAAAGGACGATGCCATATGCGTTGCTTTTCCATCGCCTTTTCCAAAAGTGAGGTGGCCAAAAGAATTTTGTTTGACTGAGTGTTCGCGCCACCTTCTTAAACTTTGTAGCTCCATAGGTTCCTGAAAGAAACGAAAATGAATCAGGAGGTCTCATATGGTGCTTGCTTTTGAATGGTTTTTATTGGGATTTTCTCAAAGGCGCAGTTCGGGCGAAATCGTAACTTTAAAAAATTTTAATCTTACCAAATAAATTATTCAATATCCAATATGAATAATTTATTCATCTTTCACCTAAACATATTTATTCGATATCAAGTAACGACATAAATAATTAAGAACACCGCGAAACTTTTACGGAAACGTTTTTCCTTAAAATGGTATCAAACGAGTTTTTATCTGAACCGACCAACCAATACATATGGGGCTGCCCATGTTAGCCCCAATAGTATTTGGGCAGTTCATGAGCTGTCTGAAAAGTGACCAATTCACTGTTTGGACAGCGGACACCCGATAAGCCCGAAACTCACCCGGTAATACCGTTTTTCACCGTTTCCGCATATTTCAACTCTAAAATAATTTCCGACAATTGTTCCAATGCTCAAAACACATCCAATACATTTATAAAACATACTTTCCATCACCAAAATCACAGAAATTTCAGATCTGATTTGGTAACCAAAATTAGCAATTTTTCATGCTTTAAATCCAATTTTCTCAACATTAATCATATTAATAGTTACACCAACCAAAGTCACCACAAATAAAGAACTCAAGAATAATTCTAGGAGTTACAAGAGTGGTCATAACACTCTAGAATGGTAACAAGTCATCAAATGATAAAATTGAACTAATATTATACAATCAAACTTCACACATGCATCTAGCCTCCAAATACATCCTTCAAATCAAAAAGCCCTAAAATATAATAAAGGAAGAAACCCTAGAACTATTCTAGATGCTCAAGAACAAGAAACAAGCTTTCTAAGTTTAAGATTATTGAAGATTACCTCAAAATCTCATAATTTCCTTAAACTTTCTTTTTGATTTCTTCACTTTCTCTCTTGTTTCTTCAAGAAAATTTTGGGAGCTTTTTTCCTTGAGAGGGTTCGGCCATGGCTTCAAAAGTGAGTGAGAAAGAAAAATTTTCACTTAAAATAATAGGCCATGACCGACTTTGAAGGGGACATTTTGGTCATTTGTTCAATTTAATCTAATTAAATAATAATAAGCTTTAAGTTGACAAAATCCAATTTGTATACTTAAATAATAAATTAATACGATTATGTAATGTTGATATAATTTAATTATCTAGATATTTAACATTTAAACACATAAATAATAAATTAATACGATTATTATTATATATGTATTTTTATTTACATTAAATAACAAATACATATATTAATGGCATGTGTCAAAGTCTCATTTGATAATTAATTAATATGTATCAAATAAAATCTTATATCAAATACAAATGCACATTAATTATTAATTGACCAAAATTCCTTAATGCATGTATTTTTCGTTTAACCGATTTAACGATTCGAATTAACTCATTTAATCCGGTGAAGTATTATGAATAATCTATAATATTTATAACGCATTGCCCAAGTGCTCAACGAGTACACTTCATATTGTGAGACTCTCTAAGTTTAGATTTATCCGTCACAGAATCAAATTTCATGTCTATAATTCACTAACTCGTAAATTATGACGACCACATATAATCTCACTAAACTATGCAAATCGAGGTCATTTCACACGTATAATCCCTCCGTCACAGGCTATCAATATTATACCGAGGATATATATAAGAACGTCAAATCCCTAAGGTATAATATAATCGACTTTCAAATTTATGATCTCTAAATAACACTCGGAACTCGCTTCCGAAGTATACAACGGACATGGATTTACTAGATCGCAAACACGTTCAAGATACATATGCCCTGTACACAGGACTGACGGATTCTATCTGATACTCACAGGATATCATGAGTATCAGTCCACACCCAACGAGCAGACGGAGGTCTGATCTAAATAGATCGGTGACGTGACTGCCATCAAAGTGTGGAGGATGTCTCATATATCCACAGTGGTATCTCAAGTCGAAGGACCACTATGCTACTCGACTCGAGAAGATTCCTATTGACGTTGGTGTACCATCTATTAGGAAATCTTCGGTGAGTCGTTCAGTGTTTATTAAATAAACACCTACACGTATATACGAGTCTCCTAAGACTCATGGTTCATTGGGATAAACCATCGAATTTTACGACATGTATTGATCTCAGCGGATTTTACTAACCGACCCGTGTCAGTAAATCTTGACCATGAACTTTATTTGATAATATACAACTTATAGTGACGCTTCCCAATTTCAATTACAAACTACGTTGTAATTGCGCACTACATTGTAAATCATGAGGTCTTTGTCTAATATATACGTATCATTAAATCAGATTTAGTTTCAATCTAATCGTAATAAGATCGAATACGTATATAAAAACAAGAGGTGAAACCATTAAGTAAGTAATATTATGGAAAAATGAATTGTTCGTATTCATTAATCAGACATAAATACGATCCGGATTGACACTCCAAGCACCAACCCTAACAGTTGTGCCATTCTTTCAAGCTTTTGGGCGGTTTCTTTGATGTTTACTCCCAATGTGATATTTCCTCTGGTGTCACGAGATTCTCAATAGGCTCGTACACTTGCTCTTGTTTCTGTCTTTCATCTTGTTCCACCTCTTATTCACAGATGTATTTTGGCATTTCCTCGTTCAGATCTTCATCTGACATCTGTGCAATGCATGCTCCACGAGTATCAATTTGAGGATTCAGAGTTTCATCCTCATCTGTTGGTGTGGTTCGTACGAGCAGCTCTTCTAGTTGTTTCTCTCTACAAATGCACTCAGCGACCAGAGAATGATCTAGATCAATTTGAGATTCTGCATGTTCGGGCTCTTGAACTGATATCTCTGACTCTTGATACTGTTCAGCCTCTGTCTCGATTAAGGTGTCATCTTGACTCTTGAAGGCTTCTTCAGTGTCATTAGAAAAATGCTCTGTGAGGTATGTAGTTCTGATTATCAATTAATTGTCTTACTTGATCTGTCAGTCTCCATAAATTTGCCGCTTGACTCTGAAACATTGCATCCCATTTAGTTTGCCGTTTCTTGAGCATGTCCATCAACCGTTCTTCCTCTTATGGTTCTGGTTCTTGAGGAAGATCGTAGGTTGATGATGGATAAGATGGATAGTAAAATTCGGTGAAATATGTGGGTTCTGTGTATGAAGGTCTCTGATAATTATGCCACCCCGAATTATAGTTGAATGTGCAATGATCGCTAGGGTGGTTACCATCACATATCTCACATCTTATTATTTTGCCTTGAAATGGTTGAGCAAATGTTGTGTTATTTCTCTCTGACATCCACTGATAGTTGTTGGGCTGGACAACAGGCCTCAGAAAATCGGATTGTGTCTCCCTAATATGGGGTGTATCTTCACCTCTTAAAATTTTTAATTCTTCCATCACCCAATAAGGATCCATTTTCAACCACCTAATATAAAAGAAACAAATAAAAATTTAAAAATAAAAATAAAGAAAATTAGATACAAGTAAAGTAAATAGCTTCAAAATTAATAACACAAGAAAAATAAGTCTCCAGCAACGGCGCCAAAAACTTGATCGGTGAAATCACACACGTTACGCAATCGCACATATCGCACAAGTAGTATAAAAATATCGATCTCATGAGGACTTAATTCTTTACTATTATTAATTATTGATGCTACTTATTTACAAGTATCTAATTGGGGTAAGAAGAGATTGTTTGCTGGTTGAAGTTGTATTTAATAAAAATAAATAAATAAATGAAAATACAAAAGAAAATAATAAAAGATAAAACATCTAGGGTTGTGAATCCACACGATATTATTCTAATGATGAATTGATTCTCCTATACATGTGTAATATATCAGTTTGTTAACCTGAAACACGAAGATATGTACAAGCCTCTTCCGATGGTCGAATGCAAACATCCAAAGTAACACAATTAACTATATTCCTATGTTAACTAAGTTACCCAAATTCATTAACGTCAAATTCCAATTATGGCTACCCACGCCCGACAGGTATATGCCTATCCTGGAAGGAAATCCCTAAGATGAGATCGTGAGCTATTGAATCTAAGGCTGAAACCTAAAATCTATTTTCCAAGTTCATTTTAAGTTTATCACATCAATCTTATTGGTGATCAGGCAACAAGAATCATTAATATCAAGATTCAATAAACAAGTCAAAACATCATACATAATATAATTAAATCAATTATGAAACTCATGAATATTGTGTTTCATCACTTCTCTAAATTAAAAATAAACTGCTAGGGTTAAATGATCCACCTTTAATATTTCAAACATAGAAATCTCACTTTTTATAATATATAAATTGTCATTATTATCTGGTTAACTTTCTCAGGAATTAATAATGCCAAAACATGTAAAACCAACCATATAGGCGGTAACCATTTTAGTCCAATTAAACCAGCCATATAGGCGGTAATCCAAGTGTTATCTAAACCGACCATATAGGCAGTAACACAGTTTGCCATTAATTAATCCAGATTATTATATCACAATTCATATATTATAATATAAGTGATATTAACCTAGATTATTATATTAAAAGCTCCACCCTTCCCCCAACGAAAATTAATTACTAGACATAAAAGAAAATAAAAACACGCAAACTAATATTACTAAAAATAAAAATACATAATAAAAATACAGAAAATAAATACAAACAAGATACAATTCTTAAGTTCCTTAATAGAAACCTAAAGGAAAGTATGAATTGGAAATGAAATGAGGGTTGCTAATTATAGGCAAAATTTGGTCTGCGCGTCGCGACGCGCACAACTGGATGTCACGTATCACGCGTTTTCGTTGAGCGTTGCGACGCGTAAGGTCCTTGGCGTCGCGAAGCGATGAACAGTTGAAGACGCGTGTCGGTAGGGAACACTTTCAGCGCATTATTGTGTCGGCGTCCCGACGCGTGAAGGGTTGCGCGTCGTGACGCGTGCTACAGTTGATGACGCGTGTCAACAGGCTACTTTCAGTGTTGATGTGACCGCGTCGCGACGCAGAGAAGGTTGCGCGTCGCGACGCGAGCTATGAAATTCTGTTTTTGCCATTTTTTGTCGTTTTAGCCCCGAGTTGATTCCATTAGGTCCCAATATTATTTTTATCTGCAAAATAAACAAAAACACATCAAAACGTTCATCAAACTCGAGAAACTTACAAAATATTAAATAAAAGGGGCGGTAAATATTGATATATTTTCCGCTCATCAACGTGATATCACTGTTACATTATAAATTTTTCCTTATAAATTGGGGAAAAAATTCCAAAATAATAAGAAAAAAATTATTTTAATGGTAAATGAATTACCACCATTAAATGTTATTTTGATTTTAAATATTAAATTAACTTAAATAAATGAATAAATTTTAATATGTAGATTTAAATTAATATAACCCAACCTCATCATATAAATAGCGAGCGAACATGAGACCTCAAAATGATTTATAACCGTGATACAAGTTAACACTGGCAGTCAGATTCGATAAATCAACAGATTCGATCTTCAATGCGGTGTCCAAGTAACTACAAGTCACTGAAAATACAAAGTTTAACAAGTGACAGTAAAAAAAAAAAAACCTAATCAATTACTTGGCTTTTTGTTTTTTTGCCCCCTTTTTAATTGATAAGTCATCATCAGAGTCAGCCTCAGAGCTTCCATCGACAAGCTTCTGCTTCTTAGACTGTTTTACAGCAACTTTCGAATCTGTCGTCATCTTCCTATTTGAAGAAACCAGGGAAGATGGTGGTTTTCTCTTAACAGTTACAGACTCAGTTGTTCTCTTTACGGAAGAAATAGTTTTTGTTGGGGAACAGAACTTGTTCCTCTTCTGTTTCTTTTCAAAAACTTTCTTTGCCTCATTAAATGAGAGCAAACCAGATTCCATCATCCTGTAATCACATTGAGTCACATACTTCTATTAATACACAAAGCTTGACAACGTCAACACCGGAAAAAGAAAATAACACAGAAAACAAGTAACATGGTATAAAGCAATGGAAGACTAAGTTATCAGTGGTTCAAATGAGCTAAATCAACCGAATAACATTATATTAGACAAGCTTCCTATTACAAGGATCGTGAACCAGGATTGGATCATAATGGGCAATTTTATTGTATTAGCAATGTTCTAAAACGCGCTAGGTGCTAGTCGGGTGGCGACCCATCACCTAGCGCCTAGGGCCCCTAGGAAATTAATCGGAAATAGAGAATTTCTATAATTAGGTTTAAGATTTGGTATGATTTTGACAAATTAATTATAGGAAAATATTGTTTGACTAATAGGTAAGATTTATATAGGGTCAATTTGATGAGAAACTAAGAAAAATTGAAGAAATTAGAGTTTTTTAAAATTAAGATTTATGCTTCAAATCGGGGTTTTTTTTTTTTAAAAATTGATGAGTTAGAGAGTTAGTTTTAAAAAATTAAGGTTAGAGAGTAAAATCCGGCTAGAAAACAGCTTCAATTTCAAATTCTGAGTTAGTCAACGGCGGTTGACTGCCCGTCAACAGCGGTCAACGACTGTTGACCAAAGAATTTTACAGCCAAAATTTGCCAGAATGGGCGGAAAATGCTGCCCATCTTGGCGAGCGCCTGGCCCCAACGATTTGGGGCCAGGTGCGGCGGCCTATCCACCTAGGCAGCACGTTTTAGAACAATGTGTATTAGAATGCAAAATATATAAAATAGAGCATTCAACCCATACACTAATATTTGAATCAAATACAGTGACCAAATTCAACTTCCTTTTTAGGAGTTGGATTGACAAGAGAGAAAATGTTCACTATTCACAAATGACACGAAATTAAAAAAAAAAAAAAAAAAACATTCACAAATCACAATTTATATCCCTGTCACATGTGGAACATCAGATGTATGTCCTGTCTCGAAACTAATTCATCTATTATATTTTATACATATGGTTAAGGTAACACAGAGACAAACAGTGGACTGCATTGGGATATACCCCATGTACTCCTATGAGGAGCAGTTGTTGGCAACTGCCAAATAGGTGATATAGTACAATTGAATATGCCACCCATCCTTGAAAGCAAGTGCTTAGAACCCTATAAGGTGGCCAGAGGGGCAGCACGGTAATGAGGAGTTGGTTACTGAAACCTAACGAGTCGGGAAATGAAAATTCTCAATACTCAACTTCGTCCAAATTAGAGAGCAATCATACAGTTGTAACCATGCCAGAAATTATACATGTTAAATGGCAGTATAATATAACGACTTAGAATGTCAAAAACTCTTGGTTCCAATTTGGTTATCTTGTGCATCAATGATTTGCAAAAATCTACAACATGTGAGATTTTAGCTTTTGCTCTCCAAGAATAAACTCTTATTGTTTCTCTAAGGTGAACAATTTGTGAATTGCAAAGTAAGAGTATTTTCTTACCAATAAAAGTGTAAAATTTAATTATTTTTTCCCCATTTTCTGGGGGGGGGTGGGGGGGCGGGGAAACAGTTCCATTTATTAATTGCTTAGTCCCTTTTATCACTGATGGCCTGCTTCTAAGATAGCAACAATGTCTTTTTCTATATTCCATTGCCTCCATTCATACAAAACTTAAGCAAACTTGTGGTTTGACTATAGCGGCACCTGAGAAAATGATCGTCTTTCCTCTTCACAAACAGTTAACATATATAATATTACAACCCTAAACGTCATTTTGTTTCTTGAAACATGAGAAAATAACGAAAACTGAAGCATTTTTCTTCCCTTTTTTCCTCTTCTAGTTTCTAATCAGATGGGAAATCTAACATAAATTTAGTATCCCAAAAGAGTGATACATTATCAAACAAAATAAAATGATAAGAGCCAAAACCTTACCAGAATTGTGCCATTTCACTGTTGGGAACTTGCTTATAGAGTGTTTCATAGAAAATCCTTAGCGGGTCTCTCTGCAATTTCAAAACGCACCATTACTGAAAGCCCCCATTTAAGAAGTCACCATAGCAAGAACCATAACAAACACTTAACAGTAAATTAACCCCAAAACACAACAAGAATTTTACCTCCTCAGGAGGATCCCGCTTCTGACCAGGCAAATCATAAACTTTCCTTTCCTTCCTCCCTTTCTGCTCAGCTTCCGCTTCAGCTTTCTTCTCTTCCCCCTTACTTTTCTTCTTCTTCACCTCCTTCTCCCCAATTAATTAATCACAAAAGTAAACAAAAGCACACCCATTAATCAACTAGGCTGCTTTTGATTACTGATACAAAACATGAATGAAATAAAGGAGAGTTCTTTGTATATTAGAAACGGGGGAAAAACCTTGTTATTGTCAGCCTTAATAGAAGCAGATGATTTCTTTTTGGTGATGGGTTTGTTATCATCGTCATCAATGGCATTGTGTTCCTTCTTGACCTTAGAGCCAGACGCTGCTTTTCTGAGGGGTTTCTGAAAATCGCCATCGTCATCTTTGGGTTCTTCTTTCTTAACTTTACCATTTGTGGGTTTCTTCTTGCGAGATTCCAGCAAGAAACTCAAGCTCTTCTCGTCCGCATCCTCCATTTTCTTCACTGACTTAGCGTCGTCCGACGGCATCTTCAGGAATTTAAACGCTCAATTTTGAAACTCTGGTAAAGCTTGAGATTGGAAGCTGCTGCTACTGCTGCTTCTTTTGGGGATTTTGTTTTTCACGATTTGGAAAAAGAGCGCCGGTTCTGGGTTATAGTGTCTGTTTGGTTCAACGAAGGGGAGGGGAGGGGAAGACATTTTAATGGAAGGGAGGGGAGAGATTTTAATTAAATATATGTTTGGTTCAAAGAGGGGAGGGGAGATGAGGGTTTTTAATTAAATATATGTTTGATTGTGAAGAGATTTTAAAACTAATTTACTATTTTATCCTTATAGCATGTTATAAATAAAAGTAAAACAATATAAGTAAGGATAATTTAGTAATTACATTTAAAATTTTAATTCATCACTTTCTCTCCCCTCCAAAACCCCCCACTTTTGGAGGGGAGCTAAAATTGACTTAGGAGGGATTTTGCTCCCCTCCCCTCTCATCCCCTTCAAAAAATTGAACCAAACAAACAAAATTTAAAATAATCTCTCCCCTCCCCTCCAAAAACCCCCCAACCAAACACAGCCTTAATGTTTTTACTTTGTTAAAGTCAATTGAAAATAAAACGGAGATTAAAAAGGGGTATTATGGGGATAAAATATATTACTTTTTTTTAGAAATAAAATTTATTGTTTGGATTTTGGATAGATGAAAGTGGAAGGAAGAGAGTATAATAAAAAAGATATTGAGTCATTGAAAATGAGTTGTGTAACAAAAAAAAAAAAGAATTACATGTCAAAATAAATTTATCCATTGAAAAATTAATATACAAATTTGCATAATTATCTTTAATATACAAATTTAGTTACATTCAGTTTCATTAATTTTTATTTAACGAATAATATCTTACCTTGAAGTTCTGGATTCAAATCCAGAGATGCGTTTCTTATAAGAGTTTGGGATAACCTGGGATTTTAACTGCTCCGCTTAAGTCCAGAATTGATAATTTAGCTATGAGGTTTCCAACGATTTCAAAAAAAATATTTGTACGTTACTCTTCATTCTGTTTTATTTTAGCGGATCACATTTTATTTTGACCTATCTCATTCTATCAATTCAAATAAATCATTAAGAAAGTGAACGACTAAATTGAAAGGGTTTTTTTTTTTTTTTTCAAATACCTCATTTATAGAATAAATTCTTTTTGAGGGGCTTTAAGTTGTTAATGGTAAATGAGTAAAAGATTAATAAAAATAAATAGTTTTGATAACGGCGGAATAAACTCTTCCAACACATTGTGGGTTGAAAGTATAAGTCGCCAACGAGGAGGGCTATTCATTGGGCTCGTGGGTCGGATTTAGATTTTAGATATTCGGATAGTGAAAGCGCACAACATGATTCAAGACGGACAAAAACATCACAAGAGGAAAATCATGCGAACCAAAATTTTTTTACGTACCTCTGGCTAGAATCGGTCAGTGTTCGGTTCCGAATTGAAATCAGAATTGTCTGAAACTTCCGATTACAGGAATCGATGGTTCCAGTTTCATAAAAAATGAATTTGAAATAGGAGGTTCCGAAATCGAAACCGACATCGGAACTGTAAAAAAATTAAAAATAAAAAATAAAAAACAGTCGGTGATCCCAAATGACCATTGGCTGATTTCCAACGGTCATTTGGAATAAACCAACGATCATTTGAGCCTTTGGCCATTAAATATATTTTTTTAATTCAAAAATATTTTTAAATTTTTTTCTATAAATACCCACCTTAATTCGTTGTTTTCTCAACGATAATTTTCTCAAATCTCAATCTTTATACAATTCTATTCTCTCAATTTCTTCTCAAATTCTTAATTACTTTCTATTATTATTTTAATTCTCAAATACTATCTAAATTTCTTATTATTAGTCTATTTATTACAAATTACAAAAATATCAAGTGTAAGTGAGAATCCAAAAGCCATATCTGAGGATTTCCTCACTTAAGAGAGCCAATGTATCGATGGAGAATAAAATACTCGTGACTTCAATATTTTCAAAGTTTACTTCACAATGGAGCTATAAGAATGCAGTGACTATATAGTGAAACACAATTACTGTCAAGGTACTTATAAATTCAAATATCATGGTGGGTATTGTTGGGGTTTTGGGCGATGGGCGCAGCGGAAGCGCGGGTCCTGGCGATATCATATTTTAAAACTTTTTCAAAATACCGAATAAATTATTCAATATCTAATATGAATAATTTATTCATATATTACTGTAGACATTGCATTTTTGCATATCAGCCCGATGATGAGTCTCGTATGGAGACATTACCTCTTTAGTTGTGAAAGCCGCGGGAAACGGACGTTGGAAGGGTAAAGTTGGAAATTAGCATTTTCTCATATTTAACTCGCTTGTTTCGTTTCGGGTTCGCTTATTGGACCTCTGTTTTAAAACACACCAAACCCATTAAAACACATTTCACAAATTAAATAATTAAAATATTTAAAACACATCTCACAAATTAAATAATTAAAACCAATTAAAATTAAACTTAAATTAAATTAAATCACATTCACCAATTAAGTTGAACTTGAAATTAAATTAAATTAAATTCCTAATTTAAATAAAACACATTCCTAAATTAAATTAAATCACCTTCTTAATTAAATAAATCATATCCTTAAGTAAAAAGAACAAATCAAATCAATTCCCCTAATTAAAAGATTTCATTATCATATACTAAATTAAAAGATATCCCCAATTAATACACAAATCATATTCCTTCCCCAACAAGGTAAATCCCCTCCCTTAGCCTATAAAAAGAACCCTTAACCCACACATCCAAACCCTGGCTGGCTTCCAACTCTCATTCACGGCAGTGACACAAAAAATAACAAAAGAAGAAAACCCTAGGAGACCAGACGGCACAAACTCAACAACTCAGCCCACGCCTAACACAAAAACGCACCAAGGCCTGCCTTGCCCTTCAGCTACGCACACAACGCCACCAACCTGCCACGCTACAGCCCTCTCTCTCACCAAACACTCACGCTAATTGCCCCACTAACACACCTTACCGCTTCAACCACAAGCCACACATTGCCTCTTCACGCATCAACCCCAAGCCCCACGCACGCAAAGCTAGCCTCCACACGCACACACTTAAGCCATACTCAATCAGCCTTCAACGCACAAAGCAACCCTCTACACTACCAATAATTCAATTCATCAGCCCCTCTCGCCACGTAACTTGCCTTTACTCTTACCAATCTGCAAGCCATCACGCCAACTTCATCAATTCCCACTCACGATCAACTGCCCTTGTGCCCTCCACATGAACCCTCCATAAACAGCACACACTAAAGGCCCTCATGCAAACAGCCACATAGCCCTCACGCTTGCCACCTGAAATACACCCCAAAAACAGTCCCCAAATCTCTGAAAACAGTCCCCAAAACAGTAGCCTAATAGACCTGAAACAGTAACTAGAAAATACCCTTAAAACAGTAGAGAAACAGAGTGAAAACAACAACCCGAGCAGTGAAACAGCGAGGAAAATCGTTGGATTAGTGAACCAGAAAAGTTGCGGAGTATCAATCCTTCCGACGGCCGTGTAACGCCCTTTCGTGAGACAACAAAAGAGGTTAGACCTGAGGACACCTTCTTACTTATCTTCTTTCGTTTTATTTTATTTATTTTAAAATATTATTGCATGAGAGTCGTTTGAGGCATGATGTGATTGTTGGATGAGCGGGATGTGTGTTCCCTTTTGTGGTATATCGGATGGAAACCCGGACGTAAATTCTGTAGCCGATTCCGAATGGACGGTATTGCGGTCTGCACTCGGGATACAACGCCACGTACCACTTAAGATGCAAGTATCTCGTCTCATCCAAATTTGTATTTGAGCATGTCATAGTTCTAGGCCATTTATTTATTATTTTAAGCATGAGTTAATTTAGTCTTGTTATTTAATTTTCAAAGCATGATTGTGTTATTTAGGCATGTTGTTTCTTCATTCTTTATGCATGATGTTTCATTTAGTTTATGTTTATGTTTAATTAGTTATTTGTTTACTTTGGTTTAATGGTTCAATATGCTCGTTGTGTTGCATTGTGTGGAGTTATTTGGACGAAAGCATGTTAGATCTAAGCACCCTTGAGCATGATTGTTGAGTAGACTCGGTTGATTCATTGCACAAATTATATCATCACAAGTGACATAAGTAAGGGACCATTCCGAACCCAACGGTTTGAGGTCTTCCCTTGCGAGGGATGAGTGCGGCCTTAAATCTTTGTCCCGGTTCACACCGGGTGGCGACTCCATGTTATTTCGTACTTCCCAACTAGGCCGCGAGCCTAGAACAGCGTCGCCCATGTTCTGTGTTCCCACAATTA
Source organism: Zanthoxylum bungeanum (assembly GCA_019454045.1). Lineage (NCBI taxonomy): Eukaryota > Viridiplantae > Streptophyta > Magnoliopsida > Sapindales > Rutaceae > Zanthoxylum > Zanthoxylum bungeanum. The sequence continues at coordinate 102,572 of SKCR01038125.1, forward strand.
CCTAAACCAATTTATTTAATATCATATATTAACATAAATATAGTTGAAAACTCGCGAAACTTTTACGAAAACTGTTTTTCCGCAAAATTACCTAAAATGCATTTTTGACCGAACCGACTACCCGACACTTATGGAAACTACCCAGGTCAGCTCCAATAGGGTCGGGGAAGTTCATAAGCTTCCCGAACAGTGACGGAATCATTGTTTTCACAGCCGTCACCCGGTTGGCTCAAAATCCACCCGGTAACGCCGTTTTTGGCCGTTTTCACTTATTTCAAGTCGGAAACACTTTCCGGCAATTATGCCAACTCCCAAAACACATCCAAAACATTCAAAAGATAACAATTTCATCCCCAAAACAGAAACTTTTCCAGGTCTAAGCAGAAAACGAAATTGGCCCAAAAATCATATTTTAATCAAATTTTTCCAAAGATTAATCTAATTAATCGAACACCAATTGAGTCCCACCACATATGAACAACCCAAGAACAATTCTAGGCTATTTAGAGTGGATCAATAACTCTATAATGACAACTAAAATGTCCAACAACAATTTGAACAAAATTGGCCTAATTCAATTACACTTCACACATGCTCAAGCTTTTCCATTCATCCACCATCATCAAAAAGCCCCAAATTTCAGAAATGCAAGAACCCTAGAACATTTCTAGATCATTAAGAAAACAAGAAATAAGTTTCTAACTCAAGAAAGTTAAAGATTACATACTAGTCTCCATCTTTCCTAAGCTTTTCTTGGTGGTTTCCTTCACTTTGATCCTTGTTTCTTCAAACAAGTTGAGAACTCCTTTCTCAAAAATGGCTCTCGGCAGTGGATAAATGAACAAGAGAGAGAAACAATTTTTCTTCTCTTTGTGAGAGAGAGGTATATATGGTCAACAACAACCTTTTTTAAAAGAAAACAATTTCCTTTTTACAAAAAGTGGCGTGTGACTTGTAAAATTTTGGTCAAAATTGTTTTCATTCTAATCATATTAAAAAAAAAAACTTGGTGATAAGCCAACACTTGGCTTAATAAAAAAAATATATATTACTTTAATATATATTAGACAACAAATAGGTATGTTACATTTGTAAAGTAAAAAATAAATATTCTAATTCATTAATTAGACATTATTTATTTACTTTTAAAGTGTCATGCCCTCATTTGTTATTAAATGTGTATCTAATCTAATTATGTATCAAATACAAATACACATTAAAATGACCAAAATTTTTCCGGCATGTGTAAATTCATTTACCGATTAAACGATCCGAATTAACTCATTTAATCCGGTGAAGTATTATGAATAATCCGTATTATTCATATCGAGTTGCCCAAGTGCTCAACGAGTACACTTCATATTGTGGGACTCTCTAAGTTTAGGTTTATCCGTCACGAAATCCAATTTCGTGTCCATAATCCACCCACTCGTAAATTATGACGACCACAGATAATCTCGCTAAACTATACAAGTCGAGATCATAGCATACGTATAATCCCTCCGTCACAGACCATCCGTATTATACCTGGGATATAGATGAGAACGTCAAATCCGTTCGGTATAATACAGTCGACTTTCAATTTATGATCTCTAAATAACACTCGGAACTAGTTTCCGATGTTATACCACAGCCATGGATTTACTAGATCATAAACATGTGAGGATGCCTATGCCCTGTACACAGGACTGACGGATCCTATCTTGATACACACTAGATATTATGAGCATCAGTCCACACCCAACGAACAGGCGGAGGTCTGATCATGAATAGATCGTTGACGTGACTGCCATCAAAGTGTGGAGGATAACTCATATATCCACAGTGGTATCTCAAGTCGAAGGACCACTATGCTCGCTCAACTCGAGAAGGTTCCTATTGACGTTGGTGTACCATCTATTAGGAAACCTTCAGTGAGTCGTTCAGTGTCTTATCAAATAAACACCTACATATCTATACGAGTCTCCCGAGACTCATGGTTCACTGGGATAAACCATCGGACCAAGTCACGATATACGACATGTACTGGTCTCGGCGGATTTTACTAACCGACCCGTGTTAGCAAATCTTGACCATGAACTTTATTTAAGGATATACATCTTATGGTGCACTTCCCAATGTCAATTACAAACTACGTTGTAACTGCGCACTATATCGTAAATCCTATGGTCTTTGTCTAATACAAACGTATCACTGAACCAGATTCAGTTTCGATCTAATCGTAATCAAATATCTAATCGTAATTAGATCGAATAAGCGTATAAAAGACAAGGGTGCTACCGTTAAATTAGTAATATTATGGAAAATATAATTGCTCGTATTTGTGAATCAGACATAAATACGATCCGGATTGGCACTCGGAGCACCAACCCTAACAATTTCTCCCACTTGCTCTAGTGCCAATCCATGGTATCCTATACACATCTCAATATGTATCGCATACTCATGGCCTCCAAGAGCTCACCAGCACTCAAGAGGTAGGCAAGAACAAGTAAGCATGCTTTAACAAATCGAGTCTTTCCAACAAACCCAACCGTTTTCCTTAGCTAGCCTCATTCATATTTCGCAGAATCCAAATTCTACATCAATATGACTCTGACGCTATATCAGTATTGTGCTATAGCTATTGTGTTGTTTATGTATTCAGAAATCAAATCCAAATACTTTGCAGACAACCGCAAGCACCACACTAATACGAAAACTTCTAATCTATGAGGTCACTTTGCAAACTTCATAAGTCAATACTTCATAAGTTGCAACTGATTCCACTAGATTAATAGAATCAATGGTGACACTCCCACTGCATCTTTTCTGACTTTATATGACATAGACCATCTAATATCATAATTAGAATCAAAACTAATCTGACCTTATGGTTGCAGACTAAATTCTCCATGAATAAGAAACTCGTTCTTAATATCTCAAAGATCACAAAGAACTTGTTTCTAGAATCATCATATGATCTATACCATATCAAAATTATTTGTAACAATTACGATTAAAATGATATTGTTAATCACAAATAATATAGTATTCATTACGCCATCATCATATAATGCATAAGATTGACTAGACATTCCAATCAATCTTTCTTTCGATAAAAGAATCATCCTTTACAAAAAATGAATACTATATACATAAAAGACATGTTAACTGTCAAACAGTTACACTAACTGTCATACAGATAGTCTTACTGTGTTCTTTATTAGATCATATCTAATATGCGATTAATGAGAGTATCTCACAAGTCTCTTAGTTTTATATCTTATATAAAACTTTATATCAAATATAACAGAGACTACTCCCACTGTTTACACGGAGAAAAGAAAACTTAGGATATATAATACTAGGAAGAAATTTGTACGCTCCCACTGACCCTACTGACAAATATGTATTCTCTATACTTCGATAAAAACAGACAATCTGATTAATATCAAAAACAGAGAACACAGATTTCCGGAAAGCTTATCTGAGTCTACAATATGCTCCATAAGCTAGTATATCAAACTGTGACCTTAGCAGAATACAAACTCTAGGGCCATTCCAGAATGAACTTCTTCAAACAAAGAAATCACGACAGATCTCTCATTCGAAGAAATCACTCAAGAACGCCACTTTGCATTCTTTAGCTAAAATACAGTTTAATATCAACATTAACCAACAGATCCTTAATTGTCCAATCAGTGTGACTAGAGACAAGTTTCCTCAGAATCTACAATAGACTTCTGAGCATAACATTTCTCATTGTCATACTATAAAGGTCAAACCTTTATCAAGCTCACTGTGCTTTTGCTGCGCAAACAATTTGCACATTTTATGAACTATTCATAACGAAAGCCTAATCAAGTTCTAAACTTGATTGTCGTAAGCCATGAACAATCTTAGATCTATGGTTCAATGGTAATTCCGAATCGATATCAAATACCGCTCCCACTATAAGTTATAGGATAATTTTCTTCAATAAGAAAACAACAGAATCATTAAGTATCAAATACTTTGTAAATAATCTGACATCCTATTAAACTTATACGGAAGATGTCTAAGGATTTTTTCATCTTATTAATTATGTAGTTCCATTACAGTTTATCATTATCATATTTGACTTCATTAAGTCAAGTCATTTCTACAATCGTCAACATCCAATGTTAATCACCAAGTAATAAAACAATTTTATTACTCGAAAACGTAGAAAAATATTCTATTAAATAGAATACAATATTCTGTTAAATAGAATAAATGATAAACCTTACTTGTACCTCCGAGGTGCAAGTACTTTCAATTATATAATCATTATACAAAAGAGATTCAAATCTCAAACTTTTCAAGATTCTAATCTTCTACTATACATATCATATATGTAACTGTAGAAGCGAATGAACCTAAATTAAAGGGACGAAATAGTGTTAATGGAGCATAACCCCAAAAGTATTGAAAATTAATTCGATAACACTCAATATCTACGAATCAAATCATATAAGATTCGATAACTCCCACTGATCAATTCTATCAAAATGGAATCGTGGAAGTTTAATACTGAGTAAGAATCATATTCATTAAATAAATTTAGAACTTAATTGCCTTAAATTCACATTTTTGATCATATCAAACATCTTTGAACAATTCAAAGACTCACGATGAATTTTGTAGTTTTCAACACTTCAAATAAAATATCTTTGAACAATTCAAAATATTCTATCCAAGTTTCATTAGCAACATATTGACAGTTCTTGAACAATTCAAGACGTTCAACATGTTCTCTAATAGAAACACGTAACCAAGTCATGACAAATCATTAACTACGTTACGGAGTAAGAAAAACTATCTAGGCAATTTCTAATTCGTTAAACTACATACATCCAATGTATTAGTTTAATAAGTTAGTGGTTCAATGACAATCATCGGTTAAATGAGATTTAATCACAACCTGAATACAATATTCATTAAATGGAAAAGGATATGTGGTGTGATCTCATATCAGACCATCATTTACCATAAGGAACGAACATCCAATGCTTTTATGATAAAACCTCATAACGCACAGTTCTAAGTTATTTACTTACCGAATATTTTTCTTAATGTTTATCTTTCATCAATGACACTACTAGTTATATTAAAATATGTAACAACTGTTTATACAGAACAAGTAACTATCCAATAGTCACAAGTTCCGATATCAAATATCAAAACAGTTATTAAACATTATTTTAATTAACTAGACGGGAGATCCGGTATCCAATACCTACAGTTGTCGTATTGCGAGAATCAAAATTCTCTATACACAACTATACGCATCTCATTTCTTAAGCTTTATAATTTGCGGTCAATTATTCACAACGATTGCAAAATAATTGATTAACAAACTGTGTCGGACACGTGACTTCTAAAAGTCACTAAAAACCAAGAAACATCATCAAAGATAAACAAATACTAAAGGGATTTTCTTATGCCAGTCAAGAATCTCGAGACATGAACTATTCAACTCAATTCTTACTACACAAGAAACAATTCTTTCTAGAAAACTTTCCTAAAGCAGATATCTATTTAGATTACCTATCGTGACTTATAAACTAAGTCACAAACCATCTTGAATTTTTGAGGAAATCGGAACAACAGTTCCCGATGGTTTTAACTAATCTAACAATATCCAAGTCTACTGTCTTTCTAGAACCTATTCTAGAACTACGCAACCATAAGTAAAGTCAGAAAATATATTCAAGAAATAGACATGCAGTGGATTAGAAGCATAAATCTATAAACAATATAGAATGTAAGGAAAACGAAAGCAGTAAATTCCAAACTATTACGCACTGCTTAAGTTATGGATTTTAAACTCAGCAGTGTCTCTCACTACTTTACGTAATACCGTAATCCCCAACGGACAACGGGAATTCAATAATTAAATCGAATTCCATAGTGAGAGTAGGATCCCATGAATATATTTCGACTCACAGCTTTGGCACGATCTCGCCTACGTATATTCATTAGGTAGACAACTCTTTGTCAATCACTCTCCAGTGACTCCTGGTTTCGGTCCTGATCGTTTCTCCCTGTGACAGCTTTGGCACGTTCACAGGGAGGCGTATCAAGGCTTCACTTGTCAATGACAAACTCAAGCTACCGGTGTAGTCCTGACAACTTTGGCACGTTCAGGATTTCCATTTTCACTTGAATTTGTCTCTTATCATATAAGTTCTACCGGCGCAAATGAACTACCATCAACCATAACTGCATAGCTTTGGCACGATACAGCTATAGTATCAGGAAATCATTTGCATCCGTACTGACAAGGCGGACCAAGAAACATGTATCCAATACACGTTACTTTACAGCCATATTTAAAGCGGGGATTTTCCTACGGAAGCCACACTCTACATCCAATGCAGAATTTAATCTAAATCATTTTCTAAACAATTCAATTCTACCTTAGAACATATAACTCAATTTAACAATTAAATTTCTGTTACATATTCGTTGGCATAGAACTGAACAGTTAAGAAACATATCTAGATTTTTAGCATGTGCGAACATTAAAATTGGATTATATATCATATATCAAGCATGAATAATGTAATGGATGAAGCATCAGACCCGCTCTGATATCATTTTTGTTGGGGTTTTGGGCGATGGGAGCAGCGGAAGCGCGGGTCCGGGCGATATCATATTTTAAAACTTTTTCAAAATACCGAATAAATTATTCAATATCTAATAT
>SKCR01038126.1:0-326739 GCA_019454045.1 Zanthoxylum bungeanum
CCATCAAAACTAAGAATTTTTTTGTGTGGTAATTAGCCTCAATTTCTCGAACTTAATTAAAAATAACAGAAGCTAACAAAATGACTGTAATAAATGAATCGTAAACGAATAAACGAATCAGTGAGTTTAAATTCATATTTGATCCGTTTAATAAACGAATTGAATCGAATTGATCCGTTTACTAAATGAATCAATTTTTCCAAACTCATATTCTCTTTAATACAAATCGAATCGATTGAATACACAAATTCTAAACTAAATTACCACCCCCTAATTTTAAGTTATTCCGAACTCATTACTTTTGTATCCCATATTCATGGCAAAAATGTTGTATCATGACCCGAATTGCCACCATTGGAAGGCCATATAAGTTTCACTCGAGAGATTTCAGTCCCCATCTCATGTTGATTTAATTTGTTTTACCACTTCAGTAAAAGATTGTGTAGAGCTCTAAAAATAAAAATAAAAAAAAAAAAAAAAATTCAGATTGTGCAAGGAAAAGCATGGGGGTACATTGAATTTAAGTCCAAGAATGAATGTCCTCAAATCAAGTGAAAAAATCTATGAAGATCACAAGGACAATTACTGGATTGTGTTTCATAATTTCACAGATTTGATGAGAGTGAAAGAAACTGTTGATGCTCTGCTGCAAGAACCCCACATGCAGTTTTTATGTGACTCCCACTTGGAAACATTACACACACACAAAGGTAATAAGAAAAGTTAAAAAAAAAAAAAAGGAAGAATTTTAATGATACATTTTGAGTCCCAACAAAAAATAAGACATTTTTCAATGTGGTAAGGGTTGATCCTTATTTTACAGTCTCATTTAACATCGGATAAATTTCTTCAGACTGAATGTTAAGGTGAGAGTAGTAAAATTTATGAACAATTCCAGCATGTTCTATCAAACTGTATCTTGATTGCTTTCTTTAATCCCATATCATGTAACTTCGTTGGAATCCTGCTCATATCATCCAATCTACCAGCTTTTGCATCAATGATTGCAATCTGGGAGAGCCCGAAGTTCTTATTTTAGGAGACATCATGTCGAAATTATTTCTGAATTTCTTTTTTAATTACCGAATCTTCACATACGCAAGAAAGCGGGTGACAAACTCTACCCAATTTATCAAACAGTTGCCATAAATTGTTGCTCAGATTATCACTTGACCTGTATTTCAAAAATCAAAATCCTCCCATGAATTACTCCCTTGTTGAAGAGCATGCATGAATCAAGAAGTGGATATGTTTAGTAACACAATTTAGGTGACTGGATGCAAATAAATTGTAAGAACTTATTGTGGGTAACAATTTTAAAGTTGATTTTCAATGATGGAATTCTATATTGTGATTTCTTGTTCGTATAACTTGGTGAGCATGATCAATAGAGACCAAGAACTAATGAACTTGAGTGAGGTATATAAGAGGGGTCGTGTATGAGAGACCTCGAAGTGAAGTGGCGGACGCAAATTCCACACGATTTCAACAAATTGGTGAAAGGGATAATGACCGTTTACCCCTTGCTGTTTGAAGAGACGACGACGTAATTTAGGCAAAATATCATCAGACCCCCCATGATTTTCCATAATATACAAATTAACCCAAATTTCAGGAATGGCTAATTTTTCTTGAAAGAACCACAAAAAAAGAAAGGACGAGATGGAAAATCTGGAAAAAAAAGGAAAGCAGCAGACACGACTACAGACATGCATCCAATCAGATTCAAACATATTTCACAGTGCGCTCACTAAGGGACCCTCCTAATAAGGAAAAATATTATTCATAGGAAACGAGACACACTGTCACAGTGCCAACATGGGGTAGTTGTGCTATTTACATCATACAAAGAACAAATTAAATGAAAAACGAACAAAGAACAAATTAAATGAAAAACGAACCACGAGCTAGACTAGACTATTCCCCCGAAGCAGGTTGCGGTAGCAGTCGCAGTCGCAGCCGCAGCCCCACCCCCAGCACGGGCATATGGTTGAAAGGTTAGGTTAATTAAAACCTCAACCCATGAGCATCAAAAAGAGAGTTTCAGCCCCATTACTTGGCTCAGCTCCTTGTCAAGCGAGTGTTGTAGGATTTGCAATTTGGGCACTTCTGAGCCACCACATGGAACTGCACATTTGAGGTCGTACCACAGTCGTTGCAGAGGATCCAAACCTGTCAAAACAAGGTTTCCATTAGAAACTTGTGAACATAGAGGCATCTATTTGATTAGATATGAACAGTGAGGGAGAAGAAGAGGACCTTTCTGTTCAGGTAAGCTTCTGGCATTGGAGTAGCCGCAATCTCCATATCATATTTCTCCCAGACTTTGGACATGTCACAGACCGACTTCGAGCAAATGGGGCAGGCATATCTGTCAAGATGATAAGCACAAATAAATAAAAACCAGGATTGAAGAGTAAAGAAATAGTAAACTAAAAGAGCAGCACAGGCACTCACTGATAATGTTCCCTCATCTCCTTCAAGCAATTTCCGTGAAGGGTGTGCCCACACGGCAAGACAGTTACATCATGCCTCGACTCGAATAGATACTGCAAATAATTATTCCCAACACGCTTGCAGTTAAGCATCCATAAAGAAACTAGTAAAACAATTTTCCCCCCTTTGCTACAGGTAAGTTCAAATGGATTACCTCACAACAGACGGGGCAGTCATGATGCATCGCACCTTCTACACATGGGTGGCTGTTCTTCAAAAGCATCGAGTAGCAGCATCCTATATGGCACGGATAATTAGTAAGTCGTGATATAACCACTGAACAACACCCAACTTGAACAATATAAACAAAATAAATAATGAGTGATAAATTACTTACTACACTTATTGCAATGGAAGAAATTCTCACGTCCACCAATTCTAGAAAAAAAGCACATTAAAAGTCCATGTTAAACGGACTTGACATATGAGATATATTCCCAGCATATTTCTTAATGATGAGCTAAAAAACGGAGAGCATAAACATACCTGCATATTCCGCACCCATCACAATGATATTGTTTCTTGGATGTCTGCAGTAGAGCCAAAGAAAGATGGTTATTGCAATCCTTTAGATGTACAAAGGCCATTATAAGCTAGAAGATTTGCCGATAGTATACACTTTTGCTCAGAAAAGGACATAATCCTCAAACTTATACCCCTATTGAAAGACAGTTAAGCTACTCACATCATCATCAAACAGCTTGCATGTCTCGCAGAAGTATTCCCCCATGCACACACCACAATTAACACAAACTTGATGAACCTGATAATAGCAATAAACAACATATTAAGAAATAGAATAAAATAATAATAATGATAATAAAATCGGATACGATCTTCCACTAGAAGACGGCCACTTCATCTACAGGCAAGTGCAAAACCATTGTAGGAGTCCAATTACGGAAAAAATACTAAAAACCAGCAATATGAATAAAACCTAGAACTAACCTGCTGTTCAGTGCTGCAAAGCGAACATATCACCTGAAATGTTAAAAGAATAAAGCTAAGACAAGGGCAAACTATCTCAGAAACAGGGGCTACAAACATTATGAAAAGTTCAATGAAAAGGGAGTTTGAAAGTGGAAGCTTATGAATATATATACCTGGCTAACTTGATGTCGAGGAATGTCATGTCTAAGCTTCTGATCAACACTAATATTGTTCTGCACATCAAAAAATGATTCACTATTAGTAAATACTAGAATAATCCTAGTTCCTATCAAGCAATTTCGGATAAAAATCATCAAAAGTTAAATTGTTATTGACAAGAAAATGTAAAATGAAATACAGATTTTGATTATTTGTTATTTCAATAAAAATATGTGAAAAAACAGATATACTTCCATATTTGAAAACCGTTCTTAGGTAAGGAAAACCTCACCATTGCCTCATTATGACAATGACGACAATCAAAGATCTCATTGCAACACGGAGCTCTAATGCGGCACCGTCTTCGATAGTGCTGGCATCTGCACATAATCATATGACATTAACCAAGGAAGAAACGGAAGATATCCAATATCCAAATCAGAGAAAGTAGAAGGAAAAATCATACCCATACTCCATGAACCCTTTCTTTAGCAATTCAGTCGAATTGTCATACTTTTCCGATTCCTGTATAAGCCCGCACTCTCCATCTGCCTGATGAGAGTGGGAGACTGCTGCCTCAATTTCATATGATTTACAGGATGTGTTCTTTGGCTCGAACTGATGATGGCAGGAATAATCGACTTCCACACCTGCCATGGCAACTACTATATCGATAGATAGCTGAAGCTGGCAAAAAGTCTATAGCACCTGCATAAATGGACACAGTTAGCAAAGAATCTAAAATTTCAAACATATCTATGGCACGGACAAGCCAGACAAACACTCCATGACATTGTTGCTTTCTTCTACACTGCTGCACACCAATGGAAATCAGCAACAACAAAATCCAACGTTGAACAGCTCCAATCAGCATTACTCCAACAGAACGATTCATCAAAACAAGAAGATCAATTAGAATCCCATATAAAAACTACAGTTCAGCATTGGGAAACTCTGGAGCCTCCAGCTTTGAGTGAGCAATAGCATGTGCATGATCACTTGAGATCTGGAACCAAATCCAAAAATACTGGAAATGACCAATAGAAGTCCCAACCTATGGGAAAAGCAATAGATCACACAATCAAATGCGCACTGAGATGTATATAAATATAGGGGAAAGTGTATGAGATTTCAGAAATGTGCTGTCCTGATTGTCCATCAAGGACAGGCCTACCTCCACTTGCAACTCCGCACCAAGTCTCTATAGAGAACTGAACTTAACACAGACAAATCATTTACATCATCACAAGTTGAAAGGCGTCTTCAGTAAGAATTCATTTCTATTGAACCTACCCGATTCTCCTAATATTTAAAAAGGTCAAGGACCAGGTACTGGGGAGAAACTACAACACAGGTTCACCTATTTACTATCTATTAAGGTAAAATAGAAAAACACATACGTTGTTACATGAGGGCCTAAGCACAAAAACTGTAGTGGTTCAACTAGAAACACATGTTCTCAATTTGTCGGGTTTCGAAAAGTGCGAGGGCAACGAGGTAAGAGGCAATAATGAACCAAGAATCTGGCACAACATCTTATTAGCAGGCAGTAAACATGAATACACGATATAGATTATTAAGCATTCCAGCTCCTTGCGTGAACATGTTACATTGTTAAAAACTATGAGAAATAGACTCGATAATTTCCAAAGCCCGTATTTCCGCCACTGATATAGAGTAAGGTTCACACTAACAGGCTATACCTCATTTGGTAATCCATCAACCTTGATCATCCTAAATATCTGCAACCCGAGATATAAACACAAAACATGCATTGAGAACCCTATTTACTACCTTAGCCTAATACTTTAGTACATGAGAACTCAACTGTGCTGGTGAAAGTACATCTCTAACTTAAATCAGCAACAGGCCGGAGGTTATCACCTACTAATTTGTGGACCAAGTATACTGTGCAGAAGCAACAGCAAACTCAGATTCATACACACAATTGCTACAGCATCCTCAATTATACTTAAAAATACACAGGAAACTGGTTATCTACCCATCACTGCCTTTCTCAAATTAACCCAGCTCCTGTGGCTTCTTTAAAGGCTCCGGCAAGAACAGTTATAAGTCACAAAGGGAGATACCCAAGCATTGGCTTCTCAAGGCCATTTGATGAGCATCAAAGTTCAGGGACCAGCTAGATAAAACAACAATAATTATTGCAGTGAATGAGCAACTCAGCATAACAATTCAAGACCGTCAACCAACTAGATGTGAAGTGTGACTAGGACAAATTTGCCCATAAACAGCAATTCCTCACCGCTTGAACTAGTTTCTATAAAGTGGTGGCTGCCAATTGATAACACACTACAAAGTTAGAAAATTATAAATTCCTCTCTGATTAACATATATAATTTCTATAAAGTGCTTGATTTCCATTGTGGTTGTAGCGTTATCACACCTCCTCCAATCATGCAAATGATAAGCCAACATTAATCTCACCTCCTCTAATCAAGAAAAGGATAAAGCCAATCTATGATTGTGTCCTAATATGCTCCAACCTTTACATTTACACAAATTCTATTTATTCAGTATGTAACAATTTCTATACGGAAAGCAATTTATCTCATAAGTTAATGTCCCAAGTCCCAACCATGCAACCACCTGATTCTCTAAGTTGCTTTCATGGCAAAACATGACAACTGCAGGCTCCCTAATTCACTCCATGAGAAATCATCTTATATCATAAAAGTTCAGTTTCTTCATTTTTAAAACTTAGCTGTCATAAGCAAAGCAAAATCGTATGCTGTTCGATATTTGATAATTACACATGAATCTCGATCTCTTTCAACAAGCGTTACATTTAGCTTGAAATGGAAAGAACATACGTGCGGCCGCACGGCTAATATCTTCACTAGATGACAAAATATCACCAAGACTCGCACACAAACAGGTGTCATCCAAACACAAGTAATGCAATCTCCCTGCACAAATTCAAATATATCCAAAAAAGAACAAACACAACGAAGCACAAAAGCATCCTAAGTAATCACAACCCCAAGAGCAGCAACAATTGCAACACCACAACACAAAATATATTAAAATCACATAGAATAAATAAAACCAAAAAGAACAGATTATCCAAGCACATAATGCAAATGACAATCAAATTTGAGATAATCACATCACACACTTGTTTTCATCAAACAGATTGACATACACATCAATCCAAAAGTTTAATTAAATATTGAACAACAAATGGTCAAAATCACATTAGCTATTGTTAAATAAGCCACAGCCTTTCACTTATTCTCTATCACCTATAACCAATTATTTCGCTTAATCAACCAAACCACACGCTCTGAAACCCTGTTTGGCTACAAAGAAACAAAGAGAAAAACAGGAAGGAAAAGCAGCTTGATCATACATATTCTCAATCATAGCGTCCGAGAAAACGAAAAATTCAAAAAATAAAAAATAAAATCGAAGTCATCGCATTCTCGGAAATTACAAAAGAAAATGTACGAACTCAAGTACTTTCCCTCCTCTTTCACTCAATTTTCTCAGAAACCAAACAGAACCTCACACTTTAACAATTTTCTTCATCTGAACGTATATCATACGCATAAAATAATGAAACCTGCATCAGTTAATGATACATTACCTAAAAATATTAATCAACAAAGTATACGCACGAGGAACGATAATCAAAATAAACTTTAAATTATGTAAATTTATGTGAATAACGAACTTTAATCCGGACGTCGCCGATCCAAATCGGACAAATTTACGGTAAGATCCGATAGATCCTCGGAGCTCCGATCCAAAATCAGCTATCAGTTATGCAAATTACTTTGCGCGTGCGTGCGTGAAATGTGAGTGAATGAAGCGTTGTGATTGTAATTGTTGAGTTTATATATAACGCGTGATCGTAAGCTTTGCCTTCGAGAGACTTCGAAATTTGCTTGCTGAATAAGAAAGCGAAAGGCGTGTGAAACTGTGAATCGCTGGCTTTTGTTTGTATTCGCTGTTAGATTTTGACAGACTGGCTTCGAGGAAATTACGTTTATGCTGCCATCTGTGCTTGAAAATATCTGAACCTGTTTTTGATGAAAAAGGCAAAGATACAGTATAGGCGGGACTACACCGTTCATGTACTCTCACTAATAGATAGCAGTAGAGGTTGCCAAATACGACACAAATCATGAATAAATAAGTATGATGACTTAATTTTTTTTTATTATTAAATGAATTGGTCCGTGTCAATATGACTAATAATTTAATCAAGTTTAGATTTCAAGTTATTGACCCATCAATTGTTTATGACATTATTATATATACTTTTTTTTTTCAAAATTATGATTTAGGTTATGGTAATCAATACTCAAATATAGAATCTGATTTTTCATATTTTGTGAAAGATTAATATTTTTATGATGTACTATTTTATTGAATTTTAAGTAGATTTAAACTTTGGTGGTGTATTACTTTTATTTGATGGTCTTTTGAAATTGTAGATTTTTATAGTTTTAATTTGAATATGCGTATTTTTAGGTTTAAGATTTCCTTACATGGATTTTGATGTTATTAAATATCTAATTATTTTTTATTTTTATCATTTTAGTATTGATATATATATATATATATATACTAGTTTTTGCCCGTGCCTACGGCACGGTGTTACAGTATTTGCCCGTGCCTACGGCACAGTGTTACAGTATTTGGCTCGTACCTACGGCACGGTGTTACAGTATTTGCCCGTGTCCGTGCCTACGGCACGGTGTTACAGAATTAAATGATTTTATTTTTTAATTAAATGATTTTATTTAACTTTCTATTTTTTAATTTGAAAATTTGAAATTTTTTGACCATTTTCATCAATCAATTCACTCTCTTTCTTCCAATTACCAATGAAATGATCTGGGCCATCAATTAAGCCACATAAAAAGAGCCGTTGGATGCACTCTCTTTCCTCCAACACCATTCTCCTTTATTATATAGATTGTGTATATGTAATTTCTGTTACGCGAGTCGATAAATGATATTCATATAAATCGATTTAAATTGGTATTAAATTAGTTAATGAGTCATTTATTTATTTTTCGTGTCAGGTTACAATTTTAATTTCTTAACACGATTATTAAATAAATTATATTTAAACGAGCTTAAATTTGACACGATATGAAAATGGCAAGAAAAAAACACGACCCGCTGACCTATTTTCTCATCTCTAGATTTTCCACCCAATTTGTGGAAAAACAAAATTGTAATTTCCTCATTTAATACACATGAAAAGAAAGTAAACATCACAGGATCTTAACCGTTAGAAAGTGAGAAAGAGATAATCAACGGCTAAAAATATAGAAGACTTGTGCTGCTATTGTGAGTGTGCAGGAAGACTAACTACTCCAAACGGGGGAACAGGGGCCGGTGCTGACAATCACAAAACATTTTCTCACACAATCAGAAGCGAAATATTATACGATTTCGTGATGTAAAATGAACGGCCAGGATTTGAGGAATGGCAGATTTCAGCGTGATGTGATGACAGCTCTTTTCTTAATTGCAGGACGAATTACAAACGGACGGGTGGTTGTGACCGCCGCAGAGTATGTGGATATTTGACACGTGTCCTGCTCATCCTACAAGTGGAGATCTGGCCGGTTACAAGATGACGTGGAAGATTGATTGTATTAAAACTATCTGTTAATAATAATCAATTTGACTATTCGTAATTTTTAATGCTTATCCATTGAAATAAATAAAATAAACTAATGAAGGCTTGCCGGCTTGAAAATGTAAATGTTTTTGAAGGAGACACGTCGAATGTATCAGATTTTTTTTTTTTTTTTTTTACTCAGGTGTCCGGATTAACTTACGCGCATCTCAATTAATTCTCGGGATCTGTGTTTCGTGCCCTCATAAGTTTCCCAACACAGATCAGGGTAAGTCACTGACTTTTTACACTATGAGACATGACCCCAAATAAATATATCTAGTGAGATTCGAAAATTAAACATGAGAAATAGTAAACCACTCAAGTCCAAAACTTTTACCATTGAGGCAACTCATTGGGGTTGAATGTATCGGATTTTGGTACACTGATCTTTCACATTTTTTCTACTGATTAGTGCTACTTTATTGGAATATTTTTTTTTTGAAATCGTTGGAAACCTCACCGCCAAACCATCCATTCCGAGCTTAAGCGGAGCAGGTAAAACCCTCTGCTATCCTATGCTCTTACAAGAAACGCACTCTCTGGAATCGAACCCAGGACCTCAAGGTGAGATTCTGAACCATACACCATCAAATCACGCACATTTGGGACACTTTATTAGAACATGTAGATGCTCTGATGATTTTGGCAGATCAGACTTCTGTCCGTTCAGATAAAATATCATTTTCCCTTTTTATTAGTTCTTATTATCACATGAATAGTTGGTACACTATTTGATATTAATTATGATGATGTATCTAACTAATCAGATATTATTTGTGGTTATAGTTTAGAATATTCTAACTCTGAAATCAATGCTAAAAAACTTTAAATTAGGTGAAAGATAAACACTTATAAGGACAACATCACAATGTCTCTCAAGAGATGTAGGGTTTTATAATCCACCAATTGTAATGTTGAGATTCGGAAAAATCCAAATAAGGTTAAATAAAAGATACAGATTGATATATTAAATTATTGGATCAAAAAATAATCTTTTAAGCATGATTATTTATTTTTTATTTTTTTATAATAAGAAATAGTTTTAGGATTAAAAGAAAATTACATCATACATGTGTGTTAGGTGGCCACATAAGCTTAATCATTGATTTCGTAACGTGCCGATAAACCATCTCATTAAAAAAATAAAGGCAAAAATGCAAAAGTGACCCCCTAATTTTCATATTTTTTCATTTAAGTCCGTTAACTTTCAGTTTTGTCAATTCAGTCCTCTAACTTTCAATTTTTGTCAATTCAAGGCTCCGTTATAAATTCATCACTGTTTCCGTTACAAATAACGGAAAAAGAAAAGTAAACGTACTTTGCCTGTATTTAATTAATACCCTCAATTATAAAATATAGGCAGACAGATGAAGTTAAATTAAAGTAAACGTATTTTGCTTGCATTTTCGAGCTATTTTTTTTGTCAAAAACACATATCTCAAATTCAATATGTTTTTTTTGTCAAAAAAGTATAAAAATTATAACGAAGATATGTATGTATTTATTATAAGAGATTAAGATAATCAAATGTTTTACCTACTATATTTAGACTCGAATCGAATGATTCGATTGTGTTATTTCCAATCCTTCAAAAAAAAAAACACGAGATGATATATTTTACACTGCAGTTGATCAGTGGACCCTAGCGACGAGTGTGGAAAATAATTATACGCAACTTATTTAGAAAAAACTTAATGGTTAGACATTACAATACATGCGATTGCACATAATCAAAAAATCGAAGATGCAAGCAGAGTACGTTTACTTTGCTTTAGCTTCCTTTGTCTGGGTATTAATTAAATAACAGGGAAAGTACGTTTACTTTGCTATTGCCGTTATTTATAACGGAAACAATGATGAATTTATAACGGAGCCTTGAATTGACAAAAATTGAAAGTTAGAGGACTGAATTGACAAAACTGAAAGTTAACGGACTTAAATGAAAAAACATGAAAGTTAGAGGGTCACTTTTACATTTTTGCCAAAAATAAATAAAATTAATCATGATTAAAAGATTATAATAATCATAGAGGTCTATAATTGCGTTCTAAGAAGGCGAAAGTATGAAGTAAAATATAAAAATAATCATGCGAGTCTAATCTATTGACCTGATCCAATTTCAGAAATATGCATCCAGTTTGAAGATGAGTTATTCCTACTTTATATTTTGTTTTACACATACAATCATCTTTAAAAATAATATCCGTTTTTTATTATGGACCTAGCTTACAAATCAAATATGTGATTTCGTTAACTTATCCACTGGAGATCTAACTTCACAAATGTGACAAAAATATTCATAACTCATATAGCACATGGATGTCAAAATAACCTCTCACTTATGTTTTATGTTACGCCAGGTGTATTATTTGATGATGTGTCCTCTAATTGTTTTTTTTTTTTTGAAACCGTTGGAAACTCCGCTGTCAAATCATCATTTTTGGAATTAAACATGGCAGATAAAACCTATGTCTGTCCCAAATTCTTACAAGAAACACACTATTTGGATTCGAACCCAAGATATGAAGGTCAAATCATGAATCATACACCACCAAGTCACGCCCCTGAGACCTTATCTATATTGAATTGTTATTATTTGGAATTCAACTTACCCCACTTACTCTTTCACCCTATCTTTTTGCTGCCCTTATCTCCACATTCTCTGCCACACACCAACTAACTAATTAACAAAAGAAAAACTAACTCAATACTAGCTATATATATCTCTATATAAACAAAATTATAGGCTTATTTTGTGATGTGTGTTTATCTTGAAAGCAAAAGGAGAGGGTAAGGGTGTGAGTGATCAGTAGAAAAAGGTAATAGAAAATTCTCAGGGACCAGTGATAGAGAGAGAGAGTCGAACCAGTAGAGAGAGAAAACACAGAAGAGAGAGAAACTTGGGCAGGAGAGAGAAATGATTGTTCGACGTCGTGTAGGAACCTTTTCCGGCGAGTGACCACTCCAGGAAAATTCCCTCGACCAGACGAACCTAGCGTTGCGGGTCCGACAGCCAAACTCATCCGCACGCGCCCTCATGCGCCACCCACTCGCTGCCGCATCGCTGCTCCACGCGCCGCCGTGCATGCACAACACCTCCCAGACCAGAATCTTCATCTCATCGAGATACGTGATTGGACACTTCGGTTGCCCAAATCGGACATTCGGTTGTCGTGAAACGAGCCAAAAACGAGAGTTAACGCCGTTCGATCGTTCGTCGGTAACCATTGAGCATCCGCCATCACCACCGCCACCGTCACTGTGATCCTGGTGATGTGTACTGTCTGTTGATCATCTCTTTGTGGAATTCTGAAGTCGTTGGAGCTCGATACGTTTTATTTTACAGTTTTAGGGGTGTAAATGTAATATTTTGAGAGTTTTGGATTTATTCGTAAATTGACATGTTTTGGGGCACAAATCTGTAAATTCTGACTTTTAAGGAGTAGTAGGTGATAACTGAGAGTTATAGGACTAAATTGATAATGTTTGAGAGTATTGGGGTTAAATTATAAATTTGAAAAATTTAGGGGTAAAATCGTAATTTTACATTTTTTTCCCCAGATTTTAGCGAGGACATATAGATATAGAGAGTTTTGCGTGGATTGAGGTAAGTATAAAGCACGTGCACGATGATTCCCTTAACATAAATGTTTGTTGATTGATGTTTGATATATGAGTTTACGTAATATAGTATATATATATTTATGCACATGTGTTTGGAAATTATCGAGTAATTGATAGCATGAGAACATAAATTGTGAATACAAATTTGGGTATAACAATATGTTTGTATTATGAACCGAAGTGTTTAAGTACTATGTGGCTTTGAGATGAGATGATGGATGAAGTGAGATGATGTGTGTTGTATTGGATGTTGTGTGTTATTATTGTTATGCTGCCGGATTTAGTATAATAGTGGTCGGAGATGCGAGTTTAGCAGAGGCGTGCAGTTCAGTCCCCCTCTTGCACATTTATGCGAGGTTATATGGTGGGAAACCTTGGGAGGTGAGATGTTGATACTCTCTCAATGGTTTCAATCCATTATATACCGAATCCGACTAGCAACCCTTATTTGATTGAAGTATTTTGTTGTGAGTATATTTTGTCTGAGATAGCCTATATATAACAATTGTTGTTTTCAAATATTAATTATTATATATATATTTTGTTGGTGATATCATGTTGAGAATATGATTGCTTTTACTTACTGAGCTCTTTAAGGTCACCCCCATTTCCCAAACATCATAGGTAGTTTGCCAGTGCAACAGTAGCGATATCAGTACCAGGATTTGACTCGTTTACCACAGCCGCCAGTCGGGTTGGTCCAAACATTTCTTTTGGCTTTTGAGATAAGAGATTTAGGACAAATTTCATGTTTTCACATACCTTTGATGTAAATATTTATTCGAGGTTTATTGATTTGCATTTTGTGGAATATTATTTTTCTTTTCAATTCTGGTTCAGTTGCATGATATGTAGGTGCTCGAGCGGAAGTAGTTCGCAGACCCTTTTCTAGAGTTGGGCCCGCTCTCGAGAGGGGATCATGACACTTAAATATGTGTGTCGTCTCTAATGACGATGCCTATTTCACTTCATGACATGTCTTTTTTTGATGACATGCGACCATTTCACTTGCACCACCAGCTGACCCCGGAGCCAATTGCTATTATTTCAGCCTGTTCACAAAATGTTTCATTCAATACGCCTATCCATCCTTCCCTTCTTGATAATTAAGTAAACACCTGCCAAAATGATATTCAACAAAAACTAATAACCTGGAAATTTCCTCCATGGTTTGCTATTTTCATGTTCAGAACAAGAGGCAATTATAGACATTAGAAATCGTAAAACTTTTTTTTTTTGTGTATCATTATCTAATACGTGTAATTCTTTCATACAATGGAAATATAAATGATGTGATATTACAAATAAATTAGTAAATAATATGTAAGATTTAATATGTATTTTTTAATTATTAGGAGGAACAGGGTCACTAAAAAAATAATCCCGTCACAAAATTTGGACCAACTAGGATTCAGCGGTATAAAATGATTAAGATTTTGCACACGCGCATATCATTCCACTTAATTTCAATTACGAAATAGCAATACACTGATTTCTTGTGATTTCAAAAATGGATCATCTCTTAGACACACAAAATCTCTTAAATTTTGGTCTCTGTAGCGGCAGCTCTGAAACATTTATATATCTTGCTGGCAAACTATCAAATTACTCAAAAATTTACCAATGAAAATGATGAAACAATAAGTTGAGTTTATATTGGTTTGATATTTCACTTATAATTAAATAACATACACAGAAATGAAAAAGAAGAATGATCTAATAGCAGGGAAAAGAAATATTTAGCTTACTTCTGCTTTTCAAATCAGCAAACCATGCTTTTAAGTAAGATTGGTCTTGAGAGAGCCGACACAGGTGAATTGTTGAGATTCTCAAATTTAACTCAAAATTAGGGGGTTTCAAATTCAGAGAAAATTCAATTTTTAGTGTATAATATAACTTATTTATTACTTATCCTTCATCGGTAGGGGTCTTATTTTAAAAATTCGTCCATGACCACATAAAATTTAAAGTAACTCAAGGCACCCTTGCTTTGAAGGCCTAATTAATGAAGAAACGTACTGAATAAAAGATCGTTTGCCGTTCAAGAGTTCATCTACGTGGAGGGCTTGAGCAGTCCATAAAGCAAAACCATTTTAGCTTTCCCCAACTATGAGGATGCGAGTTGTATAACATCACAACCTAAGAGAAACTTTGATCCTGTAAGCAGAAAAACACTCGTCCAATGAAATATTTGATCATGTTTTCCGTAGCCCAATCTTGGAAGACGTAGGAATAGCTGAAGATTGACTGCCTCTTGAGGATTGACTACGAGAGGCAACGACTGGAACAGCCCACTATTAGACAATTCTTCCAAGCCTTTGATGTCCCGTTGCAAGTGTGTTGCATGTACAATAGTGTGCTCAAGAACAAGAGGATCATTTGGAAGGTTCTACAGAAAGGAAAGCAATGCTTGCTTATAAAAACTTGAGCTGCCAACAATTAACGGCCTTGCAACCTGTCGATTTTTACATACCATTGCCAATATAACGACATGCTCGCAGACATTTCCCAGCCTTGAGCAGGGGCAATCACAGAGTGAGAATTCCGAACCAGGGTTCCAAATATATATATGCTACGGTCCTCTGTCAGCTTGAGAGATGATTTTAAGATGGAGATTTTGCTCATCTGATATTACATTGACATTTGGAATGTGTAGAGCTTGAGACCAAGCATTGTTTGAGAAAGAGTCGAGTCATCTCTCAGATTTGTAAAATAGCCAGTCTCCATACTATATCGATCTTACCAATATGACGAATGGAATTCAGTCGCCAGAAATTAGCATTTTGCTCATTAAAGAGCTTGGATTTCAACCTTAGGTGACATGTCTCAATTGCAGCAAGGGACTCTGGACTGGCCACGATGAGAGAACATATACCAGAAACCCACAATCTACGAGACAAGAAAAAATAATTAGTTTAATATTTGAAGAAACAACGTAACTCATCAAAATGCCTCTTAGGGCTATTGTCTTGGTCATAATTAGTTCAATGTTTGAAGAAACGTCTTCAAAATGCCTCTTGAGGGCTTTTGTCTTTGTCAAAAACTTCAAAGAGCATAGTAGGATCCGACATTGAAAACTCTCTCTGCCAGCATAATCTAGGCACTGTATTGCCATAATTTACAAAATATAAATTTATTGGAACAAACTTGGAAGGCAATTAAATATTTACCTAATTGTAGAAATATCAAAATAAGGATCGTCCACTAAGAAGGCACTAAGTCTCCATCTGGGATCCTTGGTACGGATTCTTTCAGCAAGAGAACCAATCCATATTTAGCAGGGCATTCCTCATTGGTTTACTGATATATATAATGTCCATCAACCCTTGGTTTACTGATGCTCCCTTCGGATCTTTTAATTCCGAAGTTAGCAGGGCATTCCTCATTGGACTATTTTCCCCTTTCACGAAATCTTCCACTCTCGCAAATGGGACGAGAGCCATATGTCTCTTTGGGCGTGACTTTGGTGGTATAGGACTCATGATATAATCTTGATTGAGGTACTAGTTCGAATCCAGTGTTTTAGATGAGGTTTTCAACGATTCCAAAAAAAATAAAAAAAATAAAAAAAATTAGAGCCATATCATCCCCACCTTGGCTACCACCTTCCACTTTTACCCACTTCAAATTAGCAGCAGAAAATTCTGCACACGGAGGATCATGTACTGGAAGGTTAAGAATGTCCTCAATTCCCGGCATCTGCAATTCAAAACATCAATAAAAAATCAATAATTACAACATCTAACTACTTAAAAATGCAACAAAATACTAAACATCAAATAAATAAATAAATTATATGCTTCCGAACCTAATATTAATTTAAAATTTGTGTTGAATCGAGACTAAAAGAAACCTGAACATGAACATTGCAATCGATTTTTCTTCTAAATGGGATTTAAAAAAACTGTTTATTCTTGAAGTAGGCATTTTATCTGAGCATAACATGTAGCATTATCAAGCTTTGAATCACAAAACTTTGTAAAAAAAACACAATTGAGTTTGTTGATAATGAAAATGAATCACTTAATCGGACACTTAAGGGCAAAAAAAAAAATTAGTGGTTAACAATTTATTATATTTATTGAATTATTTTTTAAAATTATCTCTGCGCTAATCCAGGATAATGATAATGTCACTACAACATCTAACTTTTCTATTTTGTATTAAGGATTCATTATACCAGTTTAATACATGTTCTTAACGCTGTTAACAAAAAAGTTGTTATTGATACTAAACAAAAAACTTATGTGTTGCTTAGAAAACCTTAGTGACTATTTGTACTTTCACTAAAACTTTTGCCTCTCGTATATAATTTTCCTTTTGCTTCAACATTTTATAAATTTTATTGTTTTTATTTTTCATTAAGAAATTATCAATCTTACACTCAAAGAATGGTTAAAGTTCAGTCTTGTTAAAAAAAAAAAATTAAAATGTTCAGTTTTCTACCGAAGTTTAAAAAGTGTTCACTTTTCCATCCAAACGTTAACACCGTTAGAATTTTGCTGACGTCATAATGGTATTTCAGTCATTTAATAACATCAGTGCGAAAAATGAACATTCTTTAAATTTGGGGCGGAAAAGTGATCATTCTTTAAATTTCGGGTCAAAAAAGAAACTTTAATAAATGTTGAAAATTTTCAAGTGAATAATTATGAATTTTCTAAGTGTTTATATATGTAGGGATGATAGTTATATCTGAAAAAATCTGGATTCGCATTCAAATATACAAATTGATATTTAAATTTCTAAGATATGCATGGATCCAGATCCAAATTCATTTGACTAAAGTATTCATGTGTAAATAAATGAGTCAAATGAATGAGAAAATATAACTTTCACTATAAAAATGACAAAAAAAAAAAAAACAGTTGTCTCACAAAATGCAAATTAGGATATACGTGGATCCAGATTTAGATCTGCATTACATTTTTATGGATTTGAATGAAGTATTGTATGTGCGGATTTTCAGATATCTAAATCCATAAAAAAAACATTCATACTTAAATAATATCCATTTAACTTCAAAAACAACATTTACAATTCACGATCCATCTAAAATAATTTAAGTATAAAAATTGTTCGCTTTTCCACCTTGACGTTATCAAATTACTGAAATACCCTTATGATGTCAGCAAAATTCTAATGGTGTTAACGTTTGGGTGGAAAAGTAAATATTTTTTTTAATTTCGGGTGGAAAACTAAACATTTTAAAAGTTTTTGATTAAAACCGAACTTCAACATTTCTTTGAGTGGGAAAATGATAATTTTCCTTTTTCATTTTACATTTTTCGAATTTACTATAAAGGATATAGATACATCATTATTTGCCAATTAGGGTTGGCAATGGCCGAGGCTTTGGCCAAAACCTGGCTCTGTCTCTTAAAATATATTAAAGCTAATGACCTCAAAAATCATGTCTATTTATGAGAGGGTCAGGCCGGGCCCTAGCCCGACCCTAAATTTTTTAAAAAACTTATTAATTAAATAGTTGTATTTTAAAAAAAAATTGACATAACTTCATTATAAAATGATTTTTTCAAAAGTTTACACCATGTAAAATACATTATAAGTTATAATTATAAAAAAAAAAAAAAACTAAGAAAGTAACAAGTTATAATAATACAATTTAAACAAGTTTAAAAAATAATAATAAATCATAAAACACTACATTAGTGCATTAAACAATACTACTAATAAATAATTTTAAACTGCAAACATATAATTTTTTTTAAATTATATGTAATATAAGGCATGGCCGGGTTTTTATTTTAAAAGTCTTTATCCGACCCTTTAACAAAAGAGTTTTATTATTAAGGCCCTAGTCCCATCCAATAAGAAAATGGTTGGGTTAAAGTCCTGCAGGCCCGGACCTTATTGATAATGATGAATTTGGGCTTTGAGTTGTCAATAGGCCTGTGGCCGTGGAACTTTGTAGCATCTAATATTGGATTCTCGAAGAATTTTCCGATAGTCATCTTACGAGGGTATATGTTTCCAATCATAATTTATTTTATGTGACACTCATCTCACAATGTATCAGTAGTCAAAATTCCCGGTCGTTACAGCTTAAGCCCGTAAAAGGTAGTTTGGCGGCAGGATTTCCAACGATTAAAAAAAAGATGGAAATCATGCATGCAATAATGTAGGTGGGTAATGAACTCGTTTTTGATTTATTTCAAATAATGTAAGATTTTGGGATTACACTTTTAAGATTTTCTCAAAATAATAACTTTTTCCTTTTTACATGATTTATATTTTTGTTTTTTCTTATAGGAATTTGAGGACTTTAATTTGCTTAATCTGGAATATTAGTGTTCAGATTATAATTAATGTATTATAATTTAAGTCAGATTAATTTATATTCTCATATTAAATTTTCACCATTTATCCCAGTAGGATTGATTTAGCTACTCATGTTTTGAATAAAAATAAACATAATTTTATTACTAAAAGAAAAAGAAATTACAACAAAGCTTGAAAATAAAATACACAAGACAATTTTTCCAACTTCTTCAAGAGAGAAAATGAAAGAAACATGAAGAAAATAAGAAGTGAGCACTTCTATTTATAGTACAAGTACTCATCCCTCATTTACGAATTACAATTATGCAAATCAAATATAAATAATAAACTTTTACTAATTTATTTTTTTCTTTTTCTTTTTTTTGACTTTTGATTTTTTAATGATCATTTAGCAAACATTTGTCACAATCTACCTAATAGTAGATTATGACATTTCAACTTTTATTAATTAATTAATTTTTATTTTCTAATAATTAAAATTACATGTAACACATGTGGCTTCTTCATCAATTTCTACCTTGAAATGCTTAGAACTATAAAATCTTGTAGAACAAAATTATAGATATTTGAGTATTCTTTCATCTGGAACTGGAATCACCTCGGATTCATTTTTCTAATTATGCATTCAAAGTATTATTTCACCTACATAAAAAATAAAAATCACAATAAAAATATATAAAACATAAATTTAATTATTATTTCACAAATGTGCTAAATTAAGAGGATTAATGAAACTACAAGTTTAAAATGATTAATTTTTCTTTTAATAAATGTGCACTTTTTAGTATTCATCATTAGCTTTATTATATGTTTACTTTTAATTGTAGTTTTCATGTATTTAACATTTAAATTTATAATAATTGTATATAATAATTATAATGATATAAATGTCAAATTATTATATTTCAGATACTTTTCAATTATAAAAACAAATAATATAACACATATATTAGATATTGAAAAAGAAAAACAAACATATTACTTAGACATCTGCATTCAGACTTAATATTCAAACTTGAGAAAGAAAAACAAACAATGCTTTAGACACTCGAACAACTAAATAATCACTAAAGATACAAGAGTTACAGATTATTTTTTTATTGACCAAAATCAGTGGCGTATCCAGAAAATCAAGTCAGTGGGGGCAAAGTTATGAAAACTAAATATAAATAAAAAATATATAAAAAAATATTTATATTTATATTGAAATGTGAATATTTTATACATTATAACTGTCCATGACGTGTTTCATATTTTGGAAACCTTACATGATAGTTTCATTATCAATGCTCCTAAATACATATTTTTTTTTCTATATATGTAACTAAATTATCATTCATTCATTCATCTTCCATCATGTTTCTTAGTCTAGTCTTCATAATATTTATAGCTGAAAATTATCATTCATCCATTCAACCCTCTTCTGTTCCAAATTTGGAAAAATGTTCAATGCGAAAGTTATAGATCACGATCTTAAATATCTGATGATATAAAATTCATAAAAATCAAAGTTCGTATGAGAAAGTTTCGGCCCAAATACTATGGGCTGTCCGAGTGAAACATCATAGAATTTTGCATCGAAGTTTCGAAGAATTTATCGTTTATCCCTAAAGTAGTTCCATGAATGTATACATGCTTAGACATAATTTATTTTACACAACACTTGTTCCGCGACGTAACAGTACTACAATGCGACAGTAGTAGAGACTACCGATCGTTACAGTATTGGATGATGCGTGTTGTTGTGTTATGTTGTCGGGTTTTGTATCATAATAGCTAGAGATGAGATGAGATTTGATGAGATATTTTGCGAGATAATATGGTGAAAAACCTTGGGGGTAAGAGAGAGACTCTCCCATTAGTTTTAACCCACTCACACATATTTTACGAGATGATATGGTGGGAAACCTTGGGGGTAAGAGAGAGACTCTCCCATTGGTTTAAATCAATTATTATACTAGACCCGGATTAGAAACCATGTTTGATGGATGTTTGTATTGTTGTGGGATGATTGTTTGAGATGATATTATGGTATGTGTTATTTTCATATATTATATTATATTATATATACTTATATATATATCTCTATTTTGTTAGTGATGTCATGTTGAGAGTATGAGTGATTTACTTAGTGAGCTCTTTAAGCTCACTCCCCTTTTCCCCAAACATTCCAGGTAGTTCGCAAGCACAGTAGTAGCAATACCAGAATTTGATCCACGCGCCACGGTTATTTTTCAGGTTGGTTCAGACATTTGAGTCACCAATTTCATATTCTTAAGACTTGTGTTGTAAATCATAAAATTTATGTATAATTCAGGGATTTATAATTTATGATGTGATATTTTTGCATATTTGTTTGATGGGTTTGACATATAGAATGCTCGAACTAAAGAAGTCTGCGAACCCATTTCTAAGATTGGGCCTGCTCTAGGGAGGGGGTCGTGACAATTTATTTGGTCATTACATATTTATTAGGCCACTAAGATAATTAGTGGTAAATATATACCTTTTATGTTCGATTTCATATATAATCTTTTAGACCACTTAAGGTCACACTTTTATTTGGTTTCCATAAATAATGTTATAATCATGATAAAACTTATTGAGTGATTTTATTTTAATCGTGAAATCATTCTTCATTAATTGAGATTCATTGAATATTATGTGACTAAAATATTTTAACTTATCATTATCATATATATATATATATTCATGATTAGAGTTGAATTATATGAATATTTAATATAAAATATTAATAAACATTCTCTAATGGTCAAAATTTTAATATTAGCGAAGTCATTCATCAAATTCTTGTATTTAATTGGGACTAAATGTTTTTTTTAAAAGTTAAATGTGAGCGACTCGTAGTCGCTCCTGAAAATGCCTGAACGGCTTGTCATATTGCTGATAGTAATGCAGAAGCTGTTTTATTAATTAATGAATTCAAATTACCGAAGTTTCAAATATTGGTGCCTTGATACAGATGAGTCAATATATTTACATTTGATTTTCAAAAAACCAAAATACGAGAAACAAAACAGACCACGACAATTTCATCAACTATTTCCTCTCGCTCTCACATCATATCCTTCCCTAAAATTCATTTCCACCGGAATTATGTTGCTACGACTAATCTCTCACTGAAGTTAACCGCCGCCGTTCCACTTCCAGCACCTCTCCGCCTTCATTTTTCAGCTAGGTTTGGCCTGGTTGCTTGCCTCAAACATGAGAATACGGAGGAGAAATCGACTGAAGAAGATGTTGATTCGAAGTTCGATCACTGAAAAGCAGATAAATCAAAGGAAAAAGAAGTCGTCGGCGCGTTGAATAAGGATTTTCGGATGACATTGGCGTACTATGTGGCTACGACCTCTCTAGCTAAACTAGGTCCATCAGATCTTGTCTTCGTAGCTGTTTTTGGTGTAATATGGAAGATTCTACTGAAAATCAAGTCACATTATGAAGAGTAGAAATCGATCAAAGAAGACATTGTTGCTAAGTCTGATCTCCCGTAAGAAGTCACCGGTACTGGTGCGATGTATAATATCATCGGCTTGCTATGTGACTGCATCTCTAGCTAATTCAGAATGCCTGTTAATAGCTATTTTCAATGAAGTTCAGAATATGCTACAGACAATGAAGTCAAATTACAAAGAATATACATGGCTTATTGAAGTGATAAAGCTAGTAAATGATATTTGGAATTTCATCGGTAAGAAGATGAAAGAGAGAAAGCAATAGAAGAAGAACAATGCGGAAATCATATATGGATCTAAGAAGAATTAATATGAAGTTAAATGAATGAATGAAATATGACACGAAAATGTATAATCTGATATGATGATGATGATCAGATATGTCTTGATTAGCTTGATTGACTTGTTACTTTCGAAATAAAATAAAACGAACATTTCATAAAGTAATATTGCCGTTTACTTAAATTTATTTTATTAATATTCTATTTTCTCTCTCCTCACTGTCAATTACGACATCGTATGCAACTATGACAAGTGTCGAATGTTATTTAGTGAAATTAAAACGCCATCTCCTTAAAATCAGAACATAATTATTAATCCATCTCATTAGCTAATTGTGAGGTCATTCGACGATGACAATAGCAAACTAACACAACACCAGCAGACAACTTCACGGAGTTCATAGCCGCATCGGCGAGTCGCTGGTGGAAATTTGAGGACCGTATGTAGTTTGGTTTCCTTCATATTAATGGTAAATTCTTAGAATGTTAAGGTTATGTTGAAATTATCACTAATTGAAATTAGTTTTCATTATCTCATAAAATTCTTAATCTTAAATTGATTTAGTTATATTAATTTTCTGATGGTCTTGAGGCGCTACGTATCGTCGTCCCCCAAGCCACTGAACTAGAACTGGGGGTGCGGATCTATGCTACCCTCCAAGCTCTGAAACTAGGATCCAATGACATCTGTCATCTCTAGTCCTGAACTAGGATCTGGGGGCGTTACATATCGTCGTCCCCCCAGTCCTCTACATATACACATGTGTTGTCCGTCAATTCCATAACTGAATAAAGTTGCATACTGAGGTGGGTTTTTCCCCCATGCCTCGAAAACATAAAACTCATATTTAAAAAATATATTTCATTTTTTAATTATTTCTTAAACATAATCTTTTTTAAACATAATTATTTCTTATTTTTTAAACTCATGATACAACTGCAATAAAAATCAACTAACGCCCTAAAAGTGTGAAAATAAGTCTGATATGAAAATACGAAATGAAAACCAAGTAAAAGAGAAAGTGTTGTTGGAAATTCTTCTAAATATTTCATTAAGGGTAATTTTGTCATTTGGTTGGATTGGGTGCTTGTGAGGGGTACAACCCTTTGGAGGGTTGCACCCCATCCCAAAGGGTGCCCTATTGGCACCATTCCATGCCTTATAAAAGAAGGCTTTATATCCAAAACAAATATACATAAAAGAGATCCGATTTTACAGAGACATTTTTTTTTTCTTTATTTGTTTTTGGAGAAAGTTTCACCACATTCTCAGTTCGAATACTTGTCAAAGAGTGCTCTTTGGACAAGAAGGAACCAAGTTATCCTGGGAGGACATTGGCCAATTGCGAATCTGTAAAGCACTTGTGGCGGGGCCAATAAGTTCTTAAGGACAGAGGATTATCTCGACTTGGATTCAAAAAGGTTTTTCTTAAATTATCAAGTTTTAAGGTTTCTAGGGTTTATGCATATTAGATCCGATTTTCTAGTTTGATCTGGTTGTTTGCATGTTAGTTGATGTTTAATGACACTAATTTAACAACAAGTGTCCACTCACTGGTTTGGAGTTTGGCTGGCGTAACGTCACTGTGTCGAAAGAATTTATGGCGAAATATGATACGAAAATGTATAAGCTGATATGATGATGATGATCAGATATGTCTTGATAAGTGATGAGTGGTAAATCTATCACTATTTCCCACTCATTTAACCTAATATTTTTTATATTTTCTTGAGTTTTGTGAATATTTTGATGTGTTTTGTGTTATTTTGTAGATAAATAAAGTTTCAGGACATTCTGGAGGTGATTTGGAGCAAAACAGTGAAAATTGGAAAAAAATACAGTTTTGTAATTTGTTCGCATCGCGGCGCGCAAGCCCTTAGCGTCGCGACGCCTAACGTGGGGCTAAATGATGCAATGGAGAACCTTCTTGCATCATTCATTGGAGAAAGACCGAGCTGAGTTTTTTCCTTCCACGTTGTATACTATTGTTTGTCTTGAAAATATTCTTTTCATCAATGGAAGCCCATAGATCACCTTTGTTCCAGGTTCTTAAAAATTATGATCTTTTAATTAGCTTTGTTGGTTCAGCTGAAGTTTTGCAGAGAAGTACAAGATTATGCTTTGGTTTTGATAAGTTGGGCTTATTTCGCAGTGTTGATTGATTTGACTATTAAGAGAAACAACCATCATCAATCGACTGGTTGCTTTATGTGATTAATGATTGTGTAATATACGGCCAACATCAATTTTAAGCTACAACCACTTGGGGAGAAATGATGGCAATCTGTCTGCCACTCAAACCTAGTGCCCCAAGGAGATCACCAAATATAATGTTGTTGATATCATGGTCTCTAGCAGTCTATTATGAGCCTAGTGAACACCGTGAATACGTTGAGGTTGATCAATATTTTACTATTTTCTTTTTAGTCTTCTTCGTCTTCCTTCTCTTTTGTTTTTAATTTTTTTTTGTATATGCTACTTCCTAATAATGGTGTGTTTATATCACGTGTGTGGCGGTAGTTACTTCAATGTTTGGATGACCATGTTCAGTTTCTGGCCTCTGTGTTAAAACGGTGAATGATATACGTCTTTATTCTTGTGATGAAACGAAGACAATTTGATTGTTCTAATTAGTTTAAATTTTTTTTATGCTAGGAAAGTAAATGCTCTGTTTACAGACATGACTTCTCTGGATTCGCTGCTCGATTATCAGTTGCAGCGACTCACAATTTCAAAGAAAGAATGAATTATGTATGTCATTCCTGATCCAATAATACAAGTCCATACACGGTTTATGCTTTTGTTGACACTAGTGGAGCCTTTAACACAATTGATTCTTCTCTAATAAGGATTGAAATGATATACACTTATGCAGAAGGTTTGGGTAGTACTTGGATAGCTCTTTTATTTGGTATTGGTGAACTTTTTCTTCTTGAAAACAAGTCAACTATGTTACCTCATCAATATGAAGTGCTCAAAATGGTAAATTTTAAGTTTCTTACTATATTATCTAGTTTTGTATTTTGATCTTCAAGTGCTATTAGACAACATGTAGCCTATTTGAACTTGTCTTTGCCACATCAAACTTTTTATTATTTTATTAATCTTGTTGGTTATGGGTGACCATGTGACCATCGCAGTTGGCGGATCAAATGGATACTTTGAACTTAATATATTCAAGCCAACGGTTGCTACTGGTCTACTAATATATTTTCTTTTATCTTCGTAATTCTACTTATTTATACACAACAGAACGTGTGTAATGGTGCCATATCTTGGAGTTGCACTTGGTGAAAAGTTTGGGGATGTTGAAAGTGATAGAAAAGATGACATAATCAGCAATCACCTCCATTGCCGTAAGTTAATTTTCTAGTGGACTAAAAAATACCAAACTACCATTGGTTATATAATCTCGGATCTTCAACTCCTAAGCTTTCTCAAACTGAACTATTTCAATTTTTCATCACGTGGATTGTTCGATCCAGTTCGGATATCGTCCTAGGCAAGTTCTAATAATACTTGATGATTCACCATCTTTTCTTGGGTTTTCGTGAGGATTCATATGATAAAACGGGTAACTCAAATGAGATTATTCTGCTCAGATTGTCTAAGAATATGGTGAATTGAATTTTAAGTTATTCGTATTCATTTATTTATTTTAATTTGTAGTTTAAACAGTTACATTTATTTATTACATTTATTTTATTTGCTTTTGTTGTGTTTGGATTGATTGAGAAATGGATGTTGGAGACTTGATGGATTCTATAATTGGAAGAGACAGAGGTGATTTGAGTATCAGTGGGATTGCACTGTACCAGTCTTTTGATGGAATATGGAACTTAAAGTGGTATTTTTTAAATATAGATTTGTCTATTTATTTATAATTTTTTTGTTTACAATTAGTAAGAGATGTTTATTTTGTCATAGTAAATTTAATATTTAGGAAATCATATTGGCAATAAAAAATGTTGAGTTTATTTAGTAAAAGAAAATTTAGATCGATGAAATTATGAAAAAGTTGATCATTTCATTATGATGCCATAATAATATCAGTGTGTTGTTTGCTACACTCTGTAATGCTTCCTCACGGATCTCCACATTGAGCAAAGCTAGTAAAGCTTGAGCTGTTTAGAAGTAGAAGACGAGTATGAATACATAAGATGGAAATCATTATCCCAAAGAACATGGCTTGGTGGGGGTTCATTCAGGTCTTTGGTTCAAATATATGGAATGTGTTTCTTGTAAGAATATGAGAGAGTCGAGGGTTTTACCTACTCTGCTTAAATCCGAAACAGGTAATTTGGCGGCGAGATTTCCGACGATTCCAATAAAAAAATAAGATGGAAATCATGCATACAATAATGTAGGTGGGGTAATGAACTCATTTTTGATTTATTTCAAATAATGCAAAATTTTGGGATTACACTTTTAAGATTTTCCCAAAATAGTAACTTTTTTCCTTTTTACGTGATTTATATTTATTTTTCTTATAGGAACTTGGGGACTTCGATTTGCATAATCTAGAATGTTAGTATTCAGATTAGAATTAATATATTGTAATTTAAATTAGATTAATTTATATTTACATATTAAAATTTTCACCATTGATCCCAATATGATTGATTTAGCTACCCATGCTTTAAATAAAAAAACAAACATAATTTTGCTAATAAAAGAAAAAAAATTACTACAAAGCTTGAAAATAAAACAAACAAGCAATTCTTCCAAAGGAACATGAAAAAAAAATGAGAAGTGAACATCTCTATTTATAGTAGAAGTATTCATCCATTATTTATGAATTACAACTATGCAAATCAAATACAAATAATAAACATTTACTTATTTATTTTTTTCTTTTTCTTTTTTTGACTTTTGATTTTTTTGTTGATCATTTAGAAAATATTTGTCAGAATCCACCTAATAGTAAATTATGACATTTTAACTTTTATTAATTAATAAATGAATTAATTTTTTTAATTTCTAATAATTAAAATTACATGTAACACACATGGCTTCTTTATCAATTTCTACCTTGAAATGCTCAGAGCTATTAAATCTTGTAGAACAAAGTTGTAGATATTTGAGTCTTCTTTCATCTGGAACTGGAATCGTCTCAATCCGATATCAGAGTAAAAGATTATGGCCAAAATATGAAAAATTGTGCAAAGTTGAAATTTTCGAAATTATACATTGTTAGTACGCCCTTTCAAGTTTTTTGTCTCCAAAATTCAAATGTCACGTTCATTTTTCTAATAATACATTCAAAGTATTATTTCAACTACATAAGAAATAAAAATCACAATAAAAATATAAAAAATATAAATTTAATTATTATTTCACAAAATATGCTAAATTAAGAGGATTAATGAAATCATTAATCCTAGTAAAGCTTGAGCTGTTTTTAGAAGTAGAAGACGAGTATGAATACATAAGATGGAAATCATTATCCCAAAGAACATGGCTTGGTGGTGCAGGGTTCCTTCAGGTCTTGGGTTCAAATATATGGAATGTGTTTCTTGTAAAAATCTGAGAGAGTCGAGGGTTTTACCTACTTTGCTTAAATCTGAAACAGGTAATTTGGCGGCGGGATTGCCGATGATTCCAAATAAAAAAATAAGATGGAAATCATGCATACAATAATGTAGGTGGGGTAATGAACTCATTTGATTTATTTCAAATAATGCAAAATTTTGATATTACACTTTTAAGATTTTCCCAAAATAGTAACTTTTTTCCTTTTTTAAGTGATTTATATTTTTTTTTCTTATAGGAACTTGGGACTTCGATTTGCATAATCTGGAATGTTAGTATTAAGATTAGAATTAATATATTGTAATTTAAATTAGATTAATTTATATTTACATATTAAAATTTTCACCATTGATCCCAGTAGGATTGATTTAGCTACCCATGCTTTCAGTAAAAAAACAAACATAATTTTGCTAATAAAAGAAAAAGATATTACTACAAAGCTTGAAAATAAAACAAACAAGCAATTCTTCCAACTTCTTCAATAGACAAAATGAAAGGAACATGAAAAAAAAATGAGAAGTGAACATCTCTATTTATAGTAGAAGTATTCATCCATTAGAAAATATAGGCAGACAGAGGAAGTAAAGCAAAGTAAACGTACTCTGCTTGCATCTTCGAGCTATTTTTTGTCAAAACTACATACCCAAGTTCAATATGATTTTTTGTCAAAAAATTATAAAAATTATAACTAGTGCTAGTAACGAAGATATGTATTTATTATAAGAGATTAAGATAATCAAATATTTTACCAACTATATTTAGACTCGAATCGAATGATTCGATTGTGTTATTCCCAATCATTCAAAAAAAAAAAAAACGAGACGATACATTTTACACTACAGTTGATCAGTGTACCCTAGCAACGAGTGTTGAAAATAATTATACACAACTTATTTAGCAAAAACTTAATGGTTAGACATTACAATACATGCGATTGCACAGAATCAAAAGTATTGGTTGTCATCAAATGTAATGGCACATCATCCGAGAATGACATCATGCCACTCAAAAGATGGAGAAAATCTACCATACAACGGAGGTAGATTTTAGTAAATGACATCAAATGTGATACCGCGTTGTATGATAGATTTTTTCAATCTTTTGATTCAATGGAGAATACACAATCGAATA
The DNA here is from genome assembly GCA_019454045.1 of Zanthoxylum bungeanum. Lineage (NCBI taxonomy): Eukaryota > Viridiplantae > Streptophyta > Magnoliopsida > Sapindales > Rutaceae > Zanthoxylum > Zanthoxylum bungeanum. The sequence continues at coordinate 29,599 of SKCR01038126.1, forward strand.
ATTCGATTCGAGTCTAAATATAGTAGGTAAAACATTTGATTATCTTAATCTATTATAAAAACAAATATCTTCGTTACTAGCACTAGTTATAAGTTTTATATTTTTTGACAAAATCATATTGAACTTGTGATATGTGTTTTTGACAAAAAATAGCTCGAAGATACAAGCAGAGTACGTTTACTTTGCTTTAGCTTCCTCTGTCTATCTATATTTTCTAATCGAGTGTATTAATTAAATAACAAGCAAAATACGTTTACTTTGCTATTGCCGTTATTTGTAACAGCAACAATGATGAATTTATAACGGAGCCTTGAATTGAAAAAAATTGAAAGTTAGAGGACTGAATTGACAAAACTGAAAGTTAACGGACTTAAATGAAAAAACATGAAAGTTAGAGGGTCACTTTTGCATTTTTGCCTTAGTTTTTATTATATGTTTACTTTTAAGTGTAGTTTTTATGTATTTAACATTTAAATTTATAGTAAATGTATATAATAATTATAAAGATATAAATGTCAAATTATTATATTTTAGATACTTTTTAATTATAAAAATAAATTATATAACACATATATTAGATATTGATATTTGGAATTTCATCGGTAAGAAGATGAAAGAAAGAGAGCAAGAGAAGAAGAATAATGCGGAAAGCATATCCGGATCCAAGAAGAATTAATATGAAGTTAAATAAATGAAAGAAATATGATATGAAAATGTATAAGGTGATATGATAATGATGATCAGATATGTCTTGATTAGCTTAATTGAATTGTTACTTTCGAAATAAAATAAAACGAATATTTCATAAAGTAATATTGTCGTTCACTTAAATTCATTTTATTAATATTCAATTTTCTCTCTCCTCACTGTCAATTACGACGGCGTATGCAATTATGACAAGTGTCGAATATTATTTAGTTAAATTAAAACACCATCTCTTTGAAATCAGAACCTAATTTCTTAATCCGTCTCCTTAGCTAATTGTGAGGTCCTTCGACGATGACGATAGCAAACTAACATAATGCCGGCAGAAATTTTCGCAGAGTTCATAACCGCATTGGCGAGTCGCTGGTGGAAATTCGAGGACCGTATGTAGTTTGGTTTGCTTTCATATTAATGGTAAGTTCTTAGAAAGTTAAGATTAGGTTGAAATTATCAGTAATTGAAATTAATTTTCATTATCTCATTAAATTCTTAATCTGAAATTGATTTAGTTATATTAATTTTCTGTTAAAGTAAATTTATTAGAATTAAGTTGATGGTGAAGAGAGGTTGTTGAGGTAGTGGCAAAGTCTTTAAGTGAATTGTCCAAGGAAGCGAGTGCATCTAGGTTACCTACTTTTAACACTTGATGGACGTTCTGGTTTACGCGGAAGGCCAGCGTGGGGCCATTAGAATGAATTTGGTCACATGATCAGGAGTCGTCTGGTTGGGTAGGTATCTATAAACACTCGTGCAACTTAAGGTTGTTCCCATTTTTGAGCATGTGCGAACATTAAAATTGGATTATATATCAAATATCAAGCATGAGTAATGTAAATGATGAAGCATCAGACCCGCTCTGATACCATTTTGTTGGGGTTTTGGGCGATGGGGGCAGCGGAAGCGCGGTTCGGGTAAAATCGTAATTTAAAACTTTTTCAAATTACCGAATAAATTATTCAATATCTAATATGAATAATTTATTCATATTTCACCTACTATTTATTCAATATCAAATATTGACATAAATAAGGTTGAAACTTCACGAAACTTTTACTAAAATCATTTTTCCGTAAAATGACGCAAAACTCATTTTCGACTGAACCGACCACCCGACACTTATGGGACTGCCCAAGTCAGCCCCAATAGTGTCATGGCAGTTCATGGGCTGCCCAAACAGTGATAAATTCACTGTTTGGATAGCCGTCACCCGGTAACGTCGTTTTTGGTCGTTTTCGTTTATTTCAACTCCGAAACACTTTCCGGAAATTGTTCCAAATCTAAAAACACATCCATTACATTCATATGACATCAAATTCATCATAAAATTTCCATTTTTACAGGATCTGATCCAGAAACCAACAATTCTAATTTTCATGCTTTAAATCCAAATTTTCAAGATTAATCTAATTAATCATAACATCAACCAAAGTCACCACACATGAAGCACCCAAGAACAAAGCTTTCGTGCTTTGGTGGGCCTCTGAGATCCTGGGCTTTTAGTTTAATGTTTCTATTCAGCGGGCGTGGTTACCTTCTCCCAGAGCTCATGAAGTTGTTCAAGATCGGTAAGAATTCTAGGTGTTACAAGAGTGGTCATAACACTCTAGAATAGCAACTCATCAATAATTGATCAAATTAGACAATAATTACACTAATTACTTCAAAAACTACTTCACACATGCAATATAACTTCCAATCCATCATCCACAACTAAAAGCCCCAAAAATTAAGATTTAAAAGAACCCTAGAACATTTCTAAATCATCAAGAAACAAGAAATCAAATTTCTAAGCTTAGGGTTTAGTAGATTACCTATTAATCTCTTGAAATCCCAAACTTTTTTCTTGATTTTCTTTCAAATCTTCATGGATTCTTCAAACAAATTTGGAACCCATTTTTGGTATGAAGCTCTCGGCAATGGCAGTGGCTAAAAGAAGAAGAAAATAATTTTCTTTTTAAATACACACTCAACCGACTTTTTGAGGGCGTTATTGTCCAATTGGCACATTTAATCTAATTAAATATAAATTTAACTTTATGTAATCCAATCAAAATTGCACACATCAAGTTAAATTAATTCATGTCATTTGTTCCAATAATAAATGGACAAATTCCATAATATTTATGGAAAAAGTTTATTAATTAATAATTCAAATATTTAATAATTAAATATCCAAATAATTAATTAATGTAATTATTATTATATATGTATTTTATTTACAATAAATAACAAATACATATATTTATGGCATGTGTCAAGATCTCATTTTACAAATAATTAACTATGCAAGCTGAGGTCACTGCATACATATAATTCCTTCATCACAAGCTATCCATATTATACTTGAGATATAGATGAGAACGTCAAATTTGTTCGGTATAATATAGTCGACTTTCAATTTACGATCTCTAAATAACACTCGGAACTGATTTCCAAAGTTATACCACGACCATGGATTTACTAGATCGCAAACACGTGCGGATGCCTATGCCCTGTACACAGGACTGACATATCCTATCTTGATACACACTGGATATCATGAGCATCAGTCCACACCCAACGAACAGGCGGAGGTCTGATCATGGCTAGATCGTTGACGTGACTGCCATCAAAATATGGAGGATAACTCATATATCCCACTGTGGTATCTCAAGTCGAAGGACCAATATGCTCGCTCAACTCGAGAAGATTCCTATTGACGTTGGTGTACTATCTATTAGGAAATCTTCAGTGAGTCGTTCAGTGTTTATCAAATAAACACATACATGTCTATACGAGTCTCAGGAGACTCATGGTTCACTAGGATAAACCATTGGACCAAGTCACGATATACGACATGTACTAGTCTCAGTGGATTTTACTAACCGACCCGTGTTAGTAAATCTTGACCTGGAATTTTATTTAAGGATATACAACTAATAGTGCGCTTCGCAATGTCAATTACAAACTACGTTGTAATTGCGCATTATACTGTAAATCGTAGGGTCTTTGTCTAATATACACGTATCACTAAACCAGATTTAGTTTTGATCTAATCGTAATCAGATATCTAATCGTAATTAGATCGAATAAGTGTATAAAAGACAAGGGTACTACCATTAAATTAGTAATATTATGGAATATAGAATTGCTCGTATTTATGAATCGGACATAAATACGATACGGATTGGCACTCCGAGCACCAACCCTAACAATATGCTACTTTCTAATAATGATGTGTTTATATCATGGTCTCTAGCAGTCTATTGTGGCGGTAGTTACTTCAATGTTTGGATGATCATGCTCAACTTCTGGCCTCCGTGTTATAATTTTATTTATGCTAGGAAATTAAATGCTCTGTTTACGTGTGTAATGGTGCTATATCTTAGAGTTACAAGTGATAGAAAAGATGACATAATCAGCAACCACCTCTTTTGTCGTTAGTTAATTTTCTAGTTGACTGAAAATACCAAACTACCCTTGATTATAGAATCTCGGATTGTCAACTCCCAAGCTTTCTCAAACTGAACTATTTCAATTTGTCATCGCGTGGATCGTTCGATCCAGTTCGGATATCGTCCTAGACGAGCTCTAGCAATACTTGATGATTCGCCGTATTTTCTCGGGTTTTCGTGGGGATCCATATGATAAAATGGGTAACCCGAATGATATTATTTTGCTCAGATTGTCTAAGAATATGGTGAATTTAAGTTTAAGCTATTCGTTTTCATTTATTTATTTTAATTTGTACTTTAAATAGTTTCATTTATTTATTACTTTTATTGTGTTTGGATTGATTGAGAAATGAGTGTTCGAGACTTGACAGATTCTAAAATTAGAAGGGACGGGGGTGATTTCAATATCAGTGGGATTGTACTGTACCAGTCTTTTGATGGAATATGGAACTTAATTTGTACTCGCTATCTATGCATTCAAAGTATTATTTGACCTACATAAGAAATAAAAATCATATAAAAAAATATATAAAACATAAATTTAATTATTGTATGGGCCAAATTTGGTCCAAGGGTAAAACTGTCTTTCACCTTAAGCCCATCAGCATGTTAGGCCCGAAAATAAGGACCAAAGCCCAAAGAATTATGTATTATTTGATTACAATTAAATCATAAACTAATAACCACTCCACTTAACCTAATTCTAGCACTAAACCCCACCACTCCACTTAACCTAATTCTAGCACTAATCCTCACTTACTCCAAAACCATTACCAAATACACCAACATTAGATCATGTTTTATCTATAAATATGAAAAGAATACGGGAAGAAGTCATTCAAGTCTCATTTCTCTCACCCTAATACTTCATACTCTCAATCATTGATCCCTTCATATATTACACGGCCCTCACGGCCAAACAAAGGAAGTAGAGGTAATATTCAACCTTGCTTTCCCATTTTACAAATTTATTTCGTGCCACTGACTTGGGCGTCGGAGTGCCCCCGGCACCCACCACACCGGTGGGTAGTCTCCTCCCGCTCACTCTACTTTGTCTTGCAGGATCGCTGATGCCCCCAACCTACAAATTCTGATTGTGGACCTCGGCCGAAATCCAGCATCCACAATTTGGCGCCCACCGTGGGGCATTAGCGATTCATAGCAAGTAAAGACCACTCAGTCTACAATCCTTACAAACATAACTATCCATGACTTCGAGCAACAAACAGACACCAGACCCGGTGGTAGCATAATTAGCCACTCTACAATATTGCGCGAGACTACAAGTCATCCCAACTTTCTTATCAAGCTAATCTATTAGCTGCAGTCAATAATATGACCAGTAAAAATCCACCATGAGGGGACCATATTTTCCGTACGACATGCAAAATGATAGTCTCCTCCAGACTATATAGAGGGATTATCATCAACTTCCCATTGCATATGAATATTTTCATATTTTCTAGAGAACATAAAAAAAAAAAAAATAAGGCTGTCAAGATTCAGCCTATGCAAAAAGCCCGCCGAAGCAGCTAACCAGATGGATTAACTCTCACTCAGAGGCTGAGCAACAAAAAACACATCAAACGACCAAGCAGCTAAGGCCTAACAACAAGATGAAATTGCAACAATCTATCAGCCCACTAACAATGTTCTACTCCATACGACATGTGCCAAAGACACGCCATCAAACAATGTGCCAGCAACACACACCATCAAACAATAAGCTTGGTACAGATCAACAACGGCCCACTGCCCAAGCCAAGGCAACCACGAGATTCGCACCACAAGCCTAGCCCAACAGCACCACATGTCTGACAGCTCACTCTCCATTCGACAAAAAAATAAAATAAAATAAGTGCCCCACTCGACAAAGTTACATGCTCAACTCTAACAACTAAAGTCACTTGCAAATCAAAGAGTGGGTGGCTCTCCTGTTTGTTGCTTTTAGTAAAAGATAAATTGCAATTGTTGACTAAAAAAAAAAAAAAATAAATAAATAAAAAATACGCAAGCTTGGGAGAGAGAGAGAGAGCTGCACATTAAACAATAAACAAGTTTTGTGATGGGCTGCATGCATATAAAATAAATAAAGCAGCCCATACAAAAAAAATAATAATAATAAATTCAAAAGGAAGAGTGGGCCCAAATACATAGATTTCCCAATTTTATTTTACTAAAAGCAAATAGCTTACAACATGGGCCCCAAATGTTTGCATTAGGTTTGAAATTGTTATGGTAATTAAAAAGCTTCAAAAGTCACGTGAAGAAGATTTTGACAAAAAAAAAAAAAAAAAAAAAAAAAGAGAAAGTAAAGTGGGGCCAATTTGAAAAGAGAAAGTGAAGGGATGAAAGAATAAAAAAAAAAAAAAGCAGCCCATAACTTTCCCCATACTACCACTCGACAAATCAATATTACATCAAAAGCCACCCCATTCGACTCTTGCATGTGCCATGCTCCACCCAACAAAGAACAGCTGCCGAATGAAGCTAGCCAACTTGCATAAACCAATGAAAAATGCTTCCTTACTTGCATGGTTCATGAAGCAATCCTACATGAAGGAAAAAATCCTGACAGATGAACCTATCATCCATTCACAATTGAACCTCACTTTTGTAGCATGAAACCAAAACTAAGCAACAAAAGTTCATCCCTTAAATATAATAGTTCAAGCTTTGTAGATTAAATTTATTGAGCACACTTTTTAGCTCTCAGAGACATGGAAAGATTTTCATACAACGAGGTGAATAGCCATCAACTCCAGACTACATGGAAATTCCAATATCCCTCAGAATACTTGGAATGATTCTCAACTCCTCCCGGCTAAATTAAAGGTTAGTCATCATCTCCATGCTACATTGATTTAATATTGCCAACTCCATACTACATAGGGAATATATTATCATGCCTAGTAGAATGAAGAATTCTATTGGATCTCTTCTAGGTTCAATCGACCAACCTTTTACAGGTTAGGTAGTATGAAAAGTCTATTTGACTTCCATCAAAGTTTATTCCATTGTAGTATCAATAACCTTATTTAGGTCTTGTATAATTAGTAATGACCTTGATAGGCATCCATCTCTTTCATACTACATGAGAAGATAATCATCTCCACACTACGTATGAAGATTATCATCCACTCTAGACTACATGGATAGATTTCCATAAACTCTGGAAAGCATTGGAATAGTCTCATGGACCTTCATCAGGTTCATTCGACAGTAGTCTGCTGACCTTCATCAGGTCAAGTAGAATGAAATTTTCTTGGACCTCCTTTAGGTCCAATCGACCAACCTTGATCAAACTAGATAGTATGAAAATTCTTTTGGACCTTCATCAGGTCTAGTAGAATGGGGATTCTCATGGACATGCATTAGTTTCATTGGACCGTGTCTCATGGACATTTGTCATTTCCATTCGACAGTAGCTTCATAGATTGGTATAATGAAGATTCATTTAGTCCTTCCATCAAGTTCATTCGACCATTGCTTCATGAACCTTCATCAGGTTCATTCGACCGTAGTCTCATGACCTTCATCATGTCAGGTAGAATGAAGACTCACATGGACCTTCATCAGGTTCATTCGACCATGACCCCCTTGGACTTCCATCAAGTCCATTCAACAGGTCCAGTCGACAGTAGTCTCATAGGAGAGTGAGGAGTGATGACTTGCATCAAGTTCATTCCATTGTAGTATCATGGACCTTCTTCAAGTCTAGGATAGTGAGTAATGACTTTCTTGGACTTCCATCAAGTCCATACGACAAGTCCAGTCGACAGTAGTCTCATAGAAGAATGAGAAGTGATGACTTGCATCAAGTTCATTCCATTGTAGTATCATGGACCTTCTTCAGGTCTAGTATAGTGAGGAATGACTTCCTTGGACTTCCATCAAGACCATTCGACAAGTCCATTCGACATGTCCATTCGACCGTAGTCTCGTAGAATGGAGGTGACATTGATGGCTTTAATCAACTTTATCTAGTATAGTCTATTGGACCTCTATCAGGTGCATTCGACAAAATTCATTCGACAGTAGTATTGTAGAAGTGTGAAGAAGATGACCTTGACAGATATTCTCCAAGTTCATTCTACCATAGTCTCATGGACCTTTATCAGGTCTAGGAGAGTGAGTGATGAATTCTTTGGACTTTCATAAAGTCCATTCGACCATAGTCTCATAAATCCTCATTAAGAGAATAAGTAATTTCATTCTTTGGACTTTTATCAAGTCCATTCGACAGTAGTCTCGTGACCTTCATCAGGTCTTGTAGTATGAAGATAATCATTAGGTTTATCCAACTGTACCTTATGGACCTTCATCAGGTCCGTTTGATAGTCCATTCGACAGTAGTATCTGGACCTTCTTCAGAACTAGTAGTATGAGAAGGAAAGACTCTCATAGACCTTCTTCAGGTCTAGTAGAGTAAAGATCCTCATTGACTCATATTAGATCATGTAGAATGAAGAATGAAGACCCATGTGGATCTTCATCATATACGGAATCTGTAGACTCCCATGTACCTTCATTAGGTATAGTGGAGTGTATAGACTTTCTTGGACCTTCATCGGGTAATGTAAACTTTGATGTACTTTTTCAAGTGTTGTAGAATGAAATCTTCTTAGACTTTCATCAGATCTATTATCTGTAGACTCCCATGTACCTTCATTAGGTATAGTGGAGTGTGTAGACTTTCTTGGACCTTCATCGGGTAATGTAAACTTTGATGTACTTTTTCAAGTGTTGTAGAATGAAATCTTCTTAGACTTTCATCAGATCTATTATTTGTAGATTCCCTTATACCTTTATCAATATGTATGGTCGTCTTGATACATAAGACAATGGAACATCCTCCATATGGAACAATGCCCATTTGACTCAGGAATAGTCAAATAGAAGACCTGGCCTTTTCATTTGGTCAGAATATATTATAAATTCCCCTGGTCATTTGACCAGTAGTATGGGGATTATCCTGACCTTCATCTGGTTCAGTCGACAAGGGACATTCCCCTGGACTCATGTCGAGTCAAGAAAACTCCTGAAACTCCTGAACCACCGTCTGGTTCAGTCGACAAGGGACATTCCCCTGGACTCATGTCGAGTCAAGAAAACTCCTGAACCACCGTCTGGTTCAGTCGACAAGGGACATTCCCCTGGACTCATGTCGAGTCAAGAAAACTCCTGAACCACCGTTTGGTTCAGTCGACAAGGGACATTCCCCTGGACTCATGTCGAGTCAAGAAAACTCCTGAACCACCGTTTGGTTCAGTCGACAAGGGACATTCCCCTGGACTCATGACGAGTCAAGAAAACTCCTGAACCACCGTCTGGTTCAGTCGACAAGGGACTCATGTCGAGTCAAGTAAACTCCTGAACCACCGTTTGGTTCAGTCGACAAAGGACATTCCCCTGGACTCATGTCGAGTCAAGTAAAACCACCGTCTGGTTCAGTCGACAAGGGACATTCCCCTGGACTCATGTCGAGTCAAGTAAAACTCCTGAACCACCGTCTGGTTCAGTCGACAAGGGACTCATGTCGAGTCAAGTAAACTCTTGAACCACCGTTTGGTTCAGTCGACAAGGGACATTCCCCTAGACTCTTGTCGAGTCAAGTAAACTCCTGAACCATCGTTTGGTTCAGTCGACAAAGGACATTCCCCTGGACTCATGTCGAGTCAAGTAAAACCACCGTCTGGTTCAGTCGACAAGGGACATTCCCCTGGACTCATGTCGAGTCAAGTAAAACTCCTGAACCACCGTCTGGTTCAGTCGACAAGGGACTCATGTCGAGTCAAGTAAACTCCTGAACCACCGTTTGGTTCAGTCGACAAGAAACATTCCCCGATACTCGACCGAGTCAAGCATACTCCTGAACTACCGTTTGATTCAGTCGACAAGGAACGTTCTCCGGGACTCATGTCGAGTCAAGCATACTCCTGAACTACCGTTTGATTCAGTCGACAAGGAACATTCCCCTGGACTCATGAACTCCTGAAATTCTATTTCAGTTCGGTCAAAAAACACGTACTTCATGACCCTAGATAAATCAAGAAGCTAAGATGCATGCAAACGGAAACCTACGTTTTTGTATATATTTTGACACGACATTTGGCAGAAGGTAACACACTCTTACGCTCTTTTTTCATACGACACGGATAAATATACTCTCTAAAGCAAAAATTCTTTGACTTGGAGAGTAAGGGACAAACGTATGGGCCAAATTTGGTCCAAGGGTAAAACTGTCTTTCACCTTAAGCCCATCAGCATGTTAGGCCCGAAAATAAGGACCAAAGCCCAAAGAATTATGTATTATTTGATTACAATTAAATCATAAACTAATAACCACTCCACTTAACCTAATTCTAGCACTAAACCCCACCACTCCACTTAACCTAATTCTAGCACTAATCCTCACTTACTCCAAAACCATTACCAAATACACCAACATTAGATCATGTTTTATCTATAAATATGAAAAGAATACGGGAAGAAGTCATTCAAGTCTCATTTCTCTCACCCTAATACTTCATACTCTCAATCATTGATCCCTTCATATATTACACGGCCCTCACGGCCAAAAACAAGGAAGTAGAGGTAATATTCAACCTTGCTTTCCCATTTTACAAATTTATTTCGTGCCACTGACTTGGGCGTCGGAGTGCCCCCGGCACCCACCACACCGGTGGGTAGTCTCCTCCCGCTCACTCTACTTTGTCTTGCAGGATCGCTGATGCCCCCAACCTACAAATTCTGATTGTGGACCTCGGCCGAAATCCAGCATCCACAATTTGGCGCCCACCGTGGGGCATTAGCGATTCATAGCAAGTAAAGACCACTCAGTCTACAATCCTTACAAACATAACTATCCATGACTTCGAGCAACAAACAGACACCAGACCCGGTGGTAGCATAATTAGCCACTCTACAATATTGCGCGAGACTACAAGTCATCCCAACTTTCTTATCAAGCTAATCTATTAGCTGCAGTCAATAATATGACCAGTAAAAATCCACCATGAGGGGACCATATTTTCCGTACGACATGCAAAATGATAGTCTCCTCCAGACTATATAGAGGGATTATCATCAACTTCCCATTGCATATGAATATTTTCATATTTTCTAGAGAACATAAAAAAAAAAAAAAATAAGGCTGTCAAGATTCAGCCTATGCAAAAAGCCCGCCGAAGCAGCTAACCAGATGGATTAACTCTCACTCAGAGGCTGAGCAACACAAAACACATCAAACGACCAAGCAGCTAAGGCCTAACAACAAGATGAAATTGCAACAATCTATCAGCCCACTAACAATGTTCTACTCCATACGACATGTGCCAAAGACACGCCATCAAACAATGTGCCAGCAACACACACCATCAAACAATCAGCTTGGTACAGATCAACAACGGCCCACTGCCCAAGCCAAGGCAACCACGAGATTCGCACCACAAGCCTAGCCCAACAGCACCACATGTCTGACAGCTCACTCTCCATTCGACAAAAAAAATAAAATAAAATAAGTGCCCCACTCGACAAAGTTACATGCTCAACTCTAACAACTAAAGTCACTTGCAAATCAAAGAGTGGGGGCTCTCCTGTTTGTTGCTTTTAGTAAAAGATAAATTGCAATTGTTGACTAAAAAAAAAAATAAATAAATAAAAAATACGCAAGCTTGGGAGAGAGAGAGAGAGCTGCACATTAAACAATAAACAAGTTTTGTGATGTGGGCTGCATGCATATAAAATAAATAAAGCAGCCCATACAAAAAAAAAATAATAATAAATTCAAAAGGAAGAGTGGGCCCAAATACATAGATTTCCCAATTTTATTTTACTAAAAGCAAATAGCTTACAACATGGGCCCCAAATGTTTGCATTAGGTTTGAAATTGTTATGGTAATTAAAAAGCTTCAAAAGTCACGTGAAGAAGATTTTGACAAAAAAAAAAAAAAAAAAAAAAAAAAAGAGAAAGTAAAGTGGGGCCAATTTGAAAAGAGAAAGTGAAGGGATGAAAGAATAAAAAAAAAAAAAAGCAGCCCATAACTTTCCCCATACTACCACTCGACAAATCAATATTACATCAAAAGCCACCCCATTCGACTCTTGCATGTGCCATGCTCCACCCAACAAAGAACAGCTGCCGAATGAAGCTAGCCAACTTGCATAAACCAATGAAAAATGCTTCCTTACTTGCATGGTTCATGAAGCAATCCTACATGAAGGAAAAAATCCTGACAGATGAACCTATCATCCATTCACAATTGAACCTCACTTTTGTAGCATGAAACCAAAACTAAGCAACAAAAGTTCATCCCTTAAATATAATAGTTCAAGCTTTGTAGATTAAATTTATTGAGCACACTTTTTAGCTCTCAGAGACATGGAAAGATTTTCATACAACGAGGTGAATAGCCATCAACTCCAGACTACATGGAAATTCCAATATCCCTCAGAATGCTTGGAATGATTCTCAACTCCTCCCGGCTAAATTAAAGGTTAGTCATCATCTCCATGCTACATTGATTTAATATTGCCAACTCCATACTACATAGGGAATATATTATCATGCCTAGTAGAATGAAGAATTCTATTGGATCTCTTCTAGGTTCAATCGACCAACCTTTTACAGGTTAGGTAGTATGAAAAGTCTATTTGACTTCCATCAAAGTTTATTCCATTGTAGTATCAATAACCTTATTTAGGTCTTGTATAATTAGTAATGACCTTGATAGGCATCCATCTCTTTCATACTACATGAGAAGATAATCATCTCCACACTACGTATGAAGATTATCATCCACTCTAGACTACATGGATAGATTTCCATAAACTCTGGAAAGCATTGGAATAGTCTCATGGACCTTCATCAGGTTCATTCGACAGTAGTCTGCTGACCTTCATCAGGTCAAGTAGAATGAAATTTTCTTGGACCTCCTTTAGGTCCAATCGACCAACCTTGATCAAACTAGATAGTATGAAAATTCTTTTGGACCTTCATCAGGTCTAGTAGAATGGGGATTCTCATGGACATGCATTAGTTTCATTGGACCGTGTCTCATGGACATTTGTCATTTCCATTCGACAGTAGCTTCATAGATTGGTATAATGAAGATTCATTTAGTCCTTCCATCAAGTTCATTCGACCATTGCTTCATGAACCTTCATCAGGTTCATTCGACCGTAGTCTCATGACCTTCATCATGTCAGGTAGAATGAAGACTCACATGGACCTTCATCAGGTTCATTCGACCATGACCCCTTTGGACTTCCATCAAGTCCATTCAACAGGTCCAGTCGACAGTAGTCTCATAGGAGAGTGAGGAGTGATGACTTGCATCAAGTTCATTCCATTGTAGTATCATGGACCTTCTTCAAGTCTAGGATAGTGAGTAATGACTTTCTTGGACTTCCATCAAGTCCATACGACAAGTCCAGTCGACAGTAGTCTCATAGAAGAATGAGAAGTGATGACTTGCATCAAGTTCATTCCATTGTAGTATCATGGACCTTCTTCAGGTCTAGTATAGTGAGGAATGACTTCCTTGGACTTCCATCAAGACCATTCGACAAGTCCATTCGACATGTCCATTCGACCGTAGTCTCGTAGAATGGAGGTGACATTGATGGCTTTAATCAACTTTATCTAGTATAGTCTATTGGACCTCTATCAGGTGCATTCGACAAAATTCATTCGACAGTAGTATTGTAGAAGTGTGAAGAAGATGACCTTGACAGATATTCTCCAAGTTCATTCTACCATAGTCTCATGGACCTTTATCAGGTCTAGGAGAGTGAGTGATGAATTCTTTGGACTTTCATAAAGTCCATTCGACCATAGTCTCATAAATCCTCATTAAGAGAATAAGTAATTTCATTCTTTGGACTTTTATCAAGTCCATTCGACAGTAGTCTCGTGACCTTCATCAGGTCTTGTAGTATGAAGATAATCATTAGGTTTATCCAACTGTACCTTATGGACCTTCATCAGGTCCGTTTGATAGTCCATTCGACAGTAGTATCTGGACCTTCTTCAGAACTAGTAGTATGAGAAGGAAAGACTCTCATAGACCTTCTTCAGGTCTAGTAGAGTAAAGATCCTCATTGACTCATATTAGATCATGTAGAATGAAGAATGAAGACCCATGTGGATCTTCATCATATACGGAATCTGTAGACTCCCATGTACCTTCATTAGGTATAGTGGAGTGTATAGACTTTCTTGGACCTTCATCGGGTAATGTAAACTTTGATGTACTTTTTCAAGTGTTGTAGAATGAAATCTTCTTAGACTTTCATCAGATCTATTATCTGTAGACTCCCATGTACCTTCATTAGGTATAGTGGATAGTTGGTAGACTTTCTTGGACCTTCTCGGGTTAATGTAAACTTGATGTACTTTTTCAAGTGTTGTAGAATGAAATCTTCTTAGACTTTCATCAGATCTATTATTTGTAGATTCCCTTATACCTTTATCAATATGTATGGTCGTCTTGATACATAAGACAATGGAACATCCTCCATATGGAACAATGCCCATTTGACTCAGGAATAGTCAAATAGAAGACTGGCCTTTTCATTTGGTCAGAATATATTATAAATTCCCCTGGTCATTTGACCAGTAGTATGGGGATTATCCTGACCTTCATCTGGTTCAGTCGACAAGGGACATTCCCCTGGACTCATGTCGAGTCAAGAAAACTCCTGAAACTCCTGAACCACCGTTGGTTCAGTCGACAAGGGACATTCCCCTGGACTCATGTCGAGTCAAGAAAACTCCTGAACCACCGTCTGGTTCAGTCGACAAGGGACATTCCCCTGGACTCATGTCGAGTCAAGAAAACTCCTGAACCACCGTTTGGTTCAGTCGACAAGGGACATTCCCCTGGACTCATGTCGAGTCAAGAAAACTCCTGAACCACCGTTTGGTTCAGTCGACAAGGGACATTCCCCTGGACTCATGACGAGTCAAGAAAACTCCTGAACCACCGTCTGGTTCAGTCGACAAGGGACTCATGTCGAGTCAAGTAAACTCCTGAACCACCGTTTGGTTCAGTCGACAAAGGACATTCCCCTGGACTCATGTCGAGTCAAGTAAAACCACCGTCTGGTTCAGTCGACAAGGGACATTCCCCTGGACTCATGTCGAGTCAAGTAAACTCCTGAACCACCGTCTGGTTCAGTCGACAAGGGACTCATGTCGAGTCAAGTAAACTCTTGAACCACCGTTTGGTTCAGTCGACAAGGGACATTCCCCTAGACTCTTGTCGAGTCAAGTAAACTCCTGAACCACCGTTTGGTTCAGTCGACAAGGACATTCCCCTGGACTCATGTCGAGTCAAGTAAAACCACCGTCTGGTTCAGTCGACAAGGGACATTCCCCTGGACTCATGTCGAGTCAAGTAAACTCCTGAACCACCGTCTGGTTCAGTCGACAAGGGACTCATGTCGAGTCAAGTAAACTCCTGAACCACCGTTTGGTTCAGTCGACAAGAAACATTCCCCGATACTCGACCGAGTCAAGCATACTCCTGAACTACCGTTTGATTCAGTCGACAAGGAACGTTCTCCGGGACTCATGTCGAGTCAAGCATACTCCTGAACTACCGTTTGATTCAGTCGACAAGGAACATTCCCCTGGACTCATGAACTCCTGAAATTCTATTTCAGTTCGGTCAAAAAACACGTACTTCATGACCCTAGATAAATCAAGAAGCTAAGATGCATGCAAACGGAAACCTACGTTTTTGTATATATTTTGACACGACATTTGGCAGAAGGTAACACACTCTTACGCTCTTTTTTCATACGACACGGATAAATATACTCTCTAAAGCAAAAATTCTTTGACTTGGAGAGTAAGGGACAAACTGTATGGGCCAAATTTGGTCCAAGGGTAAAACTGTCTTTCACCTTAAGCCCATCAGCATGTTAGGCCCGAAAATAAGGACCAAAGCCCAAAGAATTATGTATTATTTGATTACAATTAAATCATAAACTAATAACCACTCCACTTAACCTAATTCTAGCACTAAACCCCACCACTCCACTTAACCTAATTCTAGCACTAATCCTCACTTACTCCAAAACCATTACCAAATACACCAACATTAGATCATGTTTTATCTATAAATATGAAAAGAATACGGGAAGAAGTCATTCAAGTCTCATTTCTCTCACCCTAATACTTCATACTCTCAATCATTGATCCCTTCATATATTACACGGCCCTCACGGCCAAACAAAGGAAGTAGAGGTAATATTCAACCTTGCTTTCCCATTTTACAAATTTATTTCGTGCCACTGACTTGGGCGTCGGAGTGCCCCCGGCACCCACCACACCGGTGGGTAGTCTCCTCCCGCTCACTCTACTTTGTCTTGCAGGATCGCTGATGCCCCCAACCTACAAATTCTGATTGTGGACCTCGGCCGAAATCCAGCATCCACAATTATTATTTCACAAATGTGCTAAATTAAGAGGATTAATGAAACTACAAATTTAAAATGATTAATTTTTCTTTTAATAAATATGCACTTTTTAGTGTTCATCATTAACTTTATTATATGTTTACTTTTAATTGTAGTTTTCATATATTTAACATTTAAATTTATAGTAATTGTATATAATAATTATAATTAAAAAATGCCAAATTATTATATTTCAGATACTTTTCAATTATGAAAACAAACAATATAACACATATATTAGATATTAAAAAAGAAAAACAAACATATTACTTAGACATCTGCATTCAGACTTAATATTCAAACTTGAGGAATAAAAACCAACAGTGTTTTAGACACTCGAACAACTAAATAATCACTAAAGATACAAGAGTTACAAATTATTTTTTTATTGACCAAAATCAGTGGCGTATCCAAAAAATCAAGTCAGTGAGGGCAAAGTTATGAAAACTAAATATAAATAAAAAATAAAAAAAATATTTATATTTATATTGAAATGTGAATATTTTATACATTATAACTTTCCACGACGTGTTTCATATTTTGGAAACCTTGCATGATAGTTTCATTATCAATGCTCCTAAATACATATTTTTTCTATATATGTAACTAAATTATCATTCATCCATTCATCTCCCATCATGTTTCTTAGTCTAGTCTTCATAATATTTATAGCTGAAAATACTCCCGCTACAGTGACAATGGCAACAGGTAAAGTCAGAGCTAATATCAAAAGTAAGTAAACTAGTGGATATACCTTATCCTTTTTAGTTTGAACCAACATTGCTGAAAGGTCACCAATCTCATTCAATTTCGAAAACTCAATACTAGAACACATATCTATAATTTAGGTATCAAGTTGACCATTTAATACGATAGGCTCTATTCAAGAGAAATCTGTGGGATAAAATTGAGCAAGACGAACTAGATTTTTTTTATTGAATGAGGAGAATGAATCACATGAACTAAGATGAGCTAAACAAAGAAGCAACTCAATGTTTGTCTCATTGAAACTGTTGATAAGCTCTTGAAGCTGTGCATCTAAAACCACATAAAATAATTCAACCTGATAATGATGCAAGTTAGTCTCTTGATTTTTCCTTTGTCCACCATTGCCCACTTGAAATTTCGTCATTAGAAAGTTCTTTTACAATTGTTAAAGTTTGTATATCTCGAAGAACATCACAACACTTACATGAGCATCCAACAACATTCACCGCATTAGCAATTATATTGAAGAAAGATTGAACTTCAACATTATTTTTTGCCACAACCATAAGAGCTAATTGAAGTTGGTGAGCAAAACAATGAACATAATAAGCACATGCATTCTCTTTAGGTGGCTTCTGGATATTAGATTCTCAATAATATTTCTATAAAATTCTCTTTCTTATATTTGCTGATCTCTTTTTCAATTATTTCTCGATATCCTATGTTTCCAATTATTTCTCTCTATCCTCTGTTGCCAATTGATTTGTCTAACATATGTTCGTGGTTACTTCCTTCCTGATTATTTATGAGTTTGAATAGCAGGTACTATCAAATCCATATTTTGAGTTTAAAACGAATATTTATTTTAGAGAGGTTTTTATAACAGAACAACAATAATTTATCAAACGAATTAAAGAAAGTGAAAAATGAAGAAGCTGTTAAGATAGTTGTTACTTTGAGATAGTTGTTAAGAAGTGGAAAATGAAGAAGTTGCAGAGAGAAAAGTTACACTGTCACATTGTTGCTTATCTTCTTTGTAATTTTCTGGGACAAATTGATGTTGATGTCGGCGAGCTCGAATTGGGGAAAATTGGGTCGATGTTGTCGTGAACCTAATTACAAATTGGGGCTGATGGAGTGAGGTTTTGTAATTATCTTTTGGGATAAATTGACTTTTGTAATATATATATATATATATATATATATATATATATATAATAATTTATTAAATATAAAATTTAGTAAATTTTTGCCCCACTAGCCTCTTAATAGATAAACACCGCTGACAAAAATAATTAGTGATGATGGACTACATTACTTAGTCACGCCAACAATACAATAATGCTGCTAAATACAATAGCTACAAAAATATATTATATCTTCACTAAAAGATCATATATGCACTTATATTTTTTTGGCCAATTTATACATTTTAACACCATTGATGGCGTCTATATTAGTTGGTTTCGTGGGCTATTTATGTAATACTTTGTATTTTTTTATCATATCAAATATTATCAACATAACACATCTCACTAAGCATTTATCATTAGTGATCATGTTTATTTGTCCCCAAAAACAACCAAAACACAAACACCCACCTTTGACCTACCACTAACCTCAATCATTTTATTTTATTAAACACTTTAATCATTCGTTTGAGGCAGTAGTTATGGAAGAAAGAGGGAGTTGTAAGCTTTGCTTATGTTTTGGCTATGGTTCAATACTTCTCATGGCCATGCAATAAGATTTTGGAGTTGTGATTTAGATAAAGGAGAGTGAGGTTTGTTGCAGGTAAATTCCAGGGAATTTTGAGAATAATTTCATGGAGTTTTAGAGAGAGAAATCGAGAGCAATTGTGGAGGAATTTCTAGAGAGATAAAGTGAATGGACATAGAGAGAAAGGGGGTTTACGACATCGTCCGATCTCCATTTTTGGCATGTGAACACATATGGAGCATCCCCTCGACGAGACGAATCCATCGCCACCGCATCACTGTCGAGACACCACCAGACACGCCCTCACGCGCCGGCCACAAGCCGGCGACTTGCTGCCCACGCGCTCCACGCGCCGCCGTGCGTGTATGACACCTCTCGGACCTGAATTTTTCCCTCGACGAGATACGCGAGTTGGACACTTCGTTTGCCCAAATCGGACCTTCGGTTGTTGAGAAACGAGCAAAATACAGTAGTTATCAGTGTTTAACCGATCGTCGGTAACTGCCGTGTTTCAGCTCCTATCACCACCATCATCATGATCCTTGAGATATTTTCTGACCAGTGGCTCATTGATTGTTGGATTTGGAGGTCGTTGGAGCTCGGTACGTGATTATTACCATTTTGGGGGTGTAAATGATAGAATTTGGAAGTTTTGAACTTAATTGTATATTTGCATAATTAAGAGAGTAAAATTGTAAATTCTGTTTTTCAGGGGTTAATAGGTAATAATTCAGAGCTTTAGGACTTTATGGACACAATAGGAAAGTTTAGGGACTAAAATAGAAATTTATAAAGTTTAGGGGTAAAATCATAATTTTGGATGAATTGAGGGACCTTATCGTAATTTATATTTTTCAGATTCTTAGCGAGGATACAGACATATTAAGGACTTTTACGTGGATAGTGGTAAGTACAATGCACGATGATTCTCTTAACATAATTGTTTGTTGATTGATGGTTGTTGTGAAAGTTCATATATATATGCATTGGTATATTTATAACTATATATATATATATATATATATATATATTATATATATATATATATATATATTATATATATATATATATATATATATATATATACACGTGTGTGTGTGTGTGTAATTTTTATAGATATAAACATTGAGTAATTGAAAGCATGAGAAATATGAATTCATGATTGTTGAGATGAGATTGATGGATTAGATGTGAGATTTGATTGTATTGGATGATGTGTGTTGTTGTGTTATGCTGTCAGATTTTATATCATAGTGGCTGGAGATGAGATGAGATATTTTGCGAGATAATATGGTGAAAAACCTTGGGGGTAAGAGATGGACTCTCCCATTGGTTTTAACCCACTCACACATATTTTATGAGACGATATGGTGGAAACCTTGGGGGTAAGAGATTGACTCTCCCATTGGTTTCAATCCACTATTATACTGGACCCAGATTAGCAAACATGTTTGATGAATGTTTGTATTGTTGTGAGATGATCGTTTGAGATGATATTATGGTATGTGTTATTTTCATATATTATAATATATATATATATATACACAGTTATATATATCCCTATTTTGTTGGTGAGGTCATGTTGATAGTATGATTGTTTTATTGGCTGAGCTCTTTAAGCTCACTCCCATTTTCCCCAAAAATTCCAAGTAGTTCGCAAGCACAGCAGTAGCAGTAGCAGTACCAGAATTTGATCCACGCGCCACATTTGTTTTTCGGGTTGGTTCAGACATTTCAATCATCAATTGCATATTTTTAATACTTGTGTTGTAAACCGTAAAATTTATATATAATTCAGAGATTTGTAATTTATGATGTGATATTTTTGCATATTTATTTGATTGGTTTGACATATAGAATGCTCGAGCTAAAGAAGTCTGTGAACCCCTTTCTAGGGTTGGGCCCGCTCTAGGAAGGGGGTCGTGACAGATTTGGTATCAGAGCCTAGGTTTTAGGTTCTGTAGACACATTGCATTAGATGATGGTGTTAAAATGGTATTTTTGTGTCCGTAGGAAAATGTCTAGACGTGGCCGTGGTACTGGTACTCAACGTGGGATAAGGATAGTTTGACGATGCGTGAAAATGTCGAGTAATAGTATAGAGAGATCTCACACTTAGCCGATAGATCTTGAATTTGATATAGTTTTATCTGTTGTTTCGCCGATTGTTGAGGATAACAAAGTTTCTAGACCTATACCTCCAGTAGTTTTGACAGTTGCCCCCATCGCTATTCATGTAGTTACATCTGACGTGATTTCTACGATTGTACCTAATAAGAACCTCCTGACGCAATTATAACATCGACATGGGCCAGTAGGTCGAAGACATTAGAACTTTGATTTTCGAGAAGGGAAAATGAAGACTTAGTTGACACTTATATATAAGCAAACACTTAGAAATATTACGATACTTAATGAAAATTATTCGATATAGACCGGAAGACGAAACATAAAGAATCTTGGTATGACAGAACCCCTAATCAAGAATGATAGTAAGCCAAACAATCCATGGCCCAAGTTAATTTTTTGAAGACCCGAGAACTTCTGGTATTAATTTCCTAAGAAATTTACAAAATTGACCTGATTTGGACAAATATAAAATTAACCTCAACTTCACAAAATATTTTTAAAAATCGAAAAAAATAACTTGATCAAACTATTCTTAATTTAAAAATTAAAATTTAAAAGAAATGGCCGCCCGATTTTTTGTTTTTTTTTATTATATATAATTTTTTAATCTAGTATTATTTAATTTCAATTTCACTTAATAATTTTATTAAAAAAATCATCCAAATTTTTTTATTATTTATACCACACATCACATATGTAGAAATAATTAAATTTTTTTATTTTTTATTTTTTTCAAATATTCATTTAATCAAATATAATATTTTTCAATTTCTCAAAACAAATGACTCGGGCGTGCCCGCTCAGTTCTCATTTATTTTGAGTGGACGCATGAACTGTTAGGTTTTAGGGTTAGCGCGGAAGCATCCATGTGACTGGATTTTAAAATTTTCTTCCAAAACTACTTTAAGGATCGTGGTTATGTTGTTGTTGATGTAAACAATATACTATTTAAATTAATCTATATTAATTTAACATGCATGCAATAAATATTTTATTTATCAACATAAATAAAATTTACTAATAATTAAACATATCTTGATGTGTTTAGTATATTTCTTGAGTCTTTTGAATATCCTCCTTGATTTTTCTCTTTTAGTAGTGCACCAAGCGTTGCACCTCTAGTTGGCACACTAGCTCTCATATACGAACAAATCGTTCTCACTCTTGAGAACAAAAGAAATGATTTTCTTTTCTAGGATGTTTGAAGTCTTTATAAATAAATTGGAAATATTCCAATAGAGAGATAAAAATTGTTGTTAAACTATTTTCGCTTAATCTATATATATAGAAGTTTTGCCTTCAACTTGAACAAGAAGTTTTGCCTCAACTTGAACAAGAAGTTTTGCCTTCAACTTGAACAAGAAGTTTTGCCTCAACTTGAACAAGAAGTTTTGCCTTCAACTTGTACAAGAAGTTTTGCCTTTCAACTTGTACAATAAGTTTTGATTGTATTCCAATACAATAATGTCAATCAAATATCTCTCCAAATCAAATTTGGTCTCTTAAAGATTCTTTCCAAAAATAAAATTAGGATACTTAATCAAATTAGGAATCCTAATTAAATAAAGACTTCCATATTTAATCTTAAATAAGACTCTAATTAATTTGGGTGCTAGCCCACTAAATTAAAGCCTAATAGATTAAATATTATTTTGGCATATTAATTAATAGTAATTAATTTAACTTACTTAATTTTAATTAATAATTAATTAAAAATACATTTAATTTATTTAATATAAATATCAAATATTTAATTAAACAATTAAATCTTATTTTATATTTCGAATTTTATTAATCAAATAAATGTTTCCGAAATATCCCGAAAATCCTAATCCAATTAGGAAATGCCCAAATAATCATTTATTAACTTTTAATAAACATCCTCGAATTTGTAACATAGACGAGAACTATATTGTGCGACCGTCCTAGGTTCATTATTGAGTAGCAATGGAATAATATTAACTCTTTAATATTTCATCTCTATGATATTCCACAGACCATGGGTAATCGCCTAGCAGCAAGCCATGGCCCCTAGTCGATGAATGAAGTGGGAAAACATATGAACCTGTTAGAATACATTTCGAGCATGTCATCTCATTCCTTTCGATATCTATGTTTCTTATCGAGTCTGGATCATGGTAAGGTCAAATTCTTATACTCGACATATCTTTAAACTTTATCTTGTGGATCTGATATCTCTAAGATATCGACTGCTTTGGCTAAAGACTTATATCCACAACTTTGAGTTTACTTGAAACATCTCTTTTATTATCAAAGCTATTGGATCCTATCTTGAAGCATACGTGACTTCGTACGTCAATCGCTCAAGGCCATCTAGTATTTATTCAAATGACGTGGATAGTCGAATGAGGATATACTAGTGAACCAATAGTATTATCGCACAAGTCATCATATGATCTCAGGTCAACGGATATGATGACACTAATGTATTATTACGAATATCAATGACCTTAGATAATATTACCATGTGATCTTACGTTTCTGTGGTCGTGTTCGATATTTTATTCTACTAATGAAACATCTATTGTCTGTGTCCTTATGATATGAGACTCATCATCCATTCTATTAACATCATATGTCAATTTAGGCGATACACAACAATATTGGTTAAGTGATATATTATTGTCATGTATAACAATCACATTTTACCAAGAACTTAATTTGAGACATATATAAATATCGTTGACTCTCATAATCGCAAACGTCTTTTGGATTAACGATATTCATTTGACATAATGTCTTAGTACATACACGTAAAATATGGATGTAATAATGTGTAGTTAACAAATGCCTTTATTAATAAATAATAAACTATATTACAAATATTATGCCTTAAAACATTACATCCATAACTGGTTTTAGGGCATAGACTCTAACATGAACATACACCTACTGATGAAAATTGGCACCGTTCGGATTTCATTTGTTTTTTTATTATTATTAAATGTATTTTTTAATCATTTGTCATATTATTTCAATTTCACTTAATAATATAAAAAAATTCATACTAAATTTCATTTGATTAAAAAATTATATTTAATAATATAAAAAACAAAAGGCACCCGAACGGGCGTCCATTTTCATCAGTTGGTGTTTGTTCAGGCGGGCGCACATGAGCTGTGTGTTGTGAGAAATTGAAAGACATTATATTTGATTAAATGAATGTTTGGAAAAAAAATTATATTTTTAAAATATTTAATTATATGTACATATATGATGTGTAGTATAAATAATAAAAAATTTATGATGATTTTTTATAAAATTATTAAGTGAACTTGAAATTAAATAATACTATATTAATAAATAACATATCATTTCTTTTAATTTTTTATTTTTAAATTAAGGATAATTTGGTCAAATTATATTTTTTTTGGGTTTTTAAAAATATTTTATGAAATTGAGGTTAATTTTGTATTTAAACAGGTCAATTTTGTAAAATTTCCTTCAGCTTTGGATTTTTTTACTTCGAGGTTTAAACTAAAAATTAAGATTGGGATTTTCCAATCTGGATCTCCGTATATCTGGATAAGGATAGCATATATATATATTTTGTTTAAAAATTATTGATCTTAATTATTATTATTATTATTATTTTTTACACGAAGATACATAATTTTTCCCCTTATATATATATATATATATTATATATATATATATATATATAATCTTATAGATATTTTATTTAAAATCCAAATTTGGGTATCCGGAATGGGAGCATGAAATCTCGGATTCAGATTTTGTATTTTTCGAATTTTTGTATATACATTTTCTCTTATTAAATTCTTATCACATAATACCTCTAAACTATTTGTGTTAACCAACGTAACAAATAAATACATGTACGATATTAATTTAATGAATGAATAACTGAATAAGTATCTATTGAAACTTTCCAAAAAAAAAAATAATAATATTTCCCCCATAAACCAATGATGAAATTAAAAATTACATTGAAGGTCAATTGGTCAAAGGTTGGATGTGCTTATAATAAGTAGCTTTTGGATTACATGAAAGGCCACTAATGACTAATCCTGAGGTATTTAACAATATGCACATCATTTTCAATAATATTTTAATTAAATAATACGTTACTTAATCAAGTTTTGACATTATATCACATTAGATATGACCATCGTAATGAAAAATTATCTTATATCACATATTGAATGGTTCAGATCTCGAATCTTAATTGAAATTCAGAATTTTACAGATAAAAAGTTAGAATTTAAGACGGAAAATCATCTTAAATCTCATATATAATGACACAAAATTTAAAATTAAAATTTGAAATTTTATAATATCCTAAATGGACTTTTTATTCCATGGGACATTCGGTTTTATGCGTCACTAGTAAAATTATAAATATTCGGGGAATTCATATCTCCATCAGATGCCTTGGCCTCAACCAACGGCTCATATTCATAAACAAAAATGGAAGTCAAATCTCTAATATTCCATATCCACTACATTAATATTTCACCTTTGAAGTATATATAATATAACAAGCCACATTCCTTCACAATCTGTGCACTTGTAAGCAAAACTCCAATGGAGTCTCAAAACAATCAAAACCCACATCACCAAACCTCTCAGCACTCACCTGAAACAACAAACAACACACCACTCACATCAAATTCTCCTTCAAAAATCATCCATAAGGTGAAAAACAATCTTGTTTTTCAATCAAAATGGGCAGAAATAAATGGTGCAATGGGGGACTTAGGCACCTACATTCCTATAGTTTTGGCCTTGACACTGGCCAAGGACCTTGACTTGGGCACTACATTGATATTCACTGGCATTTACAACATTGTCACAGGTGCAATCTATGGGGTCCCAATGCCAGTGCAGCCCATGAAATCAATTGCTGCTGTGGCAATATCAAACGGTTCAGATTTTGGCATCCCAGAAATTATGGCAGCAGGGATTTGTACTGGGGGGATTCTGTTAGTTTTGGGTGTCACAGGGTTGATGCAGTTAGCTTACAAGCTTATTCCTTTGCCTGTTGTTAGAGGAATTCAGCTCTCACAAGGGCTGTCATTTGCAATGAGTGCTGTTAAGTACATAAGAAAAGTTCAGGATTTTGCCAAGTCTAAGGCTAAAGGGAATAGGCATTGGTTGGGGCTTGATGGGCTTGTTTTGGCTATTGTATGTGCTTGTTTTATAATAATTGTTAATGGGGCAGGTGAGGAAAGTGAGCACAGTGCTGAAAGAGAAGCTGATGATCAAGAAGCAACAAGGCCTAAGAGGAGGAGATTGAGGAGAATTATAGCTTCACTTCCTTCAGCTTTTATTGTATTTTTGTTGGGTGTGATTTTGGCTTTTGTAAGAAGGCCTAGTGTTGTGAAAGATATTAACTTTGGACCATCTAGTATTGAGGTGGTGAAAATAGCCAAGCATGAATGGAAAGAAGGCTTTATAAAGGGCACTATCCCTCAACTTCCCTTATCAGTATTAAACTCTGTGATTGCTGTATGCAAATTGTCAGCTGATCTTTTTCCAGGGAAACACTTTTCAGCCACTTCGGTTTCTGTTACCGTAGGGCTAATGAACTTGGTAGGGTGCTGGTTTGGAGCCATGCCTTGTTGCCATGGCGCCGGTGGGCTAGCTGGGCAGTACAAGTTTGGAGGAAGAAGTGGTGGCTGTGTGGCTCTACTTGGTGCAGCCAAAATGGTCTTGGGTTTGGTTTTAGGAAGTTCTTTGGTGATGGTTCTGGATCAGTTTCCTGTTGGGGTTTTAGGAGTTCTGCTCTTGTTTGCTGGGATTGAACTAGCTATGGCTGCGAGGGATATGAACTCTAAGGAAGAATTCTTCGTGATGCTTGTATGCACAGCGGTTTCACTTGTGGGATCAAGTGCCGCACTTGGCTTTGTGTGTGGGATTGTTGTTCATGTGCTTCTTAAGATCAGAAAACTCACTGAAGATCATCAATCTTGTTCTACTATATTGTCGCGTGTAAACCCGTAAACTTCAACCAATTTCTTTTAGCATATCAAAATGTATACACACTTGTCTCTTTTGTTCAATAAATACAATGTTTCGCAGTCGAAACTGACAAAAAAATTATTGTACTACTATAAGTTCAGCATTTCAGTACTGATGATAGCAGCCTATGCAACATTAGAAAACCTTGATCATATTCAAACAGATATAGATGACACCCTAACATTTCAGTACATATGGTTTGTTAACTCACCAGAATGAAGCAATTCCTTTCTCCAAAGATGCAGGGAGACCAAAATGTCCAAAACTATATACGCGTATGTATCGTGATAGTATTCTTTTCGTTTCCTTTTCTATCCGAACGGGTTTCCTCCCATTGAATATGAAATTGTGGCAACAGGTACAGGGTATCCACCAGTTTGTTGCTGCGGTGTGTTTGATCTATTGCCACCAAAACCATCAATTCCTTGTAGTCTGCAAAGGTATTCAAGAAACTGTGGAGTTAAATATATATATATAAACTACACATAATAGAAGCCTGTAAAATGCACCATTGTCTTTACAAATTACATCACAACTCATATTCTCAAATGATGTACATAATTTTTCTGCTACAATTTTTATTTTTTGCGTCACAAGCGTAAAGGAAGCATATTGATTGAAGGAGCATATAGTATAAGAGATGTTAGCAAATTTATTACTGAAGAGACTTTGTAATTTGATAAACTGTGATCTCAAATACTAGGATATCAAGAAGAAAATTGTACCTGTTAAGCATCATATTCATATGCATTTGTTGCCCCATGAATGCATCTGGGATAATAAAGTTATAAATGAGTCAAAAAAACAAACTAAAATGAACAATGTTTGGCAGAACTAGAAGATAGTGAACCGAATTTACTAGAAGACATGTCTGGTGAAAAGGCAGGAGATTGTGGATGCATTGCAGATGCATAAGATGGCGATTGCTGCGTCATCAACCCCAGAGAGCGGCCAGCAGCATTGGATGTCGACATTGAGCTCGCATTTGGGAGTGCACCTTGCAGAGACACCGTGGATGGAAACTACATAATAAATAAAACACTTTTATGGTTAACAACAAATTCCATCTGTTTTTGATACATTTTATATAATTAAATAAACAGCCATACAACAAAAAAATTCACAAACAATCGCACAAAAAATAATATATGATGGACCCAGAAACCAAAAATGTCATATGCCCCAAAGAGTAAAACCAACCAAAACAGACCATTTGCTTTTTAACAATCCAAACAATTCTAGTAGATTACGGTTAGACCTGTGATATAAATGTGTAAAAGATACAGCAAACGCAATTAAGGATGAATCTCATCACAATCTTCTTGAACAGACGAGATCTCCCTAACAGTTACTGTATCTGGAATTCCTATAAGTAGACATTTTGAAAACTTAGTTTCCATGTTATAATTTAGGACCTGTATGTAATTTTTACTTAGGTTCTCAATCATATTCACATTTTTCCTTACGAATCGAGTCAATTTCAGAGCAATATAATATAGAATGCGCATAAGACCATGGTTTCTTACTTCATAAAATTCAGAAAAGCACAAGAGGAAAAGGAAATAAATCATTGACACTATTATATTACACAACAGTTTTGACTGTTTTGTCCATACCGGAGGCACTTGCGCTGGAGTTGTATCACTGCCAATATCAAATGGATTTGATGATTTGGCTGAGTTGGAATAAGCTGGTGCAAGCTGGAAACGTTGACCCATAGCGACAGATGAGTAACCTTATTACATTAATCAGGAGTAGAAAGAGAACTTTACAGCTAAATCATCCTGGTACCTGAGATACCACTGCATTAGGATAGTACTGCATATTGAATCCCATGGCATGAGCATGACCAGTTTGCCAATGTGGAACCGATGCATGAACTGGCGTATAGCTTGCAGTAAAAAGGTCCTGCAAAGAATCAAATGTACATTATTAAGACTTAATGAAGTACCTGAAGCAATTAAAATAAGGCAAGACTCACCGCTGGTAGTTCCTTTCTTCCAGTAGACTTTGCTTCCACTGCAAGAGACCCAGATCCAACTCTTGAACTGGTGTCTTGTGCTGGTTTTAAGAGAGCTATAGATGATTGTTCAGAAGAAGCACTAGAAGATCCTTGATTGTTAGGTACAAGCAACGATGCCCATGGCTGCAGATATGCACAAGGAGCAAAAGGTTTATGAAATCCTCCTGAAGTAAATCCCCACAAGAATGCTAAAATGAGGTTTTCCATATTCAGTAATTGGATGTTTTCATCAAAGGGGGAGAAGAACTCATAAATAAACACGTGTGGGAAGGATTTGAAACAAATATAAACTTTTCCAGAAAAGATGTATTTTGTGTTTTCTTCCGTTCTGCTACACAGATTAAGTCTTCTGACTCGTAAAACTTCCTAGAAGATACGTGCCATTGCAGACAGTTACTGGAGAGCTCTAGAACCTCGCAATAAATTCCTTTAAGATTAAAACTCCACCATCATAATCATATTTATCCTTGGAACATAATTCTATATCTTGCGAGCACAGACTTATAAATAAAGCCCCTGTGATCTGTTGAAAACTGACGGTTTTTTATGTTTCTGTCTTTTTCTTTTTCATCAGAAATTTTTCAAAAATTAACTCCAATACTGACCTGGTTATTTGGAGGTCCGATAGGTGTAGTTGTCTGTTGCGCAGGAATGTGTCTACTACCTACTGCAGAGGTTGCCAGAGGCTGATGCTGCTGCAAGCCATTTAACTGTTGCACATCAGAAACTTTGCCAGCAGAATCAACACTAATATCAGGTGTGTCCTGTGGAGGACCTTCATTAAAGAAAGATACTGGCACCATGTCAGTGGAGACAGTTGTAGAGTCACCAACACTATTAGGTAACGGAGTCATCTTCCCTAAAGATGGAGCTAGTGAAGCACTACTCACTGGCACATTGCTCCCAGATGGTTGCACCAACAGATTAGTGGTTGAGGCATTTGTTGAACCAGAAAAACTACTGGGTAATGTTGACATCTGCCCTGATGTTGCAGCTGGTGAAGCATTATCTGAGGGAATGCTGCCTCCAGATTGTTGGACTGGGGTATCGGTAGTTGATGCCGTTACAGCACAACTGGGTAGCATTAGCGTTTGCTGTATAGGTGCAGTAGGTGAAACACTAGCTTCAGGCATGTTCCCTCCAGTTGATTGCGCATTAGCAATTGATGCAGCTGTGGAAGTGCTGACATCACTAGTTATTGCAGCACCAACTGCAGGCGTGTTGCTTCCAGACACATTTGAAGGAGTATCATCACTAATTTGCATGAAGGGAGCTCCCAATTCAAATAATAGAAATTCCAAAGTATTTGGTGGTGCGGCCACAGGTGCCTTTTCCTTTGCAGGAGGTTCATTTGAAGATTGGTTGTCACCATCACTAGGAGTTATAGGCTGTGTTTGCAGTGCTGGTGCTGCAGTGTCAATGGGCTCTGGATCAGTATTTGAATCCACCAAGCTTTCTGAATGTGCTTTTTCTTCTTCCACTGGATTCCCGTTGTCACGTTGCTGGCTACCAGATGGTGAAATCTTCTAGAAAGAGGAAAAACTAATAGGATAAGGGCATCACAAAAGAGGGAATGACAGGCTCCAAAACCAACAGAACACAACAAAATTCAAGCTGCAAAAGTTTGGAATGAAAAGTAATTGAAACTTTTCTCAGGCATATACCGAAAGTTAAAATAGATTATATATATTCTGAAAGTTAGTGTTGAGCAGTCATTACTCGGTACACACAAAAACACCAGAAAGATCAAAGAAGGAAATAAACAAAAGTTGAAGAGGAATTTCAGAAAATGCCATCTTATCCGATTACAATGTATTGAATAAAGAAATCTATTATATTTGTTAAAGATGTGCAAGAAAAGACATAATGATAACAGGCCATTAAAAGAGTAGATATTAAGCAAACTGCATATTATTGACAGCACACATACCTAACATTACTTTGCCTACCTGATTATTAGCAGAATCACTAGCATCCTTGCCTTCAATTTCCTTTGGATGTTTGCCTACTTCAAGTGATTTTGGCTGTTTGCCTACCTCAAGAGAAGGAGCATTTTTACCTAAAATTTCTTTAATAGGGCGAACCACCAAGGTCCTGGAGCCACCTGTGTTCTTTTGGCATTCAGGAGACATGCATCCAGACTTGTATTCTCTATTTGTCGAGCCGTGGTTATCAGATCGCCTGCGACTTCCTGATACATCATCTCGAAACCTGTCATCAACAATCTCAAAGCGGGCAGGACTTTTCCGGGGGCGGCATCCAAATCTTGGATTTTCTTGGTTATATCCGGGACTTCTTGTCTCCTCAATGTAGAATCTGGGATTTCTTCTCTCATTATAGTATCCCGAACTTCTGTCACTGCTTATTCCACGATGTTGAGATCTTCCAGTAGAAGACTCTTCATATCTGCTCTCATAATGTGGACTTCTAAATTCACCAAGATAAGCAGCAACCTTCCTACTTTCATAGGGATCCTCCTCTTCACTCTAATACAGACAAGACAGCCTTAAAACTGGAGGCAGCATTAACCAGGGTGGAAGTAAAAAGAAATTTGACTAATTCACAAGTACAACATTAAAACAGGTCCAATTTATTAAATTGGATTTTGCTCTTACTAGTTATTATAAGCAGTTCAGTATCGACAATACTTTCAAAATGACAAAGTCATAAAAGGAACTAAAATATACTGCATTCGACTCATGGGTATAAATGGAAGTGTACCAATCTCAGCCTTGGGAGCTTGTCAGTCTTCTCACCAGTGTATTTTCTATCCACATAGACATGCTTGATAAAATCCCGGATTCTATTAAGATTACTGGAAGAAAACATGTGAATCAAAAGAAATACCCTTGTAGTATCAAACTAACATAAGAAAAGATGTGCAATACCTGCTATCAGGATAAGAATTACGCTGAGGATCCCAATTCTTTAGATAAATTTGCCTGGCACTCTATGAAAATAAAATTCAAGTTAGACTAATAAAAAAGAAAAAGCATAGAAGATCATCAAGCTTATAGAAAAGAACAATGACAAATTTAATTTGTATTAGGCAACCATGCAAACCTCATTTCCTGCTGCTTGAAGAGCACTAACTTCATCTGCAGAAAATTTAGCCATTGACACTGACTTTACTCGATGCGTGAATTCGCGACTGGGATATTTTTTAGAACAAATATAAAGTTATAAGTGCTTACTTCTTACATAAACCATATGATAATACCAACTTAGAAACACTCATATCAGAATCATATAGAATGTCTGTAATTACTATGCACCAAGACTGAATTGCTGAAACTGGGAAAATGGGAAAATGAGCAGAATTCAATTCACAGTAAGCTGACGGAATTAAGAATTTGTATCAACACTTACTGTACTCCGCTGCAGTTCATGCAAACAAAAGTCAAGAACGTTGTGCAAACGTATTGCGGACCCTGCCAATAAGCAACATATGTTAGATCTAGTATCATGTAAATCTATCAAGAAAATAAGAAGCAAAATGTAATGGAAAATTTAACATCTAAATCTCTCAAACTGAAATTATTAGAATATTGCAAAATGTAGGAACCAGTAAACAGACAAAGATGCTTTAAAAGAGAACAAAAACATACCAAACAGTTGCAGTTGATACATCTTCGATTCTCAGGAAGCTTCAAAAGACCTCGTATCATCCCCTCGATTCTTTCATCTTCACTTATTTTATTCCCAGTTTTTCTCATTGAAATCACACCTTTTCATCCAATAATTAAGAACCAACTTAATCACTAAAAATATTCTTTTCTTTCGGCACAAAAAAAAAAAGCTCAAAGGGAGAATTATCTAAAGATTAAAATAAAAGACAACATTTTCTTTTCTTAATCGTACACAATTATATATATACACGTGACATAAAAATCTTTAAAAGTTTTTTTTCAGCAACCAAACCTTTTTTATCCATCAAAATTTAACCAGTATATATAAATCAGTTAATATATAGTTATAACCGTATAATTAAATACACACGTGACATAAAAGCTTTAAAAGCACATCACAACTCAGATCTATGCAAAATAATAATAATAATACAGTTAAAAAGGTTATATGTTTGGCCACACGAAGATGCTCAAAATTAACGATAATTTAATTCAAGAATGAAGATTAAAATTACAATATGTATCAAGATTCAACATTTTCTTTTTTTTTCTGAGTAACCAAACGGAAAGTAAAGACTAGAGAGAAAGAAGAAACAGACCTTGTACGAACAGAATGTAGACACAAGAATGCAAATTTTTTTTGATATGAAATGGAGATATATACAAGGGAAATGAATTGTAGTAAAGAATCATACGGATTGGACGATTCAGTAAGCGCCACGTGTATAACAGAAAGAGAGAGAGATATATTTGGCGGCAATAACGGTTCTGTGACCGTTTTTAGCCGTTGAAACATACCGGCTGAGTTTTAATTTGAAGGCTGAAGGGAGGGAGCGAACGAGCTTCTCTCTCTCTGCTTTTGGTTATATAACGGTTTGGATTCTCGGTTTGGACCCGGTCTGATTTCTTGTATATATTTCAACCTCTCTCTTAAATAAGCCCGGCCCATCATTTAAAATTTACGGATTAATTTTTTTAATAAAATTAATTTCGTTATAATATTATGCGATTACTAGAAAATTACTATGTGACTACATATTTGAACATAAATGTTTGAACGAATTAAGATTTTACTTTTTTTTTTTTAAAAATGCATTTCAAAGGAGTGATTTACACCCACCCGATTCCTTCCCATGAAATCAAACATATTTCTCATGACTTATTATTAAAAAAAAATAAAAAACATATTTCTTAACTTATTTCATCTTTAATCCTTAGATTTTAAGTTTTATTCATCTTTAGTTATTTTTAACTGATAAGAGATTTGTCCTAATTTTTTTTTCATTTTACCCCAATAAGGCAAAAGAAACACTTCATGTGAATAATAAGTTTTTTTTTTTTTTTTTTTTTTTTGCTTTAAAAAATGAGGTGATGGACAATCCCAATTATATTTTTTAACCCCTCATTTCTCATTTGGGCACTATGTTTTGAAATCACTTATTTTTATTTTAAATACACACTAAATATTAATTCCTCTTGGATTTTTTGGTGCGAATGAAATCATTTGTAATTATATTGTGACTATAATTACAAATACACATTCAAAAAACGACAGTCATTTTGTAATTGTAGATAATAAAAAAATACAGTCGTATTGTGCCTGAGGTCACAAAGTGACTATCATCAATTTGTAAGGGTCGATAATATAAATGAGATAACTAATGTGATTGAGATCACAAGTGTGACCGAGGGTCAGTAATGTAACTGAGGTTACAATTGTGGCTGTGTTTAATGTGATCGAGGGCAATGTATCTAAGGGTAGACAATGTGGTTGAGGTCATAATTGTGATTGTGTCCAATATGACTGAGGATCGCCAATGTGACTAAGGGTTGATAATGTAACTGAGATAACTAATATAACACAGGTCACAAATGTGACCGAGGATCGGTAATCTGACTATGCTCAATGTGATTAAGGATCAATAATATGACTGAGGCACACCTATTATTAAATTGTCAATCACCCAACTGATAGTCATATTATGATTGTGGGTAAAAATATGACTATGATTGAGTTCTTTGTGACCTAATTAAAATATTATTGTGACTATACTTAATTTGACTGAGGGTCATTAATGTGATTAGGTAACTAATGTGATTAAGGTAAAAAATATGATTGAGACATAAATAATGTAACTTTCAATCACCAATGTGAGTAAGATAAAAAAAAATGTAACTATGACAAAGGTCAATGTGGAGTACATGCGACGTAATAATTTTGGGGCTAATTTCGACCTTATGTTAGTCCGAATTTGAGAAAGGTTCATCGATGAAAGTTGTGGGTATTTATGTTGAGTGTATGAATATTTTTACAGATTGCGATTTGGAATCTAGATGAAAGAGATACGAGGGTTTGAAAATGACTAATTTGAAATCATTATTCTATTATAAATGTAAGGGTTACTTTTTTACCAATTTTTTCATCAAAAATATATCGACAATAATCTTATTTAAAAACTTATAATTTGTGGATCGATAATATGTAAAATTTTCATAAAACATTTTATATTTTAAGAGAGATTCAAATTTTAAATATTTTTTATTTTTAAACACACACCCCACATGCCATGTCTCTTTTGATAAATTTATACCCACTTTCCTTGCCGGCTTGTTGGCCACCCCGCTGCCGAAAATAGTATCTCAAAACTCGGGAGTGTAAACGAAACACCCCTAAAAGTTGAAAATGTTCACCGAAAGCTGCTAATATCAATGCCAAACGGAGCCTAAAGCATACTAAAATTGGTAATTTTCTTTCTAAAGATTCTCACTTCTGCATTCCGAAAAATTCTACTATACAACAGTAATATAAAATCACCCAATAATTCATCACGGATATTAAAATAATATTTTAAAAAAAAAAAAAAAAAAGAAGCAAATAAATGACTCACAAGGACCAGATCAAGATGTGTTGACCTGGATATTTATCTACTACTTTTGAACAGCTACATTATGTCGAAAAACAAGGGAGCAAAAGACACTTTGCTAGTCACTACAGAATAAGAAAATTACTTGCAGCATTTTCTATTCTCATTTTCAGATGAGCTCTGGCTCTGCTTTAATACACATTCAATGAGATTGCATCTTGTTATTTGACTTGATTGGGGGCCGGGGCGGTGTATTATTTTGGGCCAAACTAACATCAAAGGAAAAATAAAATCTGTACAAAGACTGGCAGCCAAAATTCCACAAACCCCTCACCCTTACCTGCAGGATATATACACAACAGTCAGGTGTGAGCTGAGTAAACCTGCAGAAGTGCTTGAACAAAAATAAACTAGTGGCTAGGCAAATTGCGAAGTTGCCCAACAGATCCGCCGCGATATGTGGCAGCAAGCCAAAAATTCACTGTCTCTTAATGTCTGCGGCTCCTCTTCCATCAACAGAGGAAAAACTAGATGGATCCCAGCAAAAAAAATACCATGTGTGATGTTATTGAAGACCTGTTTGACAGCAGCTATGAAGGCTGAAGGGGATGGCATTGTCATCTCATTTTCATTTGGTCGTTCTACCCATCACTATTTACGTCATCAAAAGAAGTTTTAATTGCCTCGGCAATCATGAGAGCATTCACAGCCTTGTGAATTGCTAAATCAGCTCTGTAAAGCAATCTCTTAGCTTTCTCTCTCTTTACTTTAGCCATGTTACGTGCATGCTGAGCAGCACCAGATGCATCACGTAACTTGAACTCATCAAGATCAGAACGATCAAACATTTCAGGTCCATGCCTCTGAAACCCATCGGAGTAGAAATGTCGCTGTCTTGGCCACTCAGAATAGCCAGTATTCAGTCGATGAATTCCATTTCTCCTGCCCATCAGCCTCTGATTGTATGAAGCCACCATCTGTGTGTCATAAGATGATTCGTATTTCTTTGACTTGCTCCTCTGAAGTTTCTGGTAAAGGTTTCTATCAAATCCATCACTGCTTAGAGAGAAATAACCGATGCTGCCAGCATCATCTGGTGAAAATACCCTTGGAGAGAATACCCTCAGTGACGTCTGAGACAATAGGGAATCGTCTAAATATTCATAGTTATGTCCAGGATATACAAACTTTTCATCCCCAAAAGCAAACCCATTTAATCTCCTTCCTGGTGCACCGAACAAAACCAGATTAATAAAAGTTACAAACTCAATGGATAAAAATGTAAGTTGGTGAAATTTCGAAACGGTAAATAAGTTACCAAAAGTATGGAAATCATGATCTCCTGGGAGAGTAATGCTTTGACCAGAAACTGAGATTTTTCTGTGTGGCCTGTGTTTTGAGCCCTTGTACGGCACTTCCAAGCCCCGTGGTTTCAAACA
This sequence comes from Zanthoxylum bungeanum, assembly GCA_019454045.1. Classification (NCBI taxonomy): domain Eukaryota; kingdom Viridiplantae; phylum Streptophyta; class Magnoliopsida; order Sapindales; family Rutaceae; genus Zanthoxylum; species Zanthoxylum bungeanum. Next base: position 66,724 of record SKCR01038126.1, read on the forward strand.
GAAAGCAACCATGGGCGGCTTTTCAATGGGGGCAACTTTACCCTGACATCCATTGGGAAGACTGGAGTTAGTTCTAGACACAGATAGTTCCCACTCTTTCACTTGCTGCTGATACCTTTCCCACAGTGGCGGCTGAAAGAGACCCAAGTTTACTATGTTAGACATCATCTCCAATTTCGGATAAAAGCATCTAGAGAGCTAATCACACACATATAAGCAAAAAAAAATAAATATAATTGTAGCAGAATAAAATACAACATGTTCAGTAGAAAAAACTGTAAACTAGTTCATGTACCTTAAAACAATTCAGCATCAAAAATTGTTGTCAACTTACCACAAAATGAATTAAACAGAGTAATCACAAGACTAATGCAAGCATAACCAAACCCCACTTGAGCACTGTGCATAAAACCATATAAAAAGCAGATTGCCCAGCAGAAAATATCAGATTTCCAAACATGGTAAATTGATTGGATTGAAATCGGAAACCTCAAACCATTCATGTATCATTGCAAATGAGTGCCAGAAAAAACAAAACAACACTACCAAATGACACAGTGGAACTTGTTCTCAAGTAGCAAGATCAGTTAACCCATGGTTCTAAAAAAACGTTAGGCACTGGCGGAATTTTTTATTCAAATTTTTTTGATTAGGTTTAAAAATTTGGGTTCACTTAGGTTCGGTTTGAGTTAGGTTGTGACAATTTGATGTCAACTGGAGTTAGGGTTAAGAAATTTGAGTTCAATTAGGGTTAGGGTTAGAGTTTGTTGATCTCAGCCCACCGTCCATGGCAGCCACCGATCAGAACAAGCGCCCCTTATTCCTAAACAGAAACCACCGGAGACCCATTTCTGGTGTTCTTGTGTCTAGAAAATCCATCATTTGCTGTAAATTTGGAGTTTTCCGTCGACAGCTGCCTAAGTCACTGTTTTCTCCAAAATCGGGACAGTAAGGCGCCACCTAGACCGTCTTTTAGAACACCAAGTTAACCCAATATAAAAAAGAACAAATATTATAAACCTTTTTGTGACTCAAAATATTGTTATATTGATTCAGAAATATTGAGTCGCTAAACTACCTTATCTCGCTGAACTAGTTTAGACTCATAGCTCTTCAGTGAATCAATCATAATCACTCAGAGTCAGATGCCTTAATCCAACCCAACAATCACGCCCACATTGCACAAAAAGAATAGTACCGTACTTTCCTAACCAAAGGGGCATCATAATGTGTCAGAGCATTTACAGTTATAGAATTTTAGGGTTCTTTTACAACATTTGGAGATTACTGGTGCATTTTTCATATTACAGTTATGAAAAATGGTCAATTGCATGGCATATTACAAATACCAGAAGGATGATAAACAAGAAAGAGTAAATTTAAATGTTCTTGAAGCTGGGTATCATTTCCTAAAAAAAAAAAAATCCATTACTGCCAAAGGGGAAAAAGGGGGTAAAGGAAAGCAAGTTCAATTCTTCTTTAATGTTATTCACATCTTTCACAGTCAAACTACCCTACTAGCCTGGCTGCATCACCCAGATTTTATTTCTATTCTAAAACGGCGACAACTCTCCCACATAAATAACAATGTACATTCTGCTTCCACCATTTTCTTCTACGTTTAAGCAGTATTTAGAACTCAGGATCTACTTTGGATGATTTGGAAGAATACGAACCCCCCACAATGATCTAGTTTGCTTTTTCTTTACCCTTCATGATTAGGGGCAAAATACCAAGTTTGCTTTATTCTAATATCCTCACCTGTACTCTTTGTAATTCACATTTCTCCTATTGAATAAATTGCACTTCCTACTCCTAGAAAAATTCCAACAAACCCAGACATTACAAGCAATCTCAAATAGTTCATATTATACAACGGCCGAAAACATGTAATTAGTGATCCGCAAGCAATAAACTCATGACAGATTAAACAAACAATTAACTCTGAAGATACCTGGAGGTGTCTGATTAAAGGCATTCCCCTCTTAAGCCTCTTCCGACGCCAATGCTCATAGATTACTTTAATTGTTTCCATGGAGCCAACTCCAGCAAAGAGCTCTTCTATTTCATCAGATGTGAACTGATCCCTCTGCTGAGAATATGCAGCTTTCTCAAACATGTCCATTATCTTCTCAAACAGCTCCTCAGATATATTCCACAGGCCACTATCACCAGTTTCCACAGAACTGCGGATTTTCAAAATCCACTGCTCATCATCACTATCCATGTCATATAAGACACGTGATGGATCCAAAGCCATCTCAACATCTGTTTCGACCTGCTGAAAGTACTTGGAAGAACTGCGAACAAATGCTAATTCTGTTCCATTTTCATCGAATTCATCTATCAAGCAAACCCCAGGGATAGGGATATTTCTAACTGAAGCAGCGCGAACGTTACGATGATAGCACTCTTCATGCATCTCCTTAAAAAGAGCCCACCCGCTCCGATCAGGAAACTCCAATATCCAATCCTTTCCTCCTTTCCACATCATAGCATGTGTATAACGATTTGTTGACCCAGGCTGCAGAAACTGATGCGCCTTGTGTGAATACCTAGTAGTCCCAGCAAGTTTAACTGCAAGCTTCCACTCATTGTGTTCAAAAAGCTCTAGTACAATCTGTGCTCCACATTCTCTCCAACCTTTATCACCAAGTGTAATTAGCAAATTTGCATCACAAGATAACAACTCCAAGTTTTTTCCTGAACCTCGAGAAACATCAGACAATCTCTTCTCACTTGACCTCCTAATTCTCGTGCAAGGAAGCCCTTTCTGGTGATTAACTCTAATCTTTGGACTATAATCAAAACCTCCAAAGGGCAAAGAATATGAGACCTGAGTACGTGGTTTCTTAGGCGTGTTACCAAAATTATTATGGGCGATATCAACCTTTCCATCGGACCATCCTTGTGCAAGGTACCCAGATGATGAAATACTTCTATTTCGATGCCAAGTGCTTCTAGGGGCAGTAGGGTTTGGGCTGGGAATGTTGCCACCATTCATGTTCCAATTCAAATCAGTAGAGCGCTGAGCACTATGATATTCCCTATCATGTTTTCCAAACTGGTCAAATGTTGGAATTTCAACCCTTGTACCATTCAAGGGAGAGTAGTAAGCTGCTGTATCTGTCTTATCACAGTCACCTGAGGGCCTTGGTAATAAAACACATCGTTCTGACTTTGGATCAGGACATTGCAACTTCTGCAAAGGAACGATAGACTCTCTTCCAATTTCTTCAGGTTCCCGGGAATTGGCAGAAGTTCCGGCAACATTTAAATCACCATTTCTATATGTCAGTGGAGTTCTTGTCCAATTTCCATCACCGCAGACAGATGAACTAACCGCTTCTAACTCCCCTTTGGCAACAGGGAAGCAGCCATCAGAAGCAGCTTCTTTCGGCATAACCTTCACATTATTAGCCAGAGTACTTCCCGACATATTAGTTTCAAGCGTACATTCTGACGCATTCTTTTCATAAGTGCTTTCTGAATCTTTTGTCAAGCAGTACTCCAAACTACAGCAGACATCGGATTCTGAACACTCTGTTGAGCCATGACCCTGAAAGCACATACCAGTCCCACTATGATCAGTTAGCAGCTTAGGATGCAAATTGATAAAGGAAGGTGCAGCAGTAAAAGATAGTGCAAATGGAGGCAAATTTCTTCGCCTTTTATCTAAATTAGAAGAAAACTGATTGACTTTTACGTGAGAAAACTCCTTGGAGACGCCCATGAGGGAGCTGCCCTGCTTAGACATCCTCCGCAAACCCTAATAAAGAAAAGCTCATTGCAGTTAATTCCAATCATGAACCGAATAAAACAAATCTATGTCACACAGCCATACTATATTACGGAAGGAAAATCTCAATATTGCAAGGTCTAATTATTCCACAGCAAGAAAACTTTGTCTACTAATCGATGTTTAAACCATTGAAAATATGTATGCATGTATTTATGAATGAAAAAATAAATAGCACAAATGCTACAACTAACAAAATCTTAAGCAAACGGTGGAAAGAAAGAGAGATATTGTCTTTAACAATACATGATAATTTCTCCAAAAGGGGAGAAAAGGGATAAAAAGCAAAGGAGAAACAAAACCAACTTCCTAAACAACAAATATGCATGTCCAAATAGAAAAGAAATACCTTATTTAAAGATGAATCCAGAGAAACAGTAGTGAATAACCGATTACCACCATTTTGAACTGCCTTAATGTTATCATTACATTCAGACAGTGGTAATTGCCTAGTAAGCAGACAATGCCTTTTAAGCTTAGAATCCATATACATCCATGAAGAATTCATCACTTCAGCGAAGTTGTAGAATGCAAACACAAACTGCTTTCTGAGATTTTGAAAGCAAGAAAACTTGAACCTGATCGAAGTTACTGGAGACTGCAGGTTAGCAGACTCAGCACACTTCCCCTGCTCATTAGGCTGATGAAATAGTGTCAGGACCAGGAAGACATAAGCTACAGCTTGCTTCAAGCAACCTTCAAATAAGAAATACCTCAATCCAACTACATTATCAACAAAAATCATCTCTAAATGGACACTCGGCCACATAGTCATCAGTTTACCATTGTGGAGCAAAAACACATCATGGCCCAGCCATAGATTCTCTGCTCCAAATGCACGAGTCAGGATCGATACTACTGGAAAGCTAAACTCAAACCTGGCTTTTCTTGTGTCAATCAATGGAACAGTTAAACTAACCCGTGCATTACCAGTGGCAGTGGGCCATAAAGCTTCATCAGGAACCTTCCTTTTATGAAAGGTATCATGTTCTTCAAAATCCCAAAACTCATCAATGGACGAGGGAAACAAATTAACAGATGCTGGTGTGCTACTAGAAAGATGATTGCCCGAAGGTGTTGAGCAGAGCAAGCTTCCTGCCTTGCGAAACTGCCTCCTGTAATAAACAATGGGAGGTTGGCCGTCTTTGGAGCAAGTTGGACTCCCTGAAGCAGACTCCTCACTTCCACCATCACCAAATCTGTCTAGCAAGTCAGGTTTACTGGACAATTTGCGAATTTTAGAATCTGCATCTACACAACGATGAACAATTCCAACTTCACTCGGGAATAGATCAGATATTTTCTGTTTCTTTGGAGCAGGTGAAGGTGGAGATTTGACCCAACGAGTAGATTGTGCCAACCATGAGATGATGGGCTCCTTGTCCGTGCAGCTATCCATACAGTTATTCTCCTCTGTGGTCAAGTTTCTTTTTTCCTTTTCTTTGCTAGACTTCAAGCTTTCTTTTTCCTCATCAAGTGACTTCTCTCTTTTCCCAGATCTTCTACGTTCAGCCTTACTGGGAACTTCACTAGGGAGCAGCAGTAGTTTAAATCTTTCATTTTCTAGATTAATCCATTCCTCATCGCGATCATCATACTTAACGTGATGACACTTTTTTGCTCCATCATAATCATCTACCAGGCCATAATACCAACACTGGTCCAAAGGCCAAAAAACTTTGATTCTCCGGTTCAAAACCCAATACCCATCCATGTCTCCAGAGAAAATTTCATAATAATGGCGCCTTTTCCTCGAGTGGCCCTTCTCCTTGTCACAGGTCCTCGGACGTAATGCTCTACCAGCAGCATCAAGCAGTGAAGATTCATGACTACCAGAATCCCGCCCAGAAGATAGAAAAGATAACCCATTCGTTGATGCAATGGATTTTCCATTTGAAGAAAACCCCGTACAACTAGGATCGAATCTTGAAGATAGCATCATAGCTGCATTCTCTTCGAGATTCTCCTCATCTTCTAGCGAATTGTCACATACCTTATCAGAAGTATCAATCAAAGGCACAGCCTGCTTTGCAACACTTCTTTTATCCCTGGCAGAATCCTTCCTTTCACTTACCTTACCAGAAGCATCAATCAGAGACTCAGCCTCCTTTGCAACATTTCTTCTATCCCGAGCAGAATCCTTCATTTTACTTACCTTCCGAGAGGCATCAATCAAAGGCTCCACCTCCTTTGGAACACTTCTTTTATCCCGGGCAGAATCCTTCCTTTTACTGTTATTCCTCCTTGTCTTCTTCAAAGAGGAATTACTATTATTTAACGCTGAAAGGCTGGCACCCCCATCGTCCTCCTTCAAACACTGACCCGAGTTTGAATTGCTAACTCCAATTGGTTTCTTCACAGAGGACTCACTGTTGTTCAGAACTGAATAATTAGCACGCCTAGCCACCTCCTTGAAATGCCGATTTGAATTTGAATTGCTTTTTCTTTTTTCCTTCTTCGATGAGGACTCACCATGGTTTACAACCGAATGATTGGCATGCTCACATTCCTCCTCCAAATGCCTATTCAACTCACCATTCCTATTTACCTTAAAATCTTCAGACTCCTTCTTGCGTTTAACCTTTAAAGGCTCAAACCGTTCACCCAAATCCTTTAAAGACTCAAACTGAGGATCTGAATCCTGTGGAGAGTTATCCCTGGTGCCTGAATCATCAACAGTTACATTCGCTTTCTGATCAACAATACTTACTTTACTACAAGAGTGTTCCGGTGGCTTCAACACTTGACTAAGCTCAACCTTTTTTCGCCCAACAAAACCACGTTTACGCTTTGGGATGCTAATACCACTATCATCCAAACTTCCATTAAAACCACTACAACTATTATGACTCAACCCAGACTTCGAGCTCTTCAAATCATGCAAACCCGAACTCACAACACCATTATACACCCCATCTACACTTCTTTTGCTAGTATCAACATTTTTAAGCCTACTGAGAGACACAGTTTTGCTATTTTTCTTCCTCTTAGAGCTCTTCTCATCATCATCGCCCTCTTTGCTATTTTTTCTCTTCACGTCCTTCTTGTGTCGAGAGTCCACTGAAGTCCCTGATTTATACAGACTCTTAAGGTCCAAAGATCTCCATTTCTTATGAATTTCCGCTCCATCAGAATTTCCTATTCTATTTTCCATGAACACCTCTCAATCCAGACACCAAAACCCCCAATTTTCACATCCCATTGTACATTTTTCAGATCTGTAACATAAAAAACAAACCAAAATTTACCAACAAAAACTTAAAAATGCTAAAAGTACCACTAACTAAACGATCAAAGCTTAACTGTCGCATGCTAGAATCATTTCATGAGCGAAATTGCAATAATGAACGAAACTAAAGAAAAATCGTACTCGTACCTGAACCAACAGACCAGGAATCGATGATTTCTTGAACCAATTTTGGCGATCACGTTCAGAGAACATGCGTTAGGTTAGGGTTCGAATCTGATGATTTTAATCGAAACCCTAATCGGTTTGTCGATTTTAGGAATTAATTTGGTGTTAATTTTGAAAAAGGGGGAAAATTACCGTAAGAGGCGGACGATAGCTAGGGCTTCTTTCGGTTTCACGAGAGTAGGATTTAGATCGAAAATAACAAAATAAAATTAAAAAACATTAAATCGAAAATAGAATGGAAATATGTGCAGCGATGGCATTAAGCTACGTGGCATGATATATGTCATCTGATATGAAATGTGCGGCTGAGATTTTATTATGATAATATACATCCACGGTCAGGATTCAGTTGTTTAACACGTGGAGGGTGGAGATTTAAATTTGAGTATGGAGACGTGTAGACGTTAAGAGGGCTGAAATTTGCAAAAAACAGTAATTGACAGGGAAAAATTAGAATTTTAATTTTTACTTGCCTTTTTTGTATCACAAAATTGCCCCTGTTTCTTCATAAAATAGCAGAAATGCCATCAAGCTTTTGAGTTTGCAGGCGCCTTGAAGAGTTTGCAAAGGAAAATCTGTGTAGCGGATGCGTGAAATGAACTCGCTTTAATTCTAAGACACGTGGATTAAACCACTATAAATGTCAGTCACGTGATTTCAGAAGGCGAGTTAGTGGTGGCTCGCGAGTAAGGTCATGTATTACACTTAGGTGATTTGGTCGTGTCCGTGACTGTATTAGGTGACGTGGTCCAAGCGGGAAAACAAAAGAATGGATACACGAAACCAGAAATTGATTTTCAAAAGGCACGAAAGTGTGATCGGCGACTCCGGTTGACAGCTATAAACCCATAGACGTGCATGTTGTAAATTTTCTAAATATAGAGTATGGATGTTAGGACGGTTATGTCTCTTGTGCAGTGCCCTATGGGAGAAGCATTAATATGTAAAGACATGTCCTCTAATTGAAAGAACACACTTATAGGCTTCAAAGAGTTTAAGGAAGATGTATAACTCTTAGAAAGGTTACACCACAAACCAAATGGTGCTCTCAAATGCACCGTTTCATGTCTATTTAAAGGGGCATTCATGTTCATTCAAGAGATCCATAAATTTCATAAGTCTTGAGTCACATCAATTTCATTTTTTAGAGTCAAGAGAGAGATTCCATCATTTTCCCAGTTCAGGATCTTGTTAAATGAGTGCATTTTCAACAAGAATCATCTAAGGAATCCTGAGAGAACGTTAGCCACATTGCATCCGTAGAGCACCGAGACGGAGGCTAATAAGTTCTTAAGGACAGAGACATCTCGACTTTGATTCGTTTTTTAATCATCATCTACAATTTTCCAGGTTTTTCTTATTCTCTAAGGTTTAGGGTTTATGTCTTTTATTGGTATGTTAGTGTAGATTTGAATATGTTGTTGTGTTCTTATTTGATTTAATTAATACATGTTAGTTTTCGTTTGATGACATCATAATCAACAACAATCTTAAAAACTTATCATAATTTAAGTGTTGTTAGATGAAGATTCGCATGCATTAATAAGAAATTTTCTGGAAAATGTATTCTGTGCATGAAAAATACGCATGGGCGTTCGAACGCCCGACGAACGCGTAGGTAAAATTTTGAATTTTCGTAAGAACATTCGAACGCGTCTTCAAACGCAACACGAACGTAAACCCTCTAGAATATTTCATTCGAACGCGTTTTCGGACGCTACACGAACGTAAACTCAGTGGAACATTCCGTTCGAACGCATTCTCGAAAGCTACACGAACGTGAACTCTCTGGAACACTTCGTTTGAATACGTTTACAAACGCTACACGAACGTGAACTCAATGGATAGTTTCGTTCGAACGAAGCAACGAACGCGACACTAACGAAATAATCTTGGAATTGCTTCTAAATTGAAATAGACTTATATTAACTTATATTATCATAATATTAACTTAGTAAAATCATATATTGTATTAAAATAAACTTTGTAGTATAGATTTAAGTCAATATTAGGGTGTTCAATTATCACAATCATACACATAGTTATAAAGTTGAAATTTAATTGTGTGTTGCATATTTGGTTGAGAATTAAAAATGGAATTTTACACAAGTAATTCCATCCAATCTTGATTGATTTATACATACATATATATATATACACACACACACACATATTGTATTGTGAAATTAAAAGTGTAATATTAAATTTGAATGCCTAAGAGATTCTATTGAGGACTTGTCTAAAGGATATTCTGTCAAAAATACGATAAGAGCCTAAGTGGTCAGAGACTTAAGTGGTTACTCCGGACCCCTCTCGTCCTCTGGGAATATTCCTTTATTTACTTATCATAAGAAACCTTAGTCGTAAATGCAAGGACTTGTGTTTATTGGTACTACTGTCCAATATAACAACGAGTGGATACTTGGTATATCACTTGAACAAGATCATTTATTGATCGTTGTACAATTTATCTTTTGTAGACTTATTGATCGCTGTTGATTTTTCCAGTTACATATGGCTAGCGAAAACATCTCAGTACCGGTCGCTCATGGAGAAAAACCGAAAAAGTTTGGTGGAGAAAACTTTAAACAGTGGTAGAGCAAAATGTTGTTCTACCTGACCACTCTCCAATTGGTTAAGTACCGGAAACAGCCAAACAACTGCGAGAAGAGACATGGTCGTCAGACGACTTCTTGTGCAAGAACTACCTCTTGGGAGGACTTGACAATACCATGTACAGTGTGTACCAAGGCATGATTTCTGCGAAGATTCTCTGGGAATCTCTCGAGAAGAAATACAAAAACGAGGATGTCGGGCAAAAGAAATTTATCGTGGGTAGGTTCCTGGACTACAAAATGGTTGATTCAAGAATGGTAATGTCTCAATTGGGTGAACTATAATTGATCATTCATGAAATATTGGATGAAGGGATGAAACTCTGTGAGACGTTTCAAGTTGTCACCATCATTGAAAAGTTGCATCCATCATGAAGGACTTCAGGAGCTATCTGAAATACAAAAAGAAGTAGATGAGTCTTGAACACCTTGGAGTTCGATTAAGGATCGAAGAGGACAACATGAAGTACGAGAAGGCCAGCTACAAGACTATGAAGTATAAGGCCAACATCGTCGATGGTGTAAAGGGTAGCAAAAAGAGAAAGAACAGTGGAGCTGATTCTTCCCAAGCTAACAAGAAGTTCAAGAGGAAGTGCTACAACTGTGGAAAAAACGGCCATATGGAAAAAGACTGAAGAAACAATAAGTCTCAGGACAAAGGTAAGAAAAAGAAAAATGAGGTTCATGTTACTGAAGATGAGCAACTGACTGATGAGATCTCAGAGATGAACCTCTCAGCAGTGATAACTGAAGCCAACTTGGTTGGGAATACGAGAGAATGGTGGGTAGACATTGGGGCTACTCGTCATTTCTGTGATGATAGCAAGATATTTTCCTCGTATCAGAAGGTCGATAGTGGAGATCATTTGACAATTGGAAACTCGTCTACCTCTAGAGTGGTTGGACAAGGCACAGTGGTTTTAAAGATGACATCTGAAAATGAGCTTACATTGAAGAATATTTTGCATGTTCCGGATATTCAGAAGAACTTAGTCTCAGGCTATCTACTTAGCAAGAATGGCTTTAAGCTTGTATTTGTTTCTGACAAGTTTGTATTGACAAAAAATGATGTTTATGTAGGAAAATGATACCTACCGAGGGCATTTTCAAGTTCAATATAATGATTATCAAACGACACAGTGCTAATAATAAAGTTACAACTTCCGCTTATATTATTGAGTCACAAAATGTATGGCATGAGAGGTTAGGACATGCTAATTATGATACAATGCGTAAACTAATTAATATGGACCTTATACCTAAATTTGCAATTGATAACCAACATAAATATGAGGCATGTGTTTAAGCAAAAATGCATAGAACATCATTTCATTCCATAAAACGAAGTTCCGAACCCTTGGAACTTGTACATTCTGATGTGTGTGATATGAATATTGTGCAAACAACAGGCGGTAAAAAGTACTTTGTCACTTTTACCAATGATAGCACAAGATTATGTTATGTGTATTTGCTGATGAGCAAAGATGAAGCTATTGAAAGCTTTATACACTATAAGAACGAATTGAAAATCAACTTGACAAGAAAATCAAAAGAATCAGGAGTGATAGAGGTGGTGAATATGTGTCACCATTTGGTAAATATTGTTCCATTTATGGAATTATTCACGAAACTACTGCTCTTTATTCGCCTCAACAGAACGGGATTGATGAGTGCAAAAATCGAACGTTGAAGGAAATGATGAACGCCATGTTGACAAGTTCTGGTTTACCCCATAACTTGTGGGGGGAAGCCTTGCTTTCCGCGAACTACGTTATGAACAAGCTACCTCATAGAAGATTGGACAAGACACCATATGAGTTGTGGAAAGGTCATGTATCTTCCTACAAATATCTAAAAGTGCGGGGGTGTCTTTCCAAAGTAATGGTTCATAAACCTAAGAATGTTAGAATATGACATAAAACTGTTGATTGTATATTCATTGGATATGCTCGCAATATTTGTGCGTATCGATTCTTGGTACATAAGTCTGAGATTCCTTACATCAATCCGAATATGATAATTGAGTCCATGAATGTGATATTTTTTGAAGAGACATTTCCTTGTAAGGAAAGACAAAGAACATAGTCTCTCAAAAGAACCATAGATACTGTTAAGGACAGTGATCAGGTTAACCAAGAGTCAAATCAACATGGAAATGTTGAGGCAATTGAACCTAAACGTAGCAAAAGAGCTAGAACGTCTAAGTTATTTGGACCCGATTTTCTGACATACTTATTAGAAAATGAGTCTCGAAGCTATAAAGAAGTAATGTCTTCGTCGGAGGCACCTTTGTGGAAAGAGGCTATCAACAGTGAGATTGATTCCATCCTACAAAACCATACTTGGGAGTTGATTGATCTTCCTCCAAGTTGTAAGCCACTGGGCTACAAATGGATATTAAAATGGAAGATGAAACCGGATAGATCAATAGATAAGTACAAGACAATACTTATCATAAAAGGTTATAGACAAAGAGAAACTTTTGATTACTTTGACATCTATTCACCAGTGACTCGTATCACGTCAATAAGAATGCCCATAGCCATAGCAGCTATAGTTGGTCTTGAAATACATCATATGGGTGTACAAACGACATTAATGGCGAACTGGATGAAGAGATTTACATGGAACAACCAGAAGGTTTCACTGTTCCTGTACAAGAACAGAAAATGTTCAAACTTTCTGAAGAGACATTTCCTTGTAAGGAAAGACAAAGAACATAGTCTCTCAAAAGAACCATTGATACTGTTAAGGACAGTGATCAGGTTAACCAAGAGTCAAATCAACATGGAAATGTTGAGGCAATTGAACCTAAACGTAGCAAAAGAGCTAGAACGTCTAAGTCATTTGGACCCGATTTTCTGACATACTTATTAGAAAATGAGCCTCGAAGCTATAAAGAAGTAATGTCTTCGTCGGAGGCACCTCTGTAGAAAGAGGCTATCAACAGTGAGATTGATTCCATCCTACAAAACCATACTTGGGAGTTGATTGATCTTCCTCCAGGTTGTAAGCCACTGGGCTACAAATGGATATTAAAATGGAAGATGAAACCGGATAGATCAATAGATAAGTACAAGACAATACTTATCATAAAAGGTTATAGACAAAGAGAAACTTTTGATTACTTTGACATCCATTCACCAGTGACTCATATCACATCAATAAGAATGCCCATAGCCATAGCAGCTATAGTTGGTCTTGAAATACATCATATGGGTGTACAGACGACATTAATGGCGAACTGGATGAAGAGATTTACATGGAACAACCAGAAGGTTTCACTGTTCCTGTACAAGAACAGAAAGTGTTCAAACTTGTAAAATCCTTATACGGATTAAAACAAGCACCCAAGCAATGACATGAAAAATTTGACAAATAGATGTTGTCAAGTGATTTCAAGATCAATGAATGTGATAAGTGTGTGTACACCAAATCAACTCAAAAAAGATATGTCATTGTGTGTCTCTATGTAGACGATGTGCCGATAATTGGTAGTAATCGTGAGATGATTCAGTCTACCAAGAAAGTGTTGACCAGCAAATTTGATATGAAAGATTTAGGTGTGGCTGATGTGATATTAAGAATTAAGATTTCTAAAACATCAGAATGATATATATTATCTCAGACTCACTATGCTGAGATGATTTTGTTGGGGTTGGTGCTCAAAGCGCCAATCCGGACCGTATTTATGTCTGATTCATGAATACGAACATCCCATTATTCCATAATATTACTTATTTATGGTTGCACCTCTTGTTTTTATATACGTATTCGATCTGATTACGATTAGATTGAAACTAAATGTTGTTTAATGATATGTATATATTAGACAAAGGCCCGATAATATATAATGCAGTACACAGTTACAAAGGGAGTTTGTAATTGACATTGGGAAGTGTCACTGCTAAATGTATATTATCAAATATTGTTCCTGGTCAAGATTTACTAACACGGGTCGGTTAGTTAAATCCGTTGAGACCAGTACATGTCGTATATCGTGACTTGGTCCGATGGTTTATCCCAATGAACCATGAGTCTAGGAAGACTCGTATAGACGTGTAGGTGTTTATAATGGATAAACACTGAACGACCCACCGAAGATTCTTAATAGATGGTACATCAACGTCAATAAGAATCTTCTCGGGTTGAGTAGCATAGTGGTCCTTCGACTTGAGACACCACTGTGGATGTATGAGACATCCTCCACACTTAGATGGCATTCACGTCACCGATCTATTAAGATCAGACCTCCGCCTGTTCATTGGGTGTGGATCGATCCTCAGGATATCCTGTGTGTGTCAAGATAGGATTCGTCACTTCTGTGTACAGAGCATAGATAGTCCATATATATTTAGCAGTCTGTTAAATCTGTGGCCACAGTATACTTCGGAAGTAAGTTCCGAGTGTTATTTAAAGATTGCTAATAGATACGTCGACGAGATAATACCTATAGAGATTTGACGTTTACATCTATATCTCTGGGATTATCTGGATACTTGTGATGGAGGGATTATACGTATGCAATGACCTCGACCTGTATGATTCAGCGAGATTATCCGTGATCGTCATAATCTACGGGTGGATAGATTATGGACATAAAATTGGATTTCGTGACGGATATACCTGAATCTAGAGAGTCTCAATAATGAAACATACTCGTAGAGCACTAGAGCAACATTTATGAATAATGATGATTATTTATAAATCGTTTAAACGTTAAACGAAAAATACATGCGAACGGGTCGAACCGTCATTTCCTAATTAATGTGTATTTGTATTTAATATATGATATTATTAAATACACATTAATAAATAGTCAAATAAAGGTATTTGACATATATCATCAATATATGTATTTGAGATATTTAATGTAAATATAATACATATATTTGATATATTTGTATTTAATTAATTATTTAATTGTTAAATGATTAATATAATTAAAATATAAATATATCACCAAATGATAATCTTAGGAAATGATTATAAGTGTAAATGTTTGACTTTACATTAAAGAAAAAGGTTGTCAAATTGATTTTGACTTCTTAAGATATTTGTTCAAAAATTGTTTGAAAAATGAAAATATCTTTCTCTTTATTTCTTGCTAAATTCGGCCATACACTTAAAATATAAGAGTTAGATTTTTCTTAGTTGCATTTGTTGACTTAATTAAATGTCTTTAAAGTTGTTTTTAGATATTTAACCAAGTTGATCAAATGTAAAGTGAAATGAAATTGAAATTACAAGACTTGCATTTCCTTTAGTGAAATTCGGCCAAGGTGGAATTGGTGCAAGTATATATTGTTTTTTCATTTCATTTATTCATAACCTAATACACTTTAAAAGAAAACTCCATTAATGGAAACCAAAGAAAGCTTGTGAGAAAGAAAGAAGAAACCAAAGAAAGCTTGGATTTTAGTAAGTTCTCCAACTTACTATTAGAAAGGAAAATGTTCCTTAGGATCTAGGCTTTAACATATGATGTTATTAGGTTATTTCTTTCTTTATTCTTTGTGTTTTTGATGATGGAAGTTTTGGTGGAAGTGTTGAGCATGTATGATGATGGAAGCTTATGACTATTGTAGTAATAAGTATTCTTTTATGGTTTTGGAAACCTTGTTGCTAATCTAGAGTTGTTGAACCACTCTTAGATGACCTAGATTTGATCTTGAGTTGTTTCATTGTGTTGAGACTTGGTTGGATGGAAGAAACATGATTGAAGTAATTGATTTAACCAATTTGGTCTAATTTGTCCAATTTGAAGAAATTGAAAAATTAGGGTTCATGACCAATTCCAAATTTGGGGATTTTCATATATGTTGTGTATTTGGATGTGCATATGATGCATATAAATTTTCATGTTCATTGGATTACATCTTGATGTGTTTTGATGCATGAAATGACAAAGTGCACACTTTGGCACCAAAGTGGTGCATTCGGCCAAATGAAGAAAAATGGGGATTTATGTTGCCCTTGGTGTTTTGATGTTTTGAAAATGCTGAGTTCATCTTAGAAATGATTTAGAATAATTCAAAATTGATTTGATCAATTTCGGACTAAAATGGACTAAATACCAAGTGTAAGGGCAATTCGGTCACTTAAATATGATTTATTTGAATTTTATTTCATAATTTGATTATTGGATAATTAAATAAATATGTTTATTTAATTAATCCGAGAAAAAATTTTGAAATCGGAAAATTTGATTTTCCACCGCTTCCGCTGCGTTACCGGATTCTGCCCCTAAAACCCCTACAGATTTTTTATAAGTATAATAAATGAGATATAAATGTGGCTAGAACTCTTGTAGACTTAACTCTTTATTTATCAAAGAATACTGGCTCAAGCGTATCGCAATTAGAGTATTCGAGAATCATCGGAAGCCTGATGTATCTCACGAATTGCACACGACCTGATATCGCTCAAGCTGTAAACAGGCTTAGCAGATATACGAGCAATCCAGGACATAACCACTGGAAAGCCATAGTAAGAGTTTTGAGGTATCTGAGAGAAACTTCAAAATATGGTCTGTATTATACGAAATATCTTGTTGTTCTAGAGGGATACAGCGATGCTAATTGGATATCTGATACAGTGGATTCCAAATCTACGAGTGGATTTGTTTTCACACTTGGTGGTGAAGCCGTGTCATGGAAATCCTCGAGGCAAACATGTATTGCCCGGTCTACTATGGAATCATAGTTCATAGCATTAGACAAAACAGCGGAATAAGCGGAATGACTTCGAAGTTTCCTGGAGGATATTCCAAATTGGCCCAAACTGGTGCCAGGGATAAGCATACATTGTGATAGTCAATCGGCTATTGGGAGAGCCCAAAATACAATGTATAATGGTAAGTCTCGACACATACATCGCAGACATAATACCATATGACAACTGCTCTCAAGTGGCATAATATCGATCGATTATGTGAAATCAAAAGAAAACATAGCAGATCCACTTACTAAAGGTTTACCTAGAGAGCAAGTTGTGAAGTCATCGATGAGAATGAGCTTGAAGCCTATAAATTAAGAATTGTCACCGTGGAAACCCAACTTAGATGAATGGAGATCCCAAGATCTATGTTCAAAAGGGACAACGAAAATTTTATGCAATTCAAAACAAGCACTGTTGAGGTTTGTACTATTTCTCATTCCGATAGTGACGCAGAGTGCTGTCTGACAAGGCTAGACTAAGCTAAGGCTTTTAATGATCACTATATTAAGAGATGAGTCATAATAGGGGTAAAGACAGATTACCTCTTTATAGTAGATCACATATTTCAAGTAAGAAGTGATGTCGCTTCCATGGGATTTTACAGGCTGACTTTCCTAAAGTACTTGATGAATCCAGGACCAATGTTTATGGCCGAAATGAACACAACTGTAGAACAGGAAATTGTCGAAGTAAAGCTGTGTGTTGGCAATTGTCTTGGTTTACACCAACGGTAGAACAATTCAAGACTATGGTTCACTGGTTTGCCAAGTAAATCTGATTGTCATTCACTAGGAAATGTTCAAGGCGAAAACTATCTATTTGGCTATTTCAATGCAGCTTTAGTTCACGGAAACTCTCTCAAATGTCTGCATTAATATTTAAAGAATTGTGGGGGATTGTTGTAAATTCTCTAAATATAGAGTATGGATGATAGGAGGGTCATGTCCATTGGGTAGTGCCCTATGAGAGAGGCACTAACATGTATGGACAGGTCATCTAATTGAAAGAACACACTTATAGGCTCCAAAAGGTTTAAGGAATTGGTATAACCCTTATGAGGATTACACCCCAAACCAAATGGTGCCCTCAAAGACACCTTTCCATGTCTATTTAAATGGGCCTTCATGTTCATTCAAGAGATCTAGAAATTTCATAAGTCTTGAGTCACATCAATTTCATTTTTTAGAGTCAATAGAGAGATTCCTTCATTTTCTCAGTTCATGATCTTGTTAAATTAGTATCCTTTCAACAAGATGCATCCAAGGAATCCTGGGAGAACGTTAGCCACATTGCATCCGTAGAACACCGAGACGGAGGCTAATAAGTTCTTAAGGACAAAGACATCTCGACTTGGATTTTTTTTAATCATCATCTATAATTTTCCAGGTTTTTCTTATTCTCTAAGGTTTAGGGTTTATGTCTTTTATTGGTATGTTAGTGTAGATTTGAATTCGTTGTTGTGTTAGCTTTGAATTCATTGTTGTGTTCTGATTTGATTTGATTGATACATGTTAGTTTTCGTTTGATGCCACCATAATCAACAACAGTGCAACGGTTCACAATCGTAATCAAACCACAAGTGAATCATTGACCAACCATCAATTAAATTGAGAATCGTAATCGAATAGGACTTGTTCGGTTTGATTACGGTTGAGTTGAATCCCAACGACTAGTTTTGGCGATTGAGACGATTCAAACTATAACAACTATGATTATGGTTTGAACTATTAGTTGTTACAGTTCAAATTATTAACCGTAACGATTAACAGTTTTAGCTGTTACATACGACTACTTTTTTCCCTAATAATTATATTATAATTATATAAAATCCATATCCCTCCTAACAATTATATTTTTGTGGCATTTTAGACATCATAAAAAATCCAAAAAAAAAAACTATAAATAACCCCTTAATTCATTTTCCAAAATCACAAACAATTTATTCTTTTCACTCTCTTAAATCACAATTTCTCATATATTCAATCCATTTACTCTTATTATCTCAAATTATCTTTTTTGATTGAAAGATATTATCTCAATTTCTCAATTTCTTCATTATAATGCCAAGTTCATCACACAACATTAACTGTCCTGAGCCTAATGATACCACTCAACATACTACCGGTGAAATGACTTCACGTATTCAAGTGAAAAATCGAGGTTTTGAAAGGTTGACAAAACATTTCACTTTGGTGATGAATGATGACACTGGTGAGAAAAATGATGACTGTAATTATTGTGGAAAAACATACAAACACACCGGTGGATATGGAACTATGTCTGGTCATATGAGGAGTACTCATAAAGCATACATTTTAGTATGAGCATCAATATTCTTAAATACAGAAGATCAAGGTTGAAACTGAAGACATTAAAAGCTCAAACATGTCTTGACGGTTGGTATAGGGCAGAACGTCGTGAACAAAAATATCAACCGAAAACTTTTGAAGATTTGTATAATAACACGGACACAACTAATACCGAAAACTCAAGAATCGGACAGTTTTCCCGGGATGGGGATGAATAAAATGTAATTTTGGTAAATTATTAAAAATAAATGTAACAGAATTACGTGAGCTTTGATTTTTATACGTCTCAATAAGATATATAGTCATCTTAATTAAGTGCAAACTATTTTTTTCAATATAATAAATAAATTGTCAACGTATGATTTATTCTTTAGTAAATCTTTAATTTTTTTTTATCATTTTATAATAATTCGAATTAGTTTGTTTAAAAAAAAATTCAAATCTTAAATCGAATCGAACCGAAACGTACGATTCGGCCGATTTAAGGTAATAGTTGCAGCTTCAACTAAACCGCAACCGAACTGTAAATTGTACGGTTTGGTTATGATTTTCAATCGTAATCGAATCGTGTGCAACTCTAAACCCATGGTTATGAAACCGGTAATTGATTTTCAAAAGCACGAAAGTCCCAATACATTTTGTAATGGAATCCGCTCCGGTCAATTTGGACCATCCAACGGTCCAGATTTTGAGAAAAAACATTTTTTTTTTAATTTTTTAATTTTGAAATATGTATTGTTTGATCAAAATTTAACAGCTCAGATTTTACATTAGGGACTATAATACTTAAGCATCGGATCCGAAACCATGATATTTTTTTAATTAGTATACAATAGTTGCGTTTTTTTTTAGTACTTTTCAAATTAAATTTTCTCTCTCATCTTTTAAACTAATTTTAATTTTGTATACTATCAATATAAAAAATTGATATTAAATGAGTACTAAATGAATATATTTATTTTAATTATAGAAGAATTTTTTTTTAATATATTGAGCTAGTTGGAATTTTCTCTAGTAAGCTTATGTTTTTTTTTTTTTTTGGAATGAAAGGCCCACTTCACATAGCTATTCCAGTTACAACTTTGTTTGGTATCGCGATTAGAAAAATATGGTGAATAAATAGTGTTATGAAATTTTAATTTGTGTTAAAAAAAATAATTACGATGTTTTTTTTTAATATTTTCATGGTAGAAAAAAATTAAAAATTTTAACTTTAACAAAACTCAATTTTTGAAAGAAATCATGATTAGTAATCGTAATTTTTCATTATTAACCAAACACTTAAAAATTATATTTTAATCAAACTACAATATCAAACATACCCTACATATGCTTTCAATTGTTGCAATTGTGTAATATTTATAAAGTATCTTATAACTGATATGCCACTTTTAACCAATAATAGTATAAGGAGTCATGACTTGAGGGGTGTAGTCAGGATTTCAATTATAGGAGAGCTAAGTTATAATCCAAAATTTTTAAGTTATTATTTTAATAACTTGAAAATAAATTTAATCGTTATATAATAATAATAGTAGTAATAATAATAATAATAATAATAATATCAGTTAGTTTTAAATACTAGGTAATAATAAATCTATAATATACATATAATTCTAAACTTAATGGAGCTCCCTCCTTCATCCTCACACAAAACAAGATATCTTTATTCATTCCATGGAAGATTGATTGTTGAGATTTTTTTAATTAATTATTATTATTATTTTTTGAATTATTGGAAACTGTGTCGCTAAATTACCTATTTCGGTATTAAGCAGTGCATGTAAAATCATTAGTTATCTCAGGCTTTTGTAAGAAACACATTTCATAGATTCGAACTCAAAATTATGTGAGATTTTGAACCATACACTACTAAACTACCGCTAGCTACGCATGATTGTTGAGATGCTAATATCATGTTGATGATGTTTTCAGGACCTATGTTATTTAAGGAGTACAGCAGGGGTAAAAATGGTAATCACCTTCTTGGGCGAGATCATTAAAGCCGACCCGGCCACTATACAGTAAGAGACCGAGCATTTGATGATAGGTGACCGATCATTTGAGATCGGATGACCGGGCATTATCAGATCGACAACAACATTCTCAGTTCAAATGGCTATCATGACCGACCTCATGAAGACCGAGCACATGAAGAGGCGTGCTCAGGAAGATAAAGTATCATATTCTTGCGGAAAAAGGGATAAGTTGTCCTACTTTAATGGGGTAAAGTAATAAGTTAATATCCTAATAGGATAGAGGAAGTAAATGTAGTTTTGATTAGAAATCCTTATGGGAAAAGGGAATAGTTTTGACTATGAATCCTGATAGGAAAAGGAGACCATCTCCAATTGGGAATTCTTGTATAAATAGGAATCTGATTTCTTCACCATTATAAATAGGAGGGTAGAGTGAGTGTAGGGAGACAAGTTGAAGGCATCAAAAAAAAAATCATCATCAAAGTTAGTGATTAGAATCATCAAGCTCTGATTTGTAAAAGCAAAGAAGAGACCGAGAAGCATATTTGAGCAATAAAAAGTACCACCCTATTCTTGTCCGTGGACGTAGGTCGGATCCCAAAATCCACCGAACCACGTTAAATCTCCATGTCGATTGGTGTGTTTTCCCGTCTCTCGTTAAATTTGCTTTTGGTCCCCCATAACCAAACAAATTCACCGTTGAATGAGGATTACCTCGGAGGTGATATTCCCATATTACCCTGAGACCAAAATCATCCGTCAACAGTTGGCGCCGTCTGTGGGGAACTCTACAAAAAGCAACTCGCGTAATAAGACAAATGGCGGAAGGCGGAAACCAACAGTCATCGGGGAGCTCGGCTGCAGACTGGATGGAAAAGATCGAGGAAAACCTTAGGAAAGAAAGGGAGGAAAACCAGACTCTACTAAAAGCCATAGTAGATCGGTTGGAAAGGATGGAAGGAACACACAACGGAAAATTCGAGGCCGGGACTAGCCGACGAAGGAATGAGATAGCAGAGGGAAAGAGAATTGTTGATACAAGCGAAGACGACAGACCCCGGAGGAAGGAACCCTACAGGGTGAGATCCGTGGTAGTTCAGAGAGATTCCCAAACCGAGGACACCTGGGAGGAGGAAGATGACAAATCATCACCAGACTCCTCCTACGATAGCCCTCACAGTATCCGGAGGAGAGGGAAAGAACATACCGAAAAAGTGCAAGAAGACACCGACCCTGAGAAGCGCCACTCCCGAGATAGCAGAAAGAAAATAAACCACAGGGGGCGGCATGGAACCAGGGACTGCGGCATGAAATCTTGGTTACGGGAGGAGCTGATCAAATGGGGGGTATACCCCAATACAAACAGAGGAGATGTCCAGGACGTCAAAGATGAGTCCCCCCTCACGGAGGAAATAAAATCGGAGAAATTCCCGAAGAGATTCAACATGCCGACCATGACACCGTACAAGGGCCATACCGACCCTAAAACCCACATTGAAAGTTTCGTCCTGTTAATGGAAGTACACGGGGTAACAGGGGACGCCATCTGCAAAGTATTTCCCCTAACTCTGGCTGTACCAGCCATTCTATGGTACCGAAGCCTAGCCCCAAGAAGCATCAGCAGCTTCGCACAACTGAGGAAGTCATTCATACGACACTTCAAGGGGGCTTGTGTCCCCAGAAAAACGATTGGAGAACTCAGGCTCATGAAGCAAGGAGACGATGAGCCTATGAAGATATTTATTGAAAGGTACCATAATATGGTACTCGAAGTCGGAGGGTATGAATCCCCCGAGGCCCTGGAAAGCTTGAAAGGAGCCTTGAGGGTCGGAAGGCTATGGACCCATCTAAGGATCCAAGACACCCCGGACTACGCAACCGCCCTAGAGGTGGCCCGCAAATTCGTTCTATTAGAAAACGAGGAGAAAATATCCCGAAGAGGGAACACCATCAGAGAAAGGACCACAACGTAAAGGGACATGCCACGAATGGGTGCAGAGACCTGCGGGAGCAGGTGGAAGACTTGGTGAAAGAAGGCTATCTCAGTGTGTACATAGACCATTCGGTTTTTTAGGTCGACCAAGTTGATAGCGGAAGTCATCCGGTCGAACGCGTGGAATGCTGAGATGCAGAGAGGATGTATTAAGAAGAGCCTTGCTTGTATCGACTCTTGTAGAGTTGCAAGAAATGCAACAAATCCTAAAAAGGTGAGTAAAACCTCTTCTGACTTAGGTTAACATTTGATTATGCTTGTTTGTTATGGCTCACACAATGATTTTGATATTTGTTTTACGGCTCGGGTCTGCTCTTGTACCGCCGAGACCGATGTTTCTTTCCGGCTCGGGTCTGCTCTTATACCGCCGAGACCGATGCCTCTTTCCGGCTCGGGTCTGCTCTTGTACCGCCGAGACCGATGCCTCTTTCCGGCTCGGGTCTGCTCTTGTACCGCCGAGACCGATACCTCTTTCCGGCTCGGGTCTGCTCTTGTACCGCCGAGACCGATGCCTCTTTCCGGCTCGGGTATGCTCTTGTACCGCCGAGACCGATGCCTCTTTCCGACTCGGGTATGCTCTTGTACCGCCGAGATCGATGTTTGTTACAGCTCGGGGTCGGGTTACGTCCCACCGAGTCATGCTCATTGGTCTGGGGACGGGACATTCCCCCAGAGCCAAGTACCTCTTTCAGCTCGGGGTCAGGTTACGTCCCACCGAGTCATGCTCATTGGTTTGGGGACGGGACATTCCCCCAGAGCCAAGTACCTCTTTCAGCTCGGGGTCGGGTTACATCCCACCGAGTCATGCCCATTGGTCTGGGGACGGGACATTCCCCCAGAGCCAAGTACCTCTTTCAGCTCGGGGTTGGGTTACGTCCCACCGAGTCATACATATTGGCCTGGGGATGGAACATTCCCCCAGAGCCAAGTACCTCTTTCAGCTCGGGGTTGGGTTACGTCCCACCGAGTCATACATATTGGCCTGGGGCCGGAACATTCCCCCAGTACCAAGTATCTCTCTTGGTTCGGGGTCCTCAGGGGCATACTCGATGTATAGGATCCGTGAGAAGCATAGCACAGGGAGGGATGATACCCCTGTGGCGATTGCTTGCTCCAGTGTTACCGAACATGAGGAGGAACATGCCCTTAACGTGTCGAGCACTCTATGATCCTCACGTACTCGATGTAATGGATCCGTGGGAAAGTATAGCACGGGGGATGATGACACCCCCGTGACGATTGCTAGCTCCAGTGATACCGGACCTAAGGAGGAATATACCTTTAGAATCCCGGACACTCTTTGATTCATTCATCATTCGGATCTGTGGGAGACACAACACGAGGATGCGTTATGCCCCTGTGGCGTGTGCCTGCTCCAGCGTGGTAAGGAGGAGCCCTCATACAATACACAGGCTCCCCAGTGAACCGACGTGTAGAGGATGTGCCCTTACCATTCAAACGCTCTTCTGATCCGAATCCTGGTTCGCTGGGACACTGAATTGAAAGATTCAGAATTGTGTTTTGGAGGCCTCGGATAGGACGCTGTTTTGAGGCATCCATGTTGTTGTTTATGCTTGCGAAACATTTTTGTTTTGGGATAAGTGCTAAGTCACCCCCGCATTTTGATTTTATTTTCCAGAGTTTTGTTTTTGTTTTTCGCTGGTCTGGCAGAGGGACGCCCGTGCCAGATTCGGTAGGGTTTCAAAAGGTTGATTCACCTCCCTTCTGAATAAATCCCACTTGATTAATCGGCTCGGGGCTGGATTCGTTCCGTCGAGGCCACTTGATTAATCGGCTCGGGGCTGGATTTCATTCCGCCGAGACCATTTTACCTTTCTCAGCTCGGGGTCGGGGTACGTCCCACCGAGTCAGCCATTCGGACTGGGGACGTAACATTCCCCCAGGTCCAAGTGCCTTTCTCACCTCGGGGTCGGGGTACGTCCCACCGAGTCAGCCCTTCGGACTGGGGACGTAACATTCCCCCAGGTCCAAGTGTCTTTCTCAGACCAGGGTCGGGGTACGTCCCACCGAGTCAGCCCTTCGGACCGGGGACATAACATTCCCCCAAGTCCAAGTGCCTTTCTCAACTCGGGGTCGGGGTACGTCCCACCGAGTCAGCCCTTCGGACTGGGGATGTAACATTCCCTCAGGTTCAAGTGCCTTTCTCAGCTCGGGGTCAGGGTACGTCCCACCGAGTCAGTCATTCGGACTGGGGACGAAAAATTCCCCCAGGTCCGAGCATCTCTCACAGATCGAGACGGGATCACATGCCACCGAGCACATCATCGTTAGCTCAGAAGCAAAATTTTCTCCTCACAATCGAGATTGGATCAGTCATGGGTCATGACCTCCAAATCTCTGGTACAGATATTACAGAGGATGAGTCATTTTTAGTTTGGACAATAAGAGGAACTTCATCTCCTGATGGAACGACCCAAGTAAGCAATTTGCTTTGAGGTGGAGAATAATTCTGAATAGGGTCAGCATCTCCAATAACCGAGGATATGAAGATAGAAACAGAAGACTTAGTTGATGGCGAAGGCAATTTCTCTGTGATTTCTGGAACGACCACCAGCAAGGCGATCAGCACACCATCTTTTTTTTATATAGTTCCTGGCATCAACTCACAAACCCGTTGTTACCGAGAACTAGGGGACAGATGTTGATGGTGTTTTCAGGACCTATGTCATTTAAGGAGTACAACAGGGGTAAAAAGGGTAATCACCTTCTTGGGCGAGATCATTAAAGCCGACCCGGCCACTATACAGTAAGAGACCGAGCATTTGATGATAGGTGACCGACCATTTGAGATCAGATGACCGAGCATTATCAGATCGACAACAACATTCTCAGTTCAAATGGCTATCATGACCGACCTCATGAAGACCGAGCACATGACGAGGCGTGCTCAGGAAGATAAAGTATCATATTCTTGCGGAAAAATGGATAAGTTGTCCTACTTTAATGGGGTAAAGTAATAAGTTAATATCCTAATAAGATAAAGGAAGTAAATGTAGTTTTGATTAGGAATCTTTATGGGAAAAGTGAATAGTTTTGACTAGGAATCCTGATAGGAAAAGGAGACCATCTCCAATTGGGAATTCTTGTATAAATAGGAATCTGATTTCTTCACCATTATAAATAGGAGGGTAGAGTGAGTGTAGAGAGACAAGTTGAAGGCATCAAAAAAAATCATCATCAAAGTTAGTGATTAGAATCATCAAGCTCTGATTTGTAAAAGCAAAGAAGAGACCCGAGAAGCATATTTGAGCAATAAAAAGTACCACCCTGTTCTTGTCCGTGAACGTAGGTCGGATCCCAAAATCCACCGAACCGCGTTAAATCTCCTTGTCCATTGGTGTGTTTTCCCGTCTCTCGTTAAATTTGCTTTTAGTCCCCCATAACCAAACAAATTCACCGTTGAAGGAGGATTACCTCGGAGGTGATATTCCCATATTACCCTGAGACCAAAATCATCCGTCAACATATCCTAAACTGATAAATTTAATACATTGATGGAAAATTAAAGAGATGACTGGCTGTTACAAGAGAGAAGCCAAAGAGGGCTCAAGCCAAGCCTTCTGAAAGAAAGCTAATAAAAAAGGTCCGTTGACGAGGTCTTTTTCTTCTCCAGCTTCTCGTGGTCTTTCTCTACCTTCTGCTGGGTACTTGACCATCAGGCAAAAATTCCTTCTCTGCTTCAGTCTGTATTTTCCACTTCACTTTAGTCTTTTTCCTCAGCATCCTCCTTATCCGAGTCATTGTCAGCTTAGATGATAAAATTTCTCAGAGAACTTTTTTGGTTAATTTCATGTGTTTCAAATGTTGTAGCTAATAAGGCTCTCGATTTGTTTGCTATTAGGTTTAGATCCGTCAATTATCAGACTCGGAGCATCCAATGGCACTCCTCGGGTCGGACTTTTCCGTCACTCTCCAACCCTAATTTTAGGTGAAAATGTATCATCATCACTCGTGTGTACGTTTGTGATTTGTTCTTTGTTTTGATTTCGGTTTTTTCTTAATTTTTTCCCCTGATCTTGCAGGATTTCGATGAGGTCTGGCCGATTTTTGATTCCGCGAAATCGCGGTGATTTGTTTTTTCATTTCTCATTTTGTTGCTGCTGTGACGTTTTGATTTTGATTAATTTGTTTTCTTGATTTAGTTGTTAGTGGTGTTTATTTAATTATTTCAATTATGAGATTGTCCAAGGGATAATTAGTGAACTGTAATCACAAGGGGCGTTGCCGAGGAGTAATTCGAGGGTTTCATCACTTGCTACTTGTATCATCATTTTTGCGCCCGTGGACGTAGGTCGGACCAAGATCCGCCTAACCACGTTAATTCTCCTTGTCAATTGGCGTATTATCTGTCTTTGCTAAGTTTGCTTTTGGTCACTCATAACCAAAAAAATTCACTATTGAGGGAGGATTGTCTCGGGAGTAATATTCTCATATTGCCCTGAGACCAAAATCAGCCGTCAACAGTTGGCGCCGTATGTAGGGAACTCAACAAAAAACGGTTCGCGTAGTAAGACGATGGCAAAAGGCAGAAATCACCAATCGTCGGGGAATCCGGCCACAGATTGGATGAAGAAGATAGAAGAAAGCATAAGGAAAGACATGGAGGATAATCAGGCCCTCCTAAAAACCATGATGGACCGACTGGAGAGAATGGAAAGGGGAGAACAGCGAGAAGCCTGAAACCAGAGCTAATTAAAGAAGAAGAGAGAAAGCAGATGGAAAAAGGGTTGTGGATACAAGTGAGGACGATGAACCTAGGAGGATGGGGCCTTACGGGATAAAATCCATAGTTGTGGAAAAAAGATTCACAAGTAGAGGACACATGGGAAGAAGAAGAAGAGAGACGTTTGACAGATTCCTCTTATGATAGTCTCCGCTACACTAGAAGAGGAGGCACAGAGTACGACGAGACCGTTCGGAGATCCCAAGACGTGAGGAACACCGCACCCGTGGCAACAGACATGAAGAAAAGTGCAGAAGGCGACATAGCGGCCCAAATAGCGAGGTAAAATATTGGTTAAAGAAAGAGATGGCCAAGTGAGGGGCAAGCCTCAAAAGAGATACATGAGACGTCCGGGATGACAAAGAGGAATCCCCCCTCACAGAAGAAATAAAATCAGCAAAATTCCCGAAAAGGTTCAACATGCCGACCATGACGCCCTACAAAGGTCATACCGATCCAAAATCTCATATTGAGGGCTTTGTACTATTGATGGAGGTCCAAGGAGTGACAGGGGACGCCGTGTGCAAAGTATTCCCCCTAACCTTGGGTGGATCCGTCATTCTATGGTATAGAAGTCTAGCCCCAGAGAGCATCGGTAGCTTTGCACAACTCAGAAAGTCGTTTGTACGACACTTCAAATGGGCATGCGCCCCTAAAAAAGACAATCGGAGAGTTAAGACTCATGAAGCAGGGAGACGACGAGCCCCTAAAAACCTTTATTGAGAGGTATCATAACATGGTGCTCGAAGTCGGGGGGTATGAGTCTCCCGAGGCCTTGGAAAGCCTGAAGGGAGCCTTAAAAGTCGGAAGACTATGAACCCGCCTAAGGATCCAAGGCACCCCAGACTATGCAACCGCTCTTGAGGTAGCCCGGAAGTTCGTCTCGTTAGAAAACGAGGAAAAAATCTCCCGGAGAGGGACGACCATCAGAGAGAGGATGATAAAGGCAGAAGCCCCCCGACAAGCAGACAGTGAGCCCAAAAAACCACCCCCAAAACACAAGTAATTTAAGCCGATACCTCGGAAAAACTAGGAAAGAGGAGCCCCGACCCAAGTAAACCATGTCTTCAGGAAAGATGCGTACATTCCTTTGAAAAAGCCACTGTGGCAAATCGTCATGGAGATCCAGGGAAGATGCCTCTTAATAGAACCTGACCTCAGGAGATTCCCCCCTGATAAGAGAAATCAAAAAGCCTATTGCGTACATCATAATCTGAAAGGACACGCGACAGATAGGTGCAAAGATTTACGGGAACATATGGAAGACCTGACGAGGAATGGATATTTAAATAATTTTATTGACCATGAAGTCATGACGGATAGGCAGATGGCGCATGACCGACAGATAAATATCATCACAGGAGGGAAAACCCTGGCCAGAGATTCTAATCGGTCGAGGAAAAACTATAGCAGAGCTCGGGGGTCAGACGTGCTAGAAACAAAACAGGCCCCGGTATTACAAGGTGGGCGGTCGGTACCAATAATGTTCACCGACGAGGACGCCCTAGGGGTAAGCTTCCCCCACGACGATGCGTTAATTATCAAGGAAGTAATCGGTGGCTCCGAGGTAAATAGAATCCTGGTGGACCCCGAGAGTGCGATAGACATAATCTCCAAAGAGGCCCTGGACAGCCTTGAAGTAGAGTATGCGGCTCTGACCAATGATAGCACCCCCTTATACGGCTTCGGGGGCTCAACGGTCGTCCCGTTAGGGAGGATACAGTTAGCAGTAACAATCGGGACTCATCCCCGAACTCGGACAATCATGATAAATTTCACCGTAGTGGACTGCATGAACAGCTACCAAATCATCGTTGGTCGGCCTTTCATGATGAAGACAAAGGCCGCAATGTCTTGCTATCACTTGAAACTGAAATTCCCCACCCGGGAAGGGATCAGGATCGTATGCGGAAGTTAGAAGGCAGCCTGCAGCTGCTTTGCAACTCTCTCACGAGAAACCCTCTGCATCAAGAAGGGTACCAAAAAACGACAAAGGAATGAAGACGGAGGAAAAGCCAGTGGAGATCCTAGTCCTCGGCCAAACAGAATTGCCCGGCTAGCGGCGGCTGAAGAATTATAAGGGATAGAACTCTTTGGACTGGGAAAAAACATAAAGATAGGGGGAGGCTTGGACAAGACCCTGAGACAAAGCCTACTAGAATGTCTGAAAGAGTATCCAAACATCTTCGCATGGGGACATAACGACATGCCCGTGATTGATCCAAAATTCATCAACCACCGCCTAACGGTAAACCCTGTGCGCAAAACGGTTAAACAAAAAAGAAGAAACTTCAATCAAGAACGGAGCAAAGCAGTGGCCACAAAGGTAGAAAAATTATTAAAAGCCGGTTTCATCAGAGAGGTAAAATACCCGAAGTGGGTATCAAACGTAGTGCTAGTAAAAAAACCCAATGGAAAATGGAGGATGTGTGTAGATTTTACCGACCTCAACAAAGCATGCCCAAATGACATCTTCCCTCTACCAAACATAGATCGACTGGTAGATGCAACAGCCTACCAAGGATTGCTAAGTTTCATGGATGCCTTCTCAGGATACAACCAGGTCAAGATGCATCCGGCAGACGAGGAGAAAACAACTTTTATCACCGATCAAGGGCTTTATTCTTATAAAGTGATGCCCTTCGGACTAAAGAATGCATGGGCAACTTTTCAGAGGTTAGTGAACAGAATTTTCAAGCCACTCATCGGCATGTCAATACTGGTATACGTCGACGACATGATAACAATGTCTGAAGAACCGATATGTCATGTTACCGACCTGAATAAAACTTTTAAGCTACTGAGGAAACACAATTTAAAGCTCAACCCGGAAAAATGTGCTTTCGGGGTGGCCTCGGGAAAATTTTTAGGCTACATGGTAAGCTCCCGAGGCATAGAAGCAAATCCACAGAAGATCCAAGCGGTATTGGACTTAAAATCCCCCAGGACAGTAAAAGAAGTACAAAGTCTGACCGGCAGGATGGCCGCACTCAACCGATTCATTTCCCGAGCAACTAACAAATGCCACCATTTCTTCAACGTCATCAAGAAAGCAAAAAAGGAAATCTACTGGACGCCGGATTGCGAGGAGGCCTTCCTGCAGTTAAAAAAATATTTAACGCAGCCTCCACTCCTAGCAAAACCGCTCCCAGGAGAAACCTTGTACTTATACCTGGCTGTCTCAAAACACGCAGTAAGTTTGGTACTAGTACAAGAGGCCGACAAGGTCCAAAAGCCAGTGTATTACACCAGTAAAGCTCTGATAGACACCGAGACCCGATATCCAGTACATGAACTGATTACCTTATCACTACTCACTACAGCCCGGAAACTGCGACCTTATTTCCAAGCACATCCTATCGGTGTCTACACCGACTACCCTCTAAGACAGATCCTGCAGAAGTCAGATGTCTCCGGCCGGTTAATAAAATGGTCAGTAGAACTGAGTGAATACGACATCTCTTACCTCCCGATAGCAGCGATAAAAAGGCAAGCCCTAGCAGACTTCGTCGCTGAATTCACCGAACCCCAGGTCATGACTGTAAAGGAAGACAAATGGGAGATGTCTGTAGACGGGTCCGCTAGCTCGCAGGGCAATAGAGCAGAAATCGTGCTAAAAAACGATAAAGAAGAAGAAGTACTACTCGCCATAAGATTCGCCTTCGAAGCTACGAACAATGAAGCAGAGTACGAGGCAATCTTGGCCGGATTAAGACTATGTACGGTGATGGGAGTCCGTGGCGTGGTAGTAAAAAGTGACTCGCAGTTGGCAATTCAACAGCTAAATGGGGAGTTTCAAGCCCGATAACCAAACATGATGGCCTACTTAACTGAGGTAAGAAAGTTGACGGAAAAGATGGGGAACGTACGCTTCGAGCAAATTAATCGAGAAAAAAACTATGAGGCAGACTCCTTGGCACGACTCGCATCCTCAACAAAAGAAGAAAACCCCAGAGTAATCCCTATCATATGCCTCCGGGAGAAAAACATAGGGGAGCTCAAAGTAGAAAATCTAAGCAAAGAAGGCGAAACCTCGTGGATGCGGCCAATTAGGAGATACTTGGAAGCAGAAGTAACGCCCGAGGACAAAAAGGAGGACAGAAAGTTAAAGTACAAAACCACCAAATTTTCCCTAATCGACGAGGTGCTTTACCGAAGAGGCTACTCAGTACCCCTCTTAAGATGTTTAGCGGAAGAAGAAGCGGATTCATACTCAGAGAGATACATGCAGGCATCTATGGAAGTCACGCCGGGGGCAATCAATTGATGTCAAAGCTTTAAGATAGGGATTCCACTAGTCGACTATGCATCAGGACGGCATGAAAGTGGCCCGAAAATGCGATGGGTGCCAGAAGAATGTCAATATTCACCACCAGCCAGCAGAACAGTTAGCTACCCTGCTCAGCCCCTGGCTGTTCGCCCAATGGGGGCTAGACATCATCGGACCAATACTGCGGGGTCGAGGACATGCAAAATACGCCATCGTGGCCATAAACTATTTCACCAAATGAGTGGAAGCTGAACCCCTATCCACCATCACAGAGAAAAGGGCTATGGGGTTTCTAAAGAAAAATATCATCTGCCGGTTCGACATCCCTCAAGCCATCATTACCGACAATGGAAAGCAGTTCGACAGCAAAGGCTCATGAAACTTTGTGAAGACCTACAGATCGCCTTGAGATTCGCCTCACCAGCCCAACCCAAGTCAAACGGGCAGGTCGAAGCCACAAACAAAATCATCAAAGCAAATCTCAAAGCTCGGCTCGGATCTAGCAAAAGCTTATGGGTCGAGGAGCTACTAGAAGTGTTATGGGCACATCGGACGACCTACAAAAATTCCACAGGAGAGACTCCGTTTTCCTTAGCCTACGGATGCGAAGCCGTTATACCAGCTGAAATCGGAGTACCTACCCACAGGGTCCAGCATTATGAGAAAGAGCAGAATGAAGAGCTTATCAGAAGCCACCTCGACCTGATCGAAGAAAAAAGAGAAAATTCAGCAATGAAGACAGCAATCTACCAACAAAGAATGACCCGCTTTTATATCAAAAAGGTGCGAACCCGCACCTTCCTCCCAGGCGACTTGGTATTAAGAAGAGTCACACTAAATACTCGAAGACCAGAGGAAGGCTCGTTAGGCGCCAAATGGGAAGGGCCCTATAAAATTGAGGAAATAGTAAAACCAGGGGTCTACATTTTAGAACAGCTGGACGGCACGCGAATAAGGAAACCCTGGAATGCCGAGATGTTGAGAAGATACTTTCAGTATACTACTTTTTCTTTTTCGCAGCAACCCAACAAGAGGTGGGAACCCCAACGTAAAGCTTTTTTTTTCCGAAAAAATCCCGCAGAAGAGCTGTAAGAAGGGCAGTATGTCCCCGAACATGAATAAAACCTTCTTTTTTTAAAAAAAAAAATTTTATTCATCCGCTTTCTTAAAACAAAGTTAAAAGCCATATACAAAAAAAAACGGGGGACATACTCGACGCCCACTACAAAAGACAGTTAACACCAATGCCACTTCATTAATCGGCTCGGGGCTGGATTTCGTTCCGCCGAGGCTTCTTCATTATTCGGCTCGGGGCTGGATTACGTTCCGCCGAAGCCGCTTCAATAATCGGCTCGGGGCTAGATTTTGTTCCGCCGAGGCCACTTGACTATTCGGCTCGGGGTCGGGTTACGTCCCACCGAGTCATGCTTATTGGCCTGGGGACGGAATATTCCTCCAGAATCAAATGTCTCTCAAGCTCGGGGTCCTCAGAATATTCAGGGACATATTCGATGCATAGGATCTGTGAGAAGCATAGCACGGGGATGGATGATACCCCCGTGGCGATTGCTTGTTCCAGTGTTACCGAACATAAAGAGGAATATGTCCTCAATGTGTCGAACACTCTTTGATCCTCACTTGCCCGATATAATGGATCCGTGAGAAAGCATAGCACGAGGAATGATGATGCCCCCGTGAGGATTGCTAGCTCCAGTGATATCGGACCTAAGGAGGAATGTGCCCTTAATATCCCGAACACTCTTTGATCCATTCATCATTTGGATCCAAGAGAGGCGCAGCACGGGGATGCGTTGTGCCCATGTGGCGTGTGCCTGCTCCAGCGCGGTAAGGAGGAGCCCCCACACAAATACACAGGCTCCACAGTGACCTGACGTATAGATGATGTGCCCTTACCATTTTAAACGCTATCTGATCCAAATCCTGGTTCGTCGGGACACTGAATTGAAAGATTCAGAATTGTGTTTTGGAGGCCTCGGACAGGACGCTGTTTTGGGACAAGAGTTGAGCCACCCCACCCTTTTGATATTATTTTCCAAAATTTTGTTTTTGTTTTTTCGCCGGTCTGGCAAGGGGACGCACGTGCCAGGTTGGTAGGACTGTAAAGGTTGGTTCACTTCCCTCCTATGCAAGTCCCAAAAATTATTTGGCTCGAGGTTGGATTTCATTCCGCCGAGGCCGCTTGGTCACTCGGCTCGGGGCTGGATTTCATTCCGCCGAGACCTCTGTGTACCACTGGCTCGAGGTCGGGTTACGTCCCACCGAGTCAGCACTTTTGGACTGGGGATGCGTCATTCCCCCAGGTCCAAATACCTCTCTCAGCTCGGGGTCGGGTTACGTCCCACCGAGTCAGCACTTTTGGACTGGGGAGGCGTCATTCCCCCAGGTCCAAATACCTCTCTCAGCTCGGGGTCGGGTTATGTCCCACCGAGTCAGCACTTTTGGACTGGGGAGGCGTCATTCCCCCAGGTCCAAATACCTCTCTCAGCTCGGGGTTGGGTTAAGTCTCACCGAGTCTATCAGCCCAGACTGAGGACAGAACATCCCCCAGGGCCAATTATTTCACTCAGCTCGGGGTCAGGTTATGTCCCACTAAGCCCACATGCTCGGACGAGGGATGAAATATCCCCCCGCAGCCAAAATTATTCCTCCAGCTCGTGGTCGGCTCACAGGCAGGCCTCGAATAGGCATATGAAGGGAAACATTCAGAACATATTATGAAGGACAAAAGAAACACATGAAACTTATATTTAATTGCTTAAGTTGCAGATGGGAAAAGTTTATCACAAGAAAAGAAAAGAATGTCAAGTTTACACAGGGCCCCATTCGGGTTACCCCCTTGTAAGTCAGCCCGCGCAGGGGCAGATAGCTCTCCTTCAGCAGGACTGGATGGAGGATGGCTCGGCTCGGCCTCAGGACAAGGGACATCAGCTTCCACATCGGCAAACAGAGAGGCCTCGACAAGTACAGTTTCATGGGTCGGAGGAATCTCAGGTCGGACCACTTCAGTAGCAAGAACCTCGGGTCGGTCTTCTTGGGGAACCTGAGGGACCGGAGCAACCGAAATTGGGTCGGGATCCATCACCTCCTCGGAAGAAGGGGGAGCCACTCCTGAAACTCCTACTCAGATATTTCCCTTTTACAGAAACGAATGGCTGCATGGATTGGCCTCATATCCAGGTCGGGCAGCACCGTTGGTATAATCTCAGCACAGTCACCAACCCCTTCAAGACGGATTGCATCCCTCTCGGCCTCCAACTCAGCCTCTTTCCTCTTAAGCTCATCACGGACCCGAGCCAATTCTTCATCATTGGCCCGCACTTTAGATTGCTCACTGCACACTTCCACCTGTAAAACCCTAATCTCGGCCTGGGCGGCTTTCAAATCATCTTTAGCAGCGTTGGCATTTTTCCTCTCCAAAGAAGCAGCGGCCCTAAAAGCTTTGTTAGTGAAGATGGCCTCGGCCGCAGCTATCTCATGATTCTTTATCGCCTCTTCCCTATCAGCCAGCCTGGCCTCCATTTCCGTGAGACTGTTTTGGAGCCTCTGGGCTTGGCCACCCTCGGACAAAATGCTCAAAAAGAGGTCCTTATTCTTGGCCGTGAGGTAGTTTGCCTACCAAGAAGAAACAAAAGAATCAGAAAATAAACTAAGTCAGGAAGACACAACAAGAATGAGGGAAAATAACACAACCTTAGCCATCTGAGAACATAGCTCCGTAACCACCTCTTTGAGGGAAAGGTCCTCGTACCCCAGAATCTTCTCTAGAGGTACGGCCTCGGCCAACTCATTGAAAGCTGGCACCAGATGGGAAGTAGCTTCCCTAATATCCTTCATGAGGTCGTCAACGCCAAGGATCACAGAACCCTTCTGCTTCTTAGAAATACCCCCGACGACCTCCTCTCATGCCGAGCAGGAGTCTCCTTGTTCTGAGCCCGCTCCTCCTCCAACTCCCGACTTAGTATTGGGTCCACAGCACCAAACAGACGCTTCCTTCTTCTAGAAGACCTTGGAGGACTACCAGGGCGGGCACACCCATCGAAGGCACCCCGGAAGGCGAAGACAGACCTTGAGAGCTCTGACGCTCCATCTCTTCAGCCACATTTCCAGCCTCAGAAGTTTCAGGCCGTTTCCGAGAAGTATCGGCTCCACCTGGGCTAGTTTTCTTCGCAGCACCAGTCAACCGATCAAGGTATTTTGGTCTCTTCGACATACTTAGGAAAAGAAAAGGCAAAAGAATGGTACATGACCTGAGCATAAAAAAAAAGAAAAGAAAAAGAGAGAAGAGACAACATCAACATGCTAAATAAACGTGGGAGTTAGTTAGAAGATCAATAGGAATATCCGACCCGGGACCTTGGGAGGAACAGCCGAACAAGTCCCGATTCAGCAAAATTCGTATCATTTACTAACTCCATCCAATGGGCGGCCTATCGCCGAGCCCAGCCTACCCGCTTCCGGACCTGGCGGGAGACTTTGGGAGCATCCCTCCAACAATATAGGAGGAATAGGAAAAAAGGGTGAGAATCCAAACATAAAAACTAAGGGCAAGAAAACTAAAGGTTAGACTCCTGACCTCCCGCTCTGAAGATGTCCGGGACCAAGATCTCCTCTTCATACGATCTCAGGGCCCGTCCCCAATCTCCAGTGGCCCAGAACCAAAGATCTTTGAAATTCTTGTTGGAGTCAGGGAGTTTGCGGACAACGTTTGACGAGTCGGCATAGGCAGAAAGGTAGTACCAACCATGGTGAGTCTTTGGATTGGCCTTCAACCGGTATAACCTCTTCACTTCTTCAAAAGAAGGTTCGCCGAGCCCCGCCCGATGCCAAGCTACATACAACCCGGCTAAGATCCTCCAGCTATTTAGACTTAGTTGATAGGGGCCAATCTCCATCTCGGCCAGCATCCAGACGAAGTAGGGTTGAATTGGCAGCCGGAGCCCACACTCGAAGAAAGCTGGAAGAAGGGCCACAGAACCTTCGTCGGGCTGACTGACACGATCACATAGGAGAGGGACCTCAAGAACAATATCTATCAGGATGTCATATCATTGCCGAAGCAGTGCTAGATCATCCTCGGTTATCTTGGAAGGCCGATCCATGTCCAGAGCCGAGCTGTCAAAGTCACCAGGCTCCAGATCCTTCCGAGAAACCCTCTGATGGTAAGTATCTTGTTCGATTTAAGAAGGGGTGGGGGTAGTGTCGAGGTCTTCCACGCTGGGTGCTCCCGAGCCCGAGGAAAGCTCTTCAGTAATGGGGGTCAATGGTTTAACAGGGTTTTCAAGGGAAGAACTGTCGTCAGACATCTTTGGCATCCGAAAAAATAAAAAGGGGGAAGGTCAGTCTACAGCCGTATTTCTGGAAACAAACAGGACCTCGCAGCTATCCTAAAAGTACCCAGCAAAAACTAGACCTATAAAGCTCTAGAGTGCCCTAGCAACATCCATTAAAACCATGAATCTCTCCCTAGCAAGAAAAAAAACAACAAACACAGCAAGCAAAAAAAATGAAGAAGGTCGTTCGGAAAACTTACTTGATCTCTGCTCATAAAATGGAAGATGCGTTGAGAAGCTTTGGCAAAAAACCGAAACGGACGTATCGTAGTCGAAAAGAATAAAGTTTTGAAGAAGACGAAGTTTTGCCAAACATACACAAAGTTATTGATTCACATTCTCATAGTAAACGTCGGAACAGTTCTAACCGTCGGATCATAATGAGGTCTTGGATGTACGCCAGGTGTCGACCTCAGGAGCAATTCAATAGAGATGAATGAACGGGTGAGATCGAATGTATTTAGGTGCTAGCAGCGGACGGTTGATCTTGTTCACTTTTGGCGGGAAACAGACAGATGCTCGACAAGTGTCTGGTTGGGGGTAAAACCCTAAAAGGTGATTTGATGGGCATTTATAGCAGATGTGATGACTGCGCGTCTCGAGAAAGAAATGCCCGAAAAGGCGGTGAAATGTGTTGTTTTGACAGGAGAAAGGAATCAAAGCCGAGCCCTACATAGCACGCCAGTAAAACTACTATTTTTATAGTTCCCGACACCAATTCGCATACTCGTCGGAACCAAAAACTAGGGGACAGATGTTGGCGGTGTAAAAAAGGCCATATGACAGTTAAGCAGCACGACAGGGGTAAAAATGGTATTTTCCATCTTGGTCGAAATCACTAAATGCCGATCCGACCACATGAGTAAAAGACCGATCACTTGACGAAGGGGGACCGACCACTTGAGACCGGGTGACCGGGCACTATCAGTTCGGCGACAACATTCTCAGCTCAGAAGCCCATGATGGCCGACCATGTCTAGACCGACCAGACGACGAAGCATGCCCAGAAGATAAGACATCCTATTTCTGCGGGGAAAAGAGATAAAATTATCCTACTTTCACACGGAAACTAATAAGTCAGTGTCCTGATAGGGGAAATAAAGTGAAGTCAGTTTCGGGTTAGGAATCCTCATAGGAAAAAGAGATTGTTTCAACTGGGAATCCTTATGCTAGAAGGAATCTGATTTCTCTGTTATTATAAATAGGAGGGTAGAGTGTGTGTAAAAGATCATCAGAATCATTACCATCAGGCTTGTAAAAACAAGAAGCAGAGCTGAGAAGCGTGTTCGAGTAATAAAAAGTATCATCCTTTTTCCGCCCGTGGACGTAGGTCGGACCAAGATCCGCCGAACCACATTAATTCTCCTTGTCGATTGGCGTATTATCTGTCTTTGCTAAGTTTCCTTTTGGTCCCTCATTACCAAATAAATTCACTATTGAGAGATGATTGTCTCGGAAGTAATATTCTCATATTACCCTGAGACCAAAATCAGCCGTAAACATAATGCTTTGACAAAAAAAAAAAATTCCAAATTCCATATCAAAATGACACATTACAATCAATACTTTTACCAAAAAAAAAAAAAAAAGAAGAAGAAGACAAAACCACCCGCACATCGCGGGTGACATGCTAGTCATCCAATAAAACATTACAAACATCAAAGCAGGAATGAGAAATGTCTTGAAACAATCGTGAGCTTTATCAAATTGAGCAGGAACCCACTCACATCGATACAAGAAAACATTATTTATGTAAAAAAAATTTAGGAAAAAAACTCAGGGGTTGCCTAAGTGATAAAGACTTTGAGCTTGAGTGGTTTGTTCCCTCTCAGGTTCAAGATTTGAATCCCACTAGATGTATTTCCTTGGGGCTATATCCCATGGTGTGAAAAGCCAGCGACTTACCCTGATCTGTGTGGGGAACTTCTGAGGGCACGGGGCACAGGTCTGGGATTAGTCGAGGTGAGCGTAAGCTGACCGGACACCCGGTTATCAAAAAAAAAAAAAAAAATAGGAAAACCATACAAAACACATTTCAAATGACAATCGTTGCAGCACATAACACATATATATACCAACAACTTGATAAGAATTTGATATTTTCCAATGAAAAATAAGAACAAAAACATATATGAAATTTAAAGTCTATAAAACCATCAAAATCAGCCTTTTATTTATTTATTTATTATTTTTTTATGTAGTAAGCTATTCAAGTGTATGCTGAACCAACCTGAGCAGCATGGAAATCAATAATAAAACATTATCACTGCCTAAAAATCATTTCATACATGTCCCCTAAAATCCAATCTTATAAAAATCAGCAACACAAGTTTTAGTAAAATAATCTTAGATGGGTGTGACTTGGTGGTGTAAGATTCAAGATCTGATATTCAGGTCATGAATTTGAATCTAGGTAGTGCGTTTCTTGTAAAAGTATGAGACAATCAGAAATTTTACCTGCTCCGCTTAAGTTCAGAATGGTTGATTTGATGGTGGGATTTCAAATGATTTTTTTTTAAAAAAAATATTTTAGTAAAAGAATGATAGCCCTCCCTAAGCCCAATCTAAGAAAAATAAGTGTGGAAGCATAACAGTACTATGATTTATTTATTTCTATTTTTTTTTCACTTACTTTTTTATTTGTTTTAAAATAAAAAAAGTACATAAAAAATCAAAATCTGGCCTTTACTCAACAGGACACATGACATCCTCTAATATAAGTGGAATCGAGACACAATAAATCGTCAAAAATTTGAAATTGAATTATCTAGACTATTAAAAATGATAATACCTTAATAATGAATTAGATCATCACATAATCGCAACTACTTTATTTATATTATAATTAATGACAATTATAAATTTCTAAAACCATAAAGAAGCACTATGAACAACTGCCCCCTAAAATTAAATGCCATTAATTTCGTGATTCTTATGGTTAAAGAAAATACCAAAGAAAGTGTTATAACCAAATTTAAACAAAGTACAGGGGTATCAATGAAAATACTCTTAAACGACAACCCAGCGTCAGTTTTCAACTGCTGTTACTCATACAGCTCTTCAATCGTTTCATTTCACCTGACAGGCAGCTTCTTCAAATTCCTTTTACCTTCTTTTAATTTTCGTCTCCTTAAATCGAATCCCTTGCGCCTTAAGTAACGAATACTCTTCAATTTCTCATCCAAAATCTCCACAAAGCATCATTGAAATTTCAAAAGCTTCAAATTCCGCTAACATCGTCAGCGATCTGGATCCAGATCCATTGATTCACTGTATCCGTTCGCACAATAACTCGATTTCATAGGTACACGGTTCTAGATCTCACATTTCGCATCAATTCGATCACAGATCAGAGGTGAATTAAATTTTTGTCCTTCGAATTATATCGATTTCAGAAAGCGACGTCGTTTTTAGAAATGATTTGTTTTCTAGTTTAATTTTTGAAGGCGGAGTGTGAGAAATGCCAGTGACTGTAGCACAAACGTCGTTTAGGGATCGGACTCAGGAGTTTCGGAGTGTAGCAGAGAGGCTGAGGAAGTCGGTATCGCCGCAGAATGGACCTAGCAGTAGTTCAAAAGCTGATGAACGACGATCTGCTGTGGCACTTCAGTCTGAGTTCAATCGGAGAGCTTCGAAGATAGGGTTTGGGATACACCAGACGTCGCAGAAGCTTTCGAAGCTAGCGAAATGTAAGTATTGTGAATCAGTAATTGTTGTATGTATTTGATTTAGAATGCTCAACGCAATTTGAAGACAATGGAGTAGTTTGCTTATGGGTGTGGATAATTGAGTAGATTTATGTTATTTGGCCTGAAGATGATGCTTAGAGCTTGGTTCGTTTAACAGTTGATTGATGTTGGGACTATAATCGTACTTTCATATATTATATATGCATATTTTACTGGGAGGACAAAAGAGTAAAAGAATTAATGAGTTATGTGATAGTATTTGAAACAATACAGTTCATGATAGTAATAGTAAATGGCAAACCATTCTCCTTGGTTGCCTAGACTCAGCCTGAAATGTGTGTTGTATATGCTCATTGTTTGTCTGGTCTGTTTATTATATGTTTTTAGGAATCCATGGCGTGTAATTAGACAAATTACCACTTTTGTAAACCCGATGCCATACCTTATATATGTTCTTGATTTGATCCAGTGGCAAAGAGGACTTCAGTTTTTGATGACCCCACAATGGAAATTCAAGAGCTGACGGCTGTCATCAAGCAGGATATAACTGCACTGAACTCTGCTGTGGTGGACCTTCAACTCCTCAGCAACTCGAGAAATGATGTTATCTCCAGTGACACTAGTAGTCATTCAACTACAGTCGTGGATGACCTCAAGAATCGCCTGATGAGTGCCACGAAAGAGTTTAAAGATGTCCTTACCATGCGAACAGAGGTAAGGGAAGATGTTACTGCTCATCATCTTGTTTGGACAGGAGCTGTTCCCTAACAGTAGCTTCAAAAATCTTTGATTGTTAGATTAATTCTCTAAAGGCTAATGTTATTTTACTGGCTTTCTGTAGAATTTGAAGGTTCACGAGAACAGAAGACAATTGTTTTCTTCCACTGCTTCTAAGGATTCTGCAAATCCTTTTGTTCGTCAGCGTCCTCTGGCTACCAAGTATACTGCTGCTAGTACTTCAAACTCTCCTCCTCCATGGGCTAATGGTTCACCATCTTCCTCTCAGTTGCTTCCCAGGTCTTGATCACCTGTTTTGGTTGATGCTGGCAAACTGCTTAATTTTTATTTTTATAGTTGATCATTGATGGAACACCATTCACCACTTAAGACTTCAAAACCTTTATTTTTGTTGTGAGAAGCATGTGATTTAACATATCAAAGATGATATTGATCATAATTTTTGTCGAAAATCTTTAAAAATTTTGTTCTGGAAGTCAATGTTTTTGTGACTAATATTGTACTCATATGTAATAGATGTCAATTTTTTACCACCTCTAAATATCACGTGATTTGTCACAACCAGCTCCATTATTTCTTTTATTGAAACATCCTGGCTAACTCTAGAGTTCTTCTTTTTTATGGTAGTGGGTTGTGACAGAGAATATTGTGAGAGTTATTAAGCAGCTAATTTTGCCCCCAATTCTTGTTACATGGATGCTTGTTCTCAAAGTTTCTTGTTGGAATTTACTTTTCCTGGTTACCTCATATTGGTCTTGCTGTTTCTAGTGTCTAATTCTAAATCCTTCCTCAGTCTTGTTTGTCACAACTAATGTACTTGCAACTTCTAACCTGATTCTTGGTTTTAATTTTACAGGAAGCAGGATGGGGAGAGTCAACCATTATTGCAGCAGCAACAGCACCAGCAGCAACAACAGCAACAGCACCAGCAGCAACAGCAGATGGTTCCATTGCAAGATAGTTACATGCAGAGCAGAGCTGAAGCTCTTCAGAATGTAGAGTCTACCATTCATGAGCTGAGCAACATCTTCAACCAGCTTGCAACCCTGGTCTCTCAGCAAGGGGATATTGCTATCAGGTTTGATTTATTTTCTAGAAAGAACTTAATGCACTTAATGAACGCGTTGCTTTATATTCTGATCTTTAACATGCCTTATACATTGTAGTTTTGAAAATTACTTTATATTCTAGCTGTGATCTATACCTTTTATTATGTTGTAATTATACACAGCCATTAACAGATTGAATCTAAGCTAATTTCCCATCTTATGACTGAAGTTCAATTGATTAGTTTTATTTGGGTGAGAAAAGCTTAGCTTTGCGCATAGATCTGATTATGTGAATTTAGACATGGTCAACTGGGTTTTGAGATAAATTTTTAATGTCAAGAATTATGAGGAACAAGTTTTAGCTAACAAATTTTTTATTTTTTTGGCTCAAGTTTTAGCTAACAAATTTATCTGGATGCTGCATAAATTTGAAAATCATGGGAGCCTCTAATATCTAAAATGATATTTTCTACCGGAAGGCCAAAAAGTTTCCACTAGGGTAATAACTGTCTTGTAAGTTTTGAAAAATTATTGTAACTCTGATAAAAACAATTTGAAGCGTTTTCAACCTCTGGTCTCTTGCATCATTTGAAAGATTCTACTTTGACGTGAGACGGTTGCTTGCATATATGATTTGACAGTCAGAAGTGTAGAAAGTTTTTGGTGATTGACGAATGAAATTTATGCTGCAGGATTGACGAGAACATGGATGACACCTTGGCAAATGTAGAGGGAGCCCAGGGGGCTTTGCTCAAGTACCTCAACAGTATATCATCAAATAGGTGGCTGATGATTAAGATATTCTTCGTATTGATTTTTTTCCTCATGATTTTCCTATTCTTTGTGGCATAGTCAATATAGGGAAACACATAATTTAAAATAAAGAACTTTGGGTGTTCTTTTTGACCTGTGAGGAGCCATTCCCATTCTTTACGTACTCTCTCATCTTTTTCCGGTTAATGCAACAATTTGTTCATGGGGAGGTACGACTTCTACTCGTTTTGCTTTGTAATATGTGTGGATAAATGTAACTGTACATGATGTTTAAAACAACGAGAACCGATTGTTTTCTTCGCCGGATATTAATGTTATATATATTTTGGTACATTTAGAGACTACTGTACTCGGTAAAT
The DNA here is from genome assembly GCA_019454045.1 of Zanthoxylum bungeanum. Lineage (NCBI taxonomy): Eukaryota > Viridiplantae > Streptophyta > Magnoliopsida > Sapindales > Rutaceae > Zanthoxylum > Zanthoxylum bungeanum. The sequence goes on from SKCR01038126.1 coordinate 110,528, forward strand.
TGTTACTGGGACGTAACTCCAGTCACTTGTATCTTGTTCATCTTCTCAGTTGGATTAGTTTTTGAATTCATGGGATGATTTTATGCCTTTGGTGATGCATAAGAATTTTATCTGTAAATAGTTGGAGTGGACAAATTCACATATTTTTTCTCTCTTTCCTCCTACTATTCGAATTTGAATGATAAATTTTATTTAGTGTCAGGCCTTTAAAAAAAAGAGAGAGTGAAATAACAGATATTTCGACCCATGACATCTATGTTAAATTTTTTTTTTTTTTTTTTTTGTCTGAATCAATTCAAAATAATTAGCTTTTAGATGATTCCTTTAAAAGAGTGGAATTGTCACAATCCTAATCTGTATTTTTATGGTAAAATTTCTTCAAATATGGGAAATTTCTTCCAAGTATAATTATAAAAATAATTCACATGTGAACTAATTCCATAGGAATCATTATTAAACAAATGATGATGAATTTATAAAATACATAAATAAGTTCAGATCATCGTAACCACAAAGCTTTTTCTCCCCCTGTTGTCAACTACATGAATATTTTGACGTTAATGTGTTCCAATCCAATAATAGTGTGATGAATTTAAGTTTAGGGACGAGAAAAATGAGAAAAATCCTTTCATATTCTAAAACTAAATGGAATCTTTTAAGACTTTTACAATGGCATTAAACGTTCTATATAACCGACCCTTATCTACCGAGAAGATCAGGGTTTGGTTTAGTTTTGAGTATTCCATCCTTCTTCAGTTCTGTCACTATGGTTTTTCTTCTCAATGGTTACATCAGCAGAGCCTCTATCCCTTTCCCTCAACCAACCAGGAACCCAAGCTGAATAGGCAAGAAACTGTGGTCCATAAACTGCCATATTTCAATTCCGCTATGAAAATAAAATTATACCATTAAAATTAATTTTTTTTAAAATGGTAGAAACCTAAATCACCCGACTCGAGTTTAAGCAAAACAGCTCGATTGTACTAGGCTCTTACAATAAATACATCATCTGAATTCGAACTCAGAACCTGATTCTTTTTGGGGATAAATTAAAATACTAAAGCAAGTAATTCAAAATTTCATTAAGTTGTGAAATTCAAGAATAAAGCTAGCCTTAACATGGGACGGGAGCTTTCAATCAATGGGAGAAATTTAAGCGAACAATAAATCAATAAAATTAAGCTCATGTTGTCTATAGTATATCAAGGATTATTATATTTATATTTCTAAATGACACTTCTTACACAAGATAAACATTAATATGAGGACCTTAATGATAATATCCTTAAGATTATGAGATATGATTTGTGCTATTTAAGGGCCCATTAATTCGTGCTTAATCACAAATAATCAATTTTAATCATTTTAAATCGACATTGATTTTCGGTTGAATTTTGGCCAATTTTTAATTTCCCTAAAATTGCTTGATTTCAATTTTAATCTATTTTTAATTTTTCAATATTTTTTTAGATTTTTATCGATGATTATGTGTAAAAAAGAGTGTGAGGCCATAAAAAAACGATAAAAAAAGTGAGAATATGTTTCAATTTAAAAGAATTACGTAATAATATTAATATCCTAATTAATTTACTATATTTTCTTAAATAAAGATAAATTTATCTATTTGTATCATAATAGTTCCTTTTCAATATTCGTACTGATGTAATTAAAGAATCTAATTTTTTAGTATATATTTTATCATAAATAATTTTTTTAATCTTTTCTCAAAGGATATTGATATGTGAAAATTAATTTCTGTTTAATTTTCCATTATTTACTACCGATTTCGGTTTTTGAAGCAAACAAATAAACGGTTTATTAGTTTAAGCCGGTCCATGGATAGCCTCTGACGAGTGTGAGAATAAAATAATCGACTGTCCCAAACAGACCCCATAACGCTCGATTTTTCAAGTAAACGTCTTCGCTCTTTTTGATACTCTTAAAAGAACAAAGCTCTCTCTCTATTATTAACTTTTTTTCCCTCGCCATTTCTTCAGATCTGTTTGATCATCACTCATATCAGCTTTTTCGCCTCTTCTGATTTTGGTAAATTTTGTTAATTATGTTTAATTTTCGATTTTTGCGATCTTACATATAGTTTAAAAATCATGCGATGTTATATTATTTGATCATGAATGATTGATTGTTTTGTGTTTGGAATAAGGTTTGATTTAGCAGTTTTTTTTTTTTTTGGATTTTTAATTGAATTATTCTTATATTCATATCAATTGTTTTTTTAATTTAATAATTTATCTTTTTGTGTTAATTAGTTGTAATTAACCGCTAGAACGTGAAAACGAGAAAAATAAAGTTGAAAAAGCATAAAAAAAAGTTTTAAAACATTCCAGAAATTAGGTTATTCTAGTTATGTTCTTTCTTGTTAGGGTTGCGTTTGGGGGAGTTTTCTGAGAAACCACTTAGAAACTCTGTAGGTGCTTCTCTAGAAATCATGCCACTGTGATCATGGAATACATCAGTTTATTTCTTCAAAACCTTGTGTTGTAAACAAGAAAAATACCTGTAGATGCATTCGAAGATAGTCTCATCTCATTGTGGTTGTGTTATTACGGAAATATATGATATACAGCTTAGAGCATGAATTCGGTTTGAGCTTTACAAGTTCCTTTCTATGACAAGGCTTGTTCTAAATCATGCCACGGATATGAGTGGCAGAATTTTTTGTGGTTGTTTGTTTTTTATCGATTACATTGACAACTTAGATTAATTTATTCACAGAACAATTTTGTTGACCCAAAGAGTCACTCCCCCCTTCTTGGGTTGTCTAGCTAGAATTTTAATTATATGGTGAATTAGCCCTTTTTTCCCCTGAAATGAGGCTTGTATTTATTTGGTGGTGTGCTTGGAATTTGTGCCACATCTGCAAGTTTTTTTTTTTGATACTGATTATTTATCATTGTTTTTGGAATGAAGCAATGAAGCTGGGAGTTTCTTCCTTAAATCCATATGCAGCATCGTATATACCGCTCTCAAAAAGAGAGGCATTTAATAGAACTGAACTTACCACAAAAGATTCCAAGAGTGACAATGAGAATGTCCGGTATGCACATCCTGGCCATGTAACACAGAACCAGCATCAAGGCAAAGTTTCTCGTGATTTTGTTGCTCAAGGCGCTCAAAAACTCCCCATTCCTGAAGGGTCTAATGTGAAAGGCAGTGTCCATGGTTCTTATGGTTCATCAAGTAAGCAGATGATGGATGAAGAACTTGAAATGGATTTGGAATATCTGCAGATGTCATTTCCTGGTTTATCTGATCAGTCTCTCACTGATGTCTATTTGGCAAACAATCGTGACTTGGAAGCCACTGTTGACATGCTAACCCAACTTGAGGTAAAATTTGCTGATGTATATAGCTATTGAAACTTATCATTTAGTAGGTTTGTGTTGTGAATTTTTATCCATTGATTCTCATTCTCTTGATGGGTTGGTTTGTGCAAGAGAATGAGCTCTTTGACTGATGCTTGCCTACGTCTATCACTGCATACCATATTAATGGATGGTGCCGTCTTGTTAGTTGTTAGCCATAGTAAATTTATCGAATAGGACAAGTCTTTCTTGATTCTTTAACAGGGGCAGTCCAATCAGTGTTAATTCATGTTCACTTGATGAATGGAGGCAACAGGAGATGGGCAATCTGGCTGAACCAGACCAAGGCACTAATTTTATGCATTATGAATAATTTAATGTTGTTTTAGTTTTAGAGAATTACTAATCCCACAATTGTGATCCATATACAACTGCTGAAAATAATACATATATCTTCTTTTGACTATCTTTCTTCAGTGATCTCTTTGCTAGTGGATTGTAATGTCATTGTCTCTCGTCTACTTTTGATTTATGCTAAACTTGAATTATGAATTATGAATTATGAATTATCTCACAATTATACCTGCTTTTTCGTACCATTGTTAGTAGTTTGAAGTGAGCAGTTAGTTGCATATGGTATGCTGAGATGTTTTCTAAATTACAATAAAAACGCTATGCTTTTTGTTTAGTGACAAAGGAGACCATTTTGTTATCTGATATTTGAGGTGAATTATTTTGGTCAATAAATGTCCCTGCTTCAAGGGGAGTTAAATTCAGAGGCTGTCAGGGAAGTATATCGGAGTTACCACATATAAATTGTTGTACTCGTTTTCCTTTCCCTCTTGTGAATTTATCTTAGATTTTTATGTCTCTCTACCTTTCAGTCATTCTAAGAGTGGATTTCTTTGTCTGCAGTTTGACACTGTTGAGTCTTCTGAGAATCTACCCGACACTTTGGACATTGGTGATGTTTCAGAATCCGGGTCTTCATCTGAATGTGCAGCAATGAAACTGAAGACTGTGGTAGGTGAGGCAGCTGCTTCATCTGGTTCCTCTGGCTCAGCCGTCTTCACTTGATTGAAGAACTTGCGAGAGAGATAAGTTGGATGTGTTTCCCTTTGGCATTTTTTTTTTGTCTTGTTACCTTTTTTACAAGTTATGGATTAGAAGCATGTAATTAGGGGGTCATTACTTAAAAGTTAAGAGGAATCATACATATGTTTGGTTATGGTTGTATAGTTACAAGGTGCTTGTGTCCTAAAGCCTTTTTGCCCTTCTGGCTTAAAGCTTAGATGGGTCAAAAGCCCCTCGTGCAATTATAATGCAGATTACGGTTCTTTGAAAAACAAGTGATCCTTGAATTGATCTTTGATTATTGTTCTCAAAACCTTGGTATATGATGCTTGAAGCTTGTGTATTTGGCCAGTAATATTGCAGTTTTTTTAGCCTCCTCATTCATAGATCTCACAATCTTGTGAATGTTTTATTGAGTTTTTGAACTTCTTACCAAGGAATTTTAGTTTGAAAACACAACCCAGGTATATTATTCATCTCATTATTGGCCTAATTATTCGTTCGTATATTTGCAAATAAAGCTGGTCTATTGTTAGCGTAGATGTTTAAATTGTGCCGTACAAGTCTCTTTCACATTCAAATTTAAAGATTGCAGCCGCAAAAACTGTTGAGGTGACCATTCAAATCACCTCCAATGTTTTTGTCACTTGGACCTCAAACAACAATCTTCCAAGTAAAATAGGGTTTATTTACATTTTATTAAAATAAATGTGAGTTTTTAAAATATTATTTTTTATTATTAAATTTATGACAAAATAATATTTTACTTATTTTCCATTAAAATTTTAGTTGATTGTTATTTATTTGTTATATTTTAACATTAAGGTCCCCAATGGGCATGACTTGGTGATGTAGGGCTCAGACTCTCATCTTGAGGCTCTGGGTTCAAATTCAGGGAGTGTGTTTCTTGTAAGAGTTTTGGACAATCAGTAGTTTTACCTGTTTCGCTTAAGCCCGAATTGAGTGGTTTGATAGTGGAGTTTCCAATGATTTCAAAAAAAAAAAATTAACATTAAGATCAATTGAGTCAATTAATGTTCAACTAAGTAGTAAAATGTTAGGATTTGTGCAATTTTGGTATTAAAATATTATTTGATCACAAGTCTAATAATAAAATATAATATTTCAAAATTTTGCAATATCAAATTATTAGTTTATCATAAATTTAGTAATAAAATATAAATAATCCTTAAAATAGTAATGCACAAACTTATTTTTTTTTATAAATATAAATCAAATCGATAATCAATCATATTGGTCGATTGAATCGGTCAAATCGAGAACTGACCGTGAGTCCGGTCCAATTAAATTGTAAAAATCGATGTGTCAAAAGACCGGTCAAAATCATTAAAAATATATGAACCGATCCGGTCATTGTTAACAAAAAAAAAAAAAACATATAAACAAAAAATTAAAATAAATATTTTTTAATAATTTTTAGTTAATTAAAATTATTTATGACGTTAGCCGGTTCTGTCAATTCAACCATCATTATTCAACTGATCGAATTAGTGACTCATTGAATTTTTTAGATCACCGGTCTATTTTTTAAAATATTGAGCGGGATTTGAGTTCCAAATTTTTAATTATTGAAAAGAAAATTGACCAATTGAATCAAAGGTTATTATCTTTTGTTTGGTAAAACTTCAAACTAATGAAAGTTCAAAGAAATTTTTTCTGCAAAAAAAATAGAGGTCTCAACGGTTTCCCTCCAGAAATACCCATGATGACATGATCCAACCGCCACGTAGGACTAACGATCTTCTGAAATGCTGATGTGGCATATTCGATGGAGAACAAGCTATGCTGATCTGAAGCAAAGCCAAAAAGAACAAAACAAAAGAGAGAGCGCAAATTTTTACTTTTATTTTTGATTTAAAATTCTAATTTCTTAAAGACCAAACACAAATAACAATTACATTACTTTCGGTTGTTGAACTTGAACATACGTCTCCATCATTCAAAGATTCTTTCTTTTCAATCAAGCCTTGACTTTCCATTTGAAATTGATTTTTTTTTCTTTTGGGGTCAACACCAAGAATTAAAATAAAATATTTTTAGCTTTCCCGGTATCTTAGAAAGAGGTGTTTAGAAATAAAGGGCTGTAGTTTTTATGATCTGGGTGTTTTTTTAGAATGTTGTGATTTGTAAATTCTGTGGGTAGTGTCAATAAATTTTGTGTTCTTGTAGTGGGTTGAATATTGTGGGGGGTGATTGAAGAAAAAGAAAAGAGAAAATGGGAATGGATTATTACGACATATTGAAGTTGAACAAGAATGCAACAGAAGATGATCTGAAGAAATCTTATAGGAAATTGGCAATGAAATGGCACCCTGACAAAAACCCCAATGATAAGAAAGAAGCTGAAGCCAGATTCAAGCAGATTTCTGAGGCTTATGAGGTCAGCTTTTCTTTTTGAGTTTTTTCCACTAACCTTAGTTTCTTTTTGTGATTTATACATTTTGTTTCTTTTGAGCTTTTCTATTGTTTCTTGTTGATTGATATTGTGTTTGTGATATTTGGATCAACAATAGAATTTATGGCCAAAAAAAAAAAGGAATGTATGTGTTGAGCTATTGGTATATTTGAGAATTTTTATGTTCTTTTGAATTCAGTATGTAAATTTTTATTTTTATTTTTTTAGAAATTTGGAGGTGGGCAAAGCCAGCATGTAAATTGTAATTAATTTTCCTTGTGTCAAATTGTCAACCATTTTGGCAACCAAATGGAGCTTAAAAGAAATGGTGTTTGTTTAATATGAGATTAAGCTATCCTTAGATGATAATGTCTGCAGTTTTATTGGAATTTGTCAATTAAGCAACTTAATGGGACTTAAATAAGGCTAAATGTGTTAGTGTATTGAGAAATTGTTGTGATTTCAGGTCTTGAGCGACCCTCATAAGAGAGTGATTTATGATCAGTATGGTGAAGAAGGGTTGAAAGAAATGCCACCATCTGGTAGCAGTGGATACTCAAAAGGGAATGGTAGTGGGGGTAACTCTAATGGGTTCAACCCAAGGAATGCTGAAGACATCTTTGCGGAATTCTTTGGTAGTAGTCCTTTCGAATTTGGGTCGGCAGGAACTGGGAAGTCCATGAGGTTCCAGTCAGAGGGAGGAGGTACATTTGGAGGATTTGGTATGGGTGAAAATATTTTTCGAAGTTATAGTCATGGGAGCGTGCCGAGGAAACCTCCACCAGTGGAAAGCAAATTACCATGCAGCCTCAAGGAGCTATACTCTGGATCAACAAGGAAAATGAAGATCTCTAGAACTGTAGTTGATGCCAATGGGTACGTTCATTATTCCGAGTAACTCATTTTGTTCTTCTCCTCCTCCTTTGCCTTATTTGTTATTTCTTCTTTCTTCTTTCTTCTATAGCCTTCAGCTGGTATTGTTTTAATAGGATCTTGCACTCTTGCAGCAGAAGCTACAATTTCACAAACACAGTGCATTATGTTTCTAGTATATTAGATGGACCAAACCATCAAGTGAAAGAACTAGTTGATCTTAAATAGTTTCAGGCTTGGTTACAACATACAAGCATTGGCTACCATGCTTTTTCTTCATTTTATTACTTTATATACGGCACTTGTTTTGTTTGTTTCTAGCTTCTTTGATGACATCTTCATCGTGAGAAAGGGCCATGTTGCATCCAAATCACTATATTTGACCAATTTGATCTTTATGGTATTTTAATACATTAGACTGAATAAAATATAACTTCATAGGATTTTAGCAAAAATTGACAGTTCTTTAAAGCCGCCTTAGGTTCACATTGTCCATGGCATGTTAGTTTGTACATCATTTTAAGGATTTTTTTAATGAAAACTAGAAGACATTTGACCAATATGTCGAGAGGCAGATCGACCTTTTCAATACTACTGCTACCCTTTTCCAATCAATGACACTTACTTCATGTCGTAATAAGAAAGACAGAATGGATCCCTTGTTCTCAGTAGTATTCAAACATATTATCCCATCACATTACTATTTGTTAGTACTTATGAGTTATTGCTTTGGCCTTGTATTTAAAGAGTTACAAAAGCTTAGTGTATCGTACTGATTAAGTTTAAGTTCATTACTTTACAGTCGGCAAGTACCGGAAAGTGAGATATTAACCATTGATGTGAAGCCTGGGTGGAAGAAGGGAACTAAGATTACTTTTCCAGATAAAGGGAATGAGCCGCCACATCAGCTACCGGCAGACCTTGTATTTGTGATTGATGAGAAGCCCCGTGATGTGTACCAGAGAGACAGCAATGACCTTATTGTGAATCACAAGGTGACACTAGCCGAAGCACTAGGAGGAACCACAGTAAGTCTTACCACACTCGATGGTCACAAACTTAATATTGCTGTAACAGATATAATTAGTCCTGGCTTCGAGCTTGGAATTCCCCGGGAGGGAATGCCAATTGCCAGAGAGCCAGGTAATAGAGGTGATCTAAGAATCAAATCTGAGGTGAGGTTCCCAACAAAATTGACACCAGAGCAACGAGCAGGACTGAAGCGAGCATTCGGTGGTTGATAATTCATGGAACTTTGCATATAGATAAACAAATAGCCCGACCCTATCCGCCCTCAAAATCCAACACTAGCTTTCGCCCCCCCATTAGCGAACCGTGGTAGCCCTATTCTCTACATTTGTTGTAATCTGGCAATTTCCACTGATTCTTTTCATTTATTTTAGTGTCATTATTGGATGTATTATGAAATTCATTTTTCCTTTTGTGGGTTGATTGGAGTCTAGGAAGTTGGGGTTGTGGAAGTTATATATATTTTTCTTTTTTGTTTAATCTTTGTTTCTTTTACAGTACTTTTACTGGATGATGATGAATCCTCTTCCAACTTGTGTACTGTTTACTCATCGAATCTTTATAATCACTTGACTATTTACCATTTCTATTTCTTCAGTACCAACGTTTCAAAAACAAAGCCTAAGATATATAACAAAACCAAATCCCATTATGTACCATAAGCAGTAAAAGTAAAACTGATGAAAAAAAAAAACATAAAATATTAATAGGTTCTTTTTTGTTCTTCAAGAATGGATTCTAAATCTAAGTGGGAGCTTGTTGAGGAAAGAAAAATGTAAAATAGATCAATGCATAAATAAGATGAAAGTGTCGAAGCAGGAGTTTGAGGACATTGAGTGTCCTGTGGTCAAAAGATTTCTTGAAAGGAGATGCCTCCTGTAAACAAAGAAGACATTACACGGTCACCGTTGTCAAAGATTTCATAAATCAAAAGGATGGCAAAATCTCATCAAGGACCGCATTCCTGTTAAGGCCGGATATGAATATGATTTTCTATAACTGTTGGTTGGACAAATAAAATACAAATATTGACGGCATATCAAAATTAGTTGAATATGTTGAATATAGATATTGACATCCGTGTATACCCGACTACCCGACTTATGGTGTTGCGACCTCTTGAGTAGCCCGGAAAATGCTTTACCCGTCAGCCCATGTTGCAGTTATTATAGATATGAGTTTTCCAGTTTGCTATATAAAACAATAAAGACTTGGATCTCAACTACTGGCAACTACAAAGTTAAAGAAACAAAAAGAGAGAACATTGTATTGAATTTACGATACAAGTAAAATTCAAAAGCCTCTACTACTTTTGGGGGTAGCCTGGTGCCCGTAAGATTGAACTCCGGAGGCTCCAGGTTGAGATGGAGGAGCCATGTATGTCCCATGGCTCCACTGGTTTTGCTGTTGAGCTTGCATTAAGTTCATTTGTGGCTGCAATGGCACTGCTGGCTGACGATATTGTTGATGGGGTTGCATCAATCCTACATGTTGTTGCTGTTGGTTAACCATGTGGGCTCGATGATAGCCATGAACAGGCTGGAGTGGTGGGGCCTGCGGCTGCCACTCGGGGATGTCGTCGTCGTCCTCATCATCATCCCATGGCTGAGTTGCTACCCCAACACGCCTCCTGTCTGAAGAGGCGACATCAGCACCTTGGGGTTGTCCATATTTGTGAATAAGCTCTCTTATTTGATCTACAGGACGTGATGGAGTCTGGGGATGATGAAAAGGAGCCGCAGCAGGTGGCCCCCGTGGGGTATGTTGATTAGAACCACCACCACCACCACCACCGGAAAAGTTAAACTCAGGAAGGTCATCGTCATCCCGGGCAGCCCCAGGGCCAAACCCAGGAGGAACATCATCATCATCATCATCAACATCAACATCCTGAGGATGAAGTTTAGCATACATGGAAGGTTTCACGTTTCTAGTAGCAATAGTCGTATCCTTATCTTGATGAAGTGTCCTAGTAGTAGTAGAAGTGAAGTGTTTCCTAGAGGCATGATGATGCCTATGGTGGTGGTGTGAAGCTGAGTTTGGTGATATTGTTGAACAAGTTAAATGAGCTTTTTTCCATACAAGAACACCAATTAGACCATTATCAATGCCACTAATTGCCTCATGTTCTTCTTTGGACACGATCTTGCTAAGCAAATCAAATGTTTTAGAGTGAGGTGGGCAAAAATAAAGCTCGATGCCTTGGCCAGGCTCGGCAATACCCACTCTCCCATCCGACACATACGATTCAGCAACCTACAGAAAAATGACAACATAGCATATCAAGTAAGTACCAAGTCAATTTCCAAATTTCTTTTTTTTAAAAAAAAAAATTTAAAAAGAAAAGACAAAAAAGTACCAAGTCACTGCAAGCAAATGGGTCCATAAAATTACTACTAATAAAGTTTTACCTCAGAGAGATTCTTACGATCACTTTTTGGGGACGCCTCCTTGCCCACAAAATGCAGAATCTGCGAAACATTAAAAATATATATTAACAATTACCCAGAAAAAAATAATAAAATAATTTACAACTATTGAATATTAATTTACCCAAATGGTAAATTTTAAATTTTTTTTCGTGGTGGGGTTAAGAGTAAATTTTGGTACTCGTTACCATGATCTTGTTCAATTGGAAAAAGAAAAAAGTAAATATTTCTTAATTTAATTTGATAATGGCATTTTTTTGTCTACGCTGTTATTAGTGGGGGCATAATTGTTTAAAAAGAGAATGGGCTTAAAGCTGATTCGTATGTGGGCAACATCATTGTCTCCCCTTTTACAGAATCAATCAATTGTTTAATAATTTTGAATTGTAAAATTGTGAGATGCTGTTGCCAAAGCCAGCGAAGTGCTTTTGCTATTTTGACTACTTGTGATCCTAAAAGCAGGAGCAGGGCTTCTTCTTTCACCTATAAACAAATTGAATTTTATATTTTTGTCACCCCCATAGTCATTAAACCTAAAAAAACAGGTAAATTTTCTGTGAATAAAAGACTAAATGCATCAATAACAAATGGGAAAAAAAAAAAAGGGATAGAACTAGAAGGGCTTTTCTTCTTTCTTGTAAATAGAAGGAACAACACACAGGTTGCATATTTTTAATACAGTGCAAACAAACTTGAGATACCATTACAGCACGACTTCTGGAAGTTGGAAGCTGTTGCAGGTACTTCTCAAAAGCGTCAAGCTTCACTCTCCCCTTGATCTCCAGAAAGCTAGACCATTCCTTTGTAGACGTTTTTTCGCCACTGAAATAATAATAGAGTCGTATCAGATTAGCAACAACAGAAAACAACATAATATATCATATCATAGCCAACCATCTTGCAAATATGGCAAACCTTAATCACGACGCTGAACACACTTTCAACATTCTTCACAAATAGGCTCCAAATATTGGGTTCTCTATTTTCTTCAAGTATGGCAAACAGTTAACAAAACAAGGCCAAAGGACACAAGAAAACTACAACTTCCACAAACCTCTAAAAATTAACTAAGTTTGCAACTCCAATTTAGATCCTTGCACGATGTATTACACAGAGAACTGAATATATATATAAAAATAGTGATGGCATAGATATTATGCTGACATTTAGGGCAATAAGATGCCAACCTACTTAGATCTCTGCAATTCATCAGATCTGTGGTCCTCACAGAAAAGGTTCTTAGCAATATCATATCCGAAATTATGTGTGCTTATTCATGACGACATAAAATTGCAGGCAGAAGAAATACAGTATATAATTCAAGACAAAGGAATTCGTAAAATCAATTCAAAAAGATTTAGAACAACAAAATGCTCACACACCTTTTGAAGATGCCAATTACTGAGGCCATGGCCGAGATATTAAGCTGGACCAAGCCCTCCCAGACAAGTTCACCCTTTGAAGCAACAACAGTAGCTGCAATTTCTGATTTAACAGGAGCTTCAGTTTCTGATTCAACAGGGCTGTCACTAGACTTGGGGGCAGTATCAGTTTTTGATTCTGATACTTCAAGGTTGCCCTGTTTTGCTGGTGCAGCATTAACATGATCTTGTGGAGTTTGAACAGGAGACTTTGATTCAGAACCAACTTCTGTATCATCCTTATCCAACTTGGGTGTTGATTTTTCAGCATCCCCAGGTATATCTTCAAACGGAGGCTCTGAATCAAGGGATTCCATGAATTCGTCCAGAGAGACAATTGGAGGAAGAAATTCAGCATCTTTCATTTCATTATCAACCATGAGCCCTTGCATCAAATCAGTCCCTTCAATTGATGGGATTGTAATGGTGCACGGATCTTCCTGGTCTTCATCATCTCTCTTTTTTCCAGCGGCTGCAGCATTTGATTCCTCTTTTGTCCGAACAGCTTTAGAGGGGGGAGAGGCTTTTGCCTCATTCTCTTTTTCTGACCTCCGATCAAGCGAGCTTGTGCCAACAGATACATCCACGGAAGTACTATCAACTTGTTCAACTTCAACCTGAAACTCACCTTTATGCGTCTTTTTCACCAACCGCCTTATATCAACTTCCGAATCTGGCAAAACCACCATTTGGGCCATTTCCTCTGCTTTTGCTATTCTCCACTCAGAGAGCTCCTTAGAAGCAAGTTCCTCTGCAGTCATGGAACATAAACGAGCTGGGGGAATTTCTCCAGACATTACTCTTTCTCTCAGTTCAGGATTATTGTGGTCCTTTAAATTGAACAAAAGAGATCTGCCCTTTTCTTTATACTTTTTATTTACACCTCCAAATAATTTAAATAGTTCACCTTCAATTTTAGATGCTAATGTTTGTGGAGATTGATCTGGTGGTGGTTCTCCCCTGCCTCCATCTACAACCACTTTCTGATTTCTCAACTCACAATGTTCTGCAGTTGGAATTTCATTTTTCTCTTCAACACCTACTACAGGTTCCAACACCCAGGAGAGCCCATTCCCCTGCAAAAGGTCATCTCTGGCAAAAAAGTTGTCACTAAACGATACATCCTCATCTGGCAGAATATTAGTGTATTGAAAATCTTGCCCACTGTATTTGGGGGTCTGCATATCAGCAGATTTGTTACCATTAGCAAAATTCTCCTGGGTTGCCCTTTGAACATCTATGGACATTGCAGAAGAACCTTCATTCGAGGTTACTGCTTCCTTGGGCTCCGCAAATACAGGTTCAACAGCATCAGAAGCAGTAGGTAAAGATCTATCATGTTGAGAAATCTCCTGTGTGTTTCCAGGAATAGTTGCGGCCTCATTCTGAGAACTTGAGGATTTATCTTGGGAAACCAAAGCCAGCGCAGCTGCCAAATTTTCCCTCATCTTGGACCTCACAGATTCAAAAGAGCCGGTTTGAACCTTTGCAGAGGATTTCACATTTTGACCTTTTGGCATAGATTGCTTCTGTGGCACAGGTTTACTGGGAACGGATTCCTTTTGTACCACTTTCCTATTCGGGGCTGGTGAATGCAGTGATCCTGAAGAACTGGGCATGAATTGCATCTGATGCACAGATCTTTTATCTGGGGCAGTTACTGGCTGCAACAATGGCCTATGTTCCAATTGCGCCACCCGCTTGTTAGACATTGATGACATCTGCATCACGGAAGGTTCCATTGGTTCCTTACGCTTGTTTAATAATGACAATTGCTGCGATGTTACATTATTCGATCTTGTTCCATGTTGCATGTTGGGTAGAAAAAACTGTTGTGCAACCATATTATATGTTTGTCTATCCATCTGTCCAGTCTGCTGGTTTGACACTGGTAGTACCTGCGACCCAAGATTATTGGATATCGGTAGTACCTGCGACCTAAGATTATTGGACATTGGGTGCAACATACCCATTTCCATGTTTGACATTGACGTTTGCTGAGATGCAGAACCGTTGTAACCTGGTCCCAAGGATCCAACTCCCAAGTTTGACATTGACATCAGCTGAGATGCAGTACCATTATAACCTGGTCCAACTGGTCCAGCTCCCATGTTTGACATTGACATCTGCTGTAGCGAATTGGTTCCCAACCCCATCAATCCCATTTGCATGGACGAGTCCAGTTTAGGCTCCAGTTGACCCATTTGGCTGCTTGGTATTGATAACTGTTGTGATGCTAGATCATTCGACATGCTAGATCAGCAGCACAAAACACATGCCAACAAAACTGCAATATGCCAACAAACCAAACTCAGAACAGTCCAAATTGCATAAAGCGGCAAATCCACAGCCATCATTGAATCAAACACACATGACTGCAAAATTAAAATAATGATACTTATCTAAGCATGCTCTTTTTACTTTCAGAGATTCAGAAACAATTGTGAGTTATATCTTTTAAAAAAACAAGAACAACCATCCCAAGTCAGCTCCAAATCAGATATTTCAAAGGCATAGACTAAGCAACTCTTAATAATTCATGCAAGTTAATAACTTTTTAAGTGTCTACACAAGATATATTACTATCAACCCTGAAACCATTATTAACTAGAAAAGCTATCCTTCCATGATAAATCAACAAATCAATCATTTGGGCATAACGAAATGACGTGTAACAGCAAAACACCCAATCAATTAAAAAAAATATATGTAATTTAAACAGCAACCATATGATAAAACTAGCAATAAACATGTAATTAATATATATATTTTTTAAAAAAATTGCTCATTGCACGTAAAACAATCATGTAATCTACGAAACAAACGAACATAAATTCATTCAATTGGACAAATATATAACCCTATTACATAAATTCACCATAAAAGAAAAACACTAAACAGAATATAAATAGGACTTCTATCATCAGCATCAATCAGCATCAAGGGTGTGAAATCAAAATCAGAGAACAAAGATTCGAATCTAGAAGATATCTAAGAGAGAGATCGAGGAATCGAATCAAAACGCAGCGTTTTGAGTGGACATCAGTACCTGACGACTAAAGAGATAAAGGCTAGAGAGAGAGAGAGAGGCTTAGTCTTGACTTGGCTCGTAACCTTGTCGTTTGGTTTGGGTAACAATATAAACCCTAGAAATTTTTTTGATCTGATCCAGAGAGAGAGAAGCGCTCTTTCTAGAGATACCAGTTCAGTTAACACGTGTGTTGTTCCTCCCGCACGTGTAATGTGGGACCCACTAGAAATCGATGGTGTAGTTTCTGTAGTCAGTTTGATGGGTTGGTCTTAAACCGTCGGATCTGATGCTTCTATTTATGATTTTTTTATCTCTGGACCTATGGGCCAGCTCCGAATATTGGGTCTTTGGACAAGTTTTATTCCGGCCCAGTTAACAAATCGTCTAGGCCCAAAAAATCAAAGTATGGCTTAAGTCGGTCCATCAATGCAACGAAACCTGATTAATAATAATACTAAAATGCCCTTCTAAGTAACTGACTTTGATTTTTGGGTCTAAATTCCAACACCAATCTAATGCTGCTGTCGGTGACATTAACAGTAACTTGTCATTAGGGTTTGGTCATACAGATACAAGTTTTATAACACTGGAAATTTTTGATCAATGACGTTCAATAATCCAAAAATTGACCTATTATCTAATAGGAAAAGTTTTTTGTTTGATTTACAGAGAGCAGTGATAATTTTGGTGGCCGTAATAATTATTCCATGTTTCATCAATCATATGAGGAAGCAAGCATCGCCTTTATATTTCTATAAAGTTGATACACAAATATTTTCCATTGAATATTTGATGCCGCAAAGCAAGTGTATAGTTTGTATATAACAGCACTTAATCAAAACGCAAAACGCTTTAAATCTTCCTAGGGCCAAGCTACATCTCAGCCGAGAAAAATGAAATGTGACGAGCTTGGACAATTCATCCAGCCATACAATACAAGGATGTTTTTAACTCTTATCAGACAGAGATCATACATATACAATGAGGATGAGGAATGAGGTCATATATATTATTACATCAACGCACCCTGGTTATTGAGCCACTGCTGGCCCTCCTGTCCCTCCTCCATTGGCTGTCATTTGTCCCGGAGATTGAAACCAAAACGGGGTCACCAACCTCAAACTTGCATAGAGGACACGAGGCGTTAATCTTCAGCCATTTATCCACACATTCCTTGTGAAAAAAATGAGAACACGGCAACTCCCTCAGCTCGGCATTGTTTGCATATTTTGCCAAACAAATGCAACAAACCTGTAAAGGGGCACAACAATACCATCATATCAAAACCTACAATGCTGACAAGATCGACAACATCACCTCACACCAAGAAAAACTGCACATGGAGTCACCGATACACACTTACACAGTGTTCTAAAGGGGAAACATAATTTATTGGCAATTCTAGCATAAGCTTAGCATTAAAAGCTAACATTTAGTGTTCTCAATCTTTAAAGCAATCATGGGTTCCGACAGTAAGTAAACATAGCCAATGATTGTGTTATGAGTTCAAAAGATAGATCACTGATAATTTATAAAAATGGCATATCATTACCATTCAATACAACCAACTTCATATTCATTATACACAAGATGTAATTCTTCATGTTGGCGAAGAAAAATGGGGAACCAGAAGTCAGAAACTATCCCAATGGTTATGTCCAATATCTATGATTAACAAATAAACAAAATCTCAAAAAAAAAAAAAAGTATCTGACTTCATGAGTAAAACCAGCAAATACGTACCGCATCTTCTCCAGATATCGCACGCTCCTTATCTGTTCCTGAAGCCACAACCCCGCCTTCACCAACACTTGAGTTGTTATCTCTGTCACTACTCCTAGTTTTCTTTGACTTAAACTTGTATGTCGGTAAAGCATCTATTGATTCCGCTGTGGCTCCTCTGGTCTGTGCTAAATCCTCTCTCAACCCAAGGATAGAAACTATACATGGCAGGCAGCAGCAGATGGTTGCACATAGAATGAAGGGCATAGCATATCCAATACAGCTAATGGAAAGAAACGCTATACATAACCTGCAAAACAAGAAAGATGAAAAGGCAGAATTTGGAAGGCATAAATAAGATATACGCCATAAGGAAGTACCTGTACAAATTAGGAGCAGCGGTGGCAGATGAGTGCCCACCAAAGATCCATACATTGCCAACAACAAACCAAACAGCAAAGAAACAATCCAGTGCCATTTTAAAGTATTCCACCAGCACCTTGAATCTGTCAACAGAAATCGACTATTTTATCAAATAATGAGTAATTAATTCACAGGCACAAATTTTGATATCTAGCAAAAGACAAAACGTGGGCATAAGCAGCAGAATAGCAATATGTGGCAAAATCATTGAAAGTAGAAATCAAGAAGAAATACGGTTCTATTTGCTTCACAATCAATGAAAGTAGATAACTGATGGAACTGTGGAGACATTCTCTTTGTTACAAGAGACAAGGGGCAAGTTGATTATACACTTAAATTTCTTATTAAATGAACTCAATTTTATGAGATCACAAGATGGCACCAACTGCAATCAGTTGACCAATTTAGTTTGATCAAGACAACACCAAGTTGAGGAGATGTGGGTTCGAACAAATAAGATATTGAGTAATAAATGAATGCAAAATCTGAAATAGCCACGTTATGCTGGGACTGTTCTACTTCAGAATTCAGTTACCCACACAACAACATAATTCATGTTTGTCCACAAGCTAGTTCTGTGTTCCTAACCATAACCCTCCGGAGAAACTAGCATCTAGTGGTCTCACCCACAAAAAGCTTCAATGTTTTAGCAGGGGATGAAACTTGAACTGTTTAAATATGACAAAAGTCCTAAATACAAACTGGACAGATGAAAAAAGTCTGCAGACACCCTTGTCCCAACATGTACAATAAGTGCCCCAAGATTCATACCTTGGACTCAGTCCTCCTGTAGTTTGCCCACCTCTATGGGATGTAATAGGAGCTCGGTGATCTTCCACTTCTGAAGTCCTAGGGACACCAATAGAAAAGGGCGCAGCAGGAGCATTTATGCGAGCTGAACTATTACGAGACTGCCCTGAGTCTGCCTCTGAAACCTGGTTACTTTGACGAAAACGCCAATATAGAGGAGGAAGGGTTGCAACACATCCAGCTGCATAACCCACAATCCATTCAAACAAAGGAGTGTGTGGATGCTCATGTCTAGACACTGACAAAACAACAACAGCTGCAACAACCTGGATCAATGTGAGAACTAGTTCAACAGAAATCCATAAACCAGAATTCAACGGACTCCTGCGACGACGGGAATCCCCTCTCCTTGTGAATGTGACATTCCTGGTATTTGATCCATTGTCAGAAGATAGTTGAGAAATTGGTGTTCTTACACCACCTGAAGATCTCTCTTCAAGCTGCGTATAATCTAAGCCATTAGAAGTTCTATCATGAGTTGAATTAGACAAGGAAACATCTGTAGTCGGTATGTTGATAATGTGATCACTAACGTTCTCTGGACACTCCATTAACAATGGTAGAGTGTTGATTTCGGTTTCAGTTAGTATTTCCGCGGAAGGAACGTCCATCTAAGTTCTCCAATGCAATTGGAAATGATGAAAGCATGGAATCAGAGGACAATATACCAAAATTTATCCAACTTCTCAGCAGTTGTGAGGCAAAAGCCACTCTCTACCAAATATAACTCAAGCTGTATTTATAAGCATATATTACTTGGCACCAAAAGTCGTGGATGATCAACCTAATACTGTTGAGCAAGAAAATGCATCAAAATTGGAATCATAATTAAATTTATTGCCCCAATCAAAACATAAGCATACATTTATCGGCTATCGCTCAGGAAGGCTACAGAATCAAAAAGGAAAATAACTATAACCTAAGGGTTCACTTATGCATCCAGCTATCTATATCAACAAAATTTGTTTGCAAGCTTGCTTTCTTTATCTTCCTTGGTTTTCCATCAACCAAAAACACATAAAACAGATAAAATTTAAACATAATTCATAGCAGACCACAGCAAATTTACTGATCATTTCGTCTTTGATTAAATAAAATAAAGTCGTCTAAATCAAATAAATACATATTTGAATTTGAAAACGCTAAGATCCAAATTCTACTCTCAAAGAATTGCTTCAGCTAAGCTAAAATCTTAGAGGCTTTAGTTTCTAAAATAATAAAAATATTTCACAATTTAAAATCTTGATGACAAACTAAAACTGACAGTATAATCTTGAACATTAAATATCTATTCAAACGCCAATGAAAAGTTAGAAAGAAACAAACAAACTGAAGCCTTCCACCTTTATAAGTGCTAAAATTTCAATTATACTAGTAATTAAAATTTAAATTAAATTACTAAAAATTCTGAACTTCACAAACAACACTGAAAAATTATATTTTGTAATTAATTCAGTTCTTTAAAATTACAAGACGAAAAAGAAACCCTAACGTTGACAAATCCAAAAAAACGACGATCGGCCAATCAAAGAACAAATAAAACGAAATTAAATTGAAATTCGAAATCAAATTCATATACTGAGATAGTGTAAGAGAGATACAGAGAATCGTTACCATATTGCTAGCGGGGCAGTGAAGACTAAAGAACGGCGATCGCAGCTGACAGTCGAGGAGTCCTAAAACGGCGTCGTTTAGGATTATTCGTTTTGTTTATAAATCTACGATTGCTATACACATAAATAATTAAATATATCTTTTTCTTAAAAAGTGTGTTCTGAATTCTGATATGATTATTCATTATTATTATTAATATTATTATTATTATATTAAAATGGAAAAATATAATAAAATTGGCCGATTTTGAGGGTCAAGCTCAAGACTCACAAGTGCAAGTGAAACAGTTGCTGTTATATCTGCCACGTCAGCAGCTCATATGAATTTAAAAAATAATTGTGTAAAATATTATGTAAATATCAATTTTTGTTTTTTATTACAAGTTCATCATAATTATGACCGGAGAATTTTCTACAATCAATTATATACTCATGTGTATTTGAAAAATGAAATTTGAACTGTATTTTTTTAATATCAATTAGTTTATCACATTCATGTAACTATGAGCTGAGCATAAGCATAAGCATATTATCTATCAGCAATATTCAAAGCAAAGGATCACTGGATTATAATTCCAAACTAAACCAAACAAGCCCCAAACAATCTAGTGGTCGACTATATGGAAATTTTATATGGAATTTTTATAGTCATTGATCTTGAATCATTATCTCATTAAATTTAATAAAATATAAATCTCTCTCTAATTTATGTCCATGTTAATTTAAATCTTCCCGAATTCGCTTAAAGAATGACAACAATATTTACTCTCATTTTTTTACCAAAACACTTAAAAATTCAAGTTACACATGTTCGAATCATCTATGAACAATTTTATGATCATCCCAAAACAATCAAGATGTAAAAATCCAACTTAATTCACACTTTCTTCTAAAACTTGATCAGCTTGTGCAGAAAATAAGCCCAGATCATCAATAGCACTCGCATCCAAGGCGGTTGTTTTTTATGATTTGAGCTTTATTTGCAGGACTAGTTGCCTGAATGGCCTTCCCGTAACATTTCTGAGAAAGCATGGATCATCTCACATAGTATGATTTGGTGGCGTGGGGTTTAGGATAGGTCTTGGATTTGAATCCAGGGAGTGCGTTTCTTGAAAGAGTATGGGACAGCCGAAAATTTTACTTGTTCCGCTTAAGCCGGAATGGGTGGTTTAGCAGCGGAATTTCCAACGATTCCAACAAAAAAAAAATCTCACATAGTATGGATTAGCAAAGGCAAATACATGGTTTAAAAAAAATTGCAACAACCGGCTGTCACAGGACCATGCAAAAAAAAAATCCCACCAACCTATGTAACGTACATTTTCAAACGTTTTTCGGGAATTCACCACCATATGTTATAAGGCAGTATAAAGAACAAATTCAGAGCAAATAGTTACAAAATGTAGGTTAACAGGCGATTGAGGAAGCTAAAGGAGTTACCAGAACGGCAGTATTTCTGGTTATTGGCTGAAGACGGGCTGCATTTTCTAAATGCTCCCATGCTTCCTTCCGCTTCTGAGCTTCCAAGCTTAGATTTGCTTCTTCTTCCCTGTACTGAGCACGGCAAGACATGAACAGAACTTCGTCCATCTCAGAGAACATCTTTCTGACATTTAGAGTGAGGTTGAGAACTGCTTGGTTCCAATGGCTTTGGGCATTTTTCTCCAGAACTGGAAGTAAAATGGGCAGAATCACCTGCCGGTTATGCGCAATCAAGTTGAGAATTTGATTGTTGTTCCACAAAAAAAGGGCTCTTTCGGCCACCTGAAATGAATGAAGTTGAAAAAAAAATCTTGTTAACTTCATTCTCTTCAGATATCAATTCATTTCTCAAAAATTTGAAACAAGGAAAATACAAATTACAAAAGGACGTCTGTTCTATAATATGAACAACTGTAATTAACAAAAGTGCAGGAGAAAAAAGCCTTTGCCACAAAAAAGAACATAAAACAAAAAGAGTGAAGAAAGGTGCCATTTGAGAGATCAGAATAATAACCAATCATTGCAAAATGACCAGGGATATGAGGTTGCATACATCAAAACCACACAAAGAAATTGAAACTTACCATGAGAAATACAAACCACAAAGGTAGACAACAAGAATCAACAAGATATCCACTCCTCCCGCATAAGATATTGCCCATAAAGCATCAAAACAAACAAGAACAATATGCTCCAAAACATTTTTATACTGTGAGCTAATTATCTAATCCTTGTCCTCGACTAAATTAAAAACTTGAGAATAATTGTTAAAAACACCAAAGATCCCAAAAGTGCATGGATATAAGAAACTCTTATGTCGTGCTTGAGTGTAACCCAATTGGTTCTCGTCAGTTCCTTGGGATGGATAGCGCTAAACTTCTTCCATCCATGGCCATCAAACTGGACTTCAGATTCACAGCCTATCACGATTTCGGGTTGGATCAAGTTATTTCTTCAGGGGGATTGCCTCATCATAAAAGTTCATAACACAACTGCAAAACAAAACTACCCATGTAGCTTCGGGGATGCGACACTCACCAACAATCATACTGCAATTGCAATGTTGCATGCAGGGCTTTGAATTAAAAACCTAGTTGGTAGCTTCAGCTGCTGCTAATGGTCAGAAAAGTCCACACACTATTCTAAAACTAAATTATTCCTTCAAACAACAAAAAGCAGAAATATTGAAAATCTAGAAAGCATGCTAAAAATACACAAGAAAAGCAAAAGAAAGACTTTATACACTCCTTAACCGGAAAAGAGGTACCTAACTTAAAAAGAAACACACGCAACACAATCTTAAGCACTAAGCATTAAGCAATTAAAAAATCGGATGACAGTCGGGGAAACGGTACCTGGAAGTGAAAACTGTTAATGCAGCACCCAATCCGCCAGAACAACGGAAACATAACCTTTTGAAATTCCAGCATGTTAATTGCTTCCAAAATCTCTTCTATCTCACCAAGGAACATCACCTCTTTCTGGCTGTCGGTTATCGGCCAGTATTTCAACAACCCATTTATCACAATACTTGCCAACTTTGGCTCCTTATCTATAAATTGCATAACGCAGTACGACAGCTGTTGAAAAAAAGTCCCCAAAGACTTGGGCTTGTGCAAAGGAATTATAACCCTCCCCAAGAAGATCTTGTGCTCCTCTTTCAAAGGCAATGCAAACCCACTAATTATACTCCCAAAAATCTCTAACAACTCCGCAATCCCATTATGTTTATCCGTCTCAAAAACAAACTCGTAAAATATGTTACTCAAGGACTTTCTGATAAATGGCCTATGAACCATAAATTTCCCATAAACTCTATGCAAAATGGTCTTCAAACACTCCCTTTCTCTTGGATCATCTGAATCAAACAAGTCAAGCAACCTTAAAATAAAGGAATGGTCTATATACTTTTTTGCAGCCTTGGCATCAAGGCATGAAGAAGTAATAAATTTGAGAAACAAATCATACACAATTTGCAAATGTGGCCACGAGGGATCGAACATAGGCTCATCATCATCACCATTTTCACCATTACTACGAGGACTAGACCGATAAGTAGGAGGAAAAACTCTGAACAAATTAACAGCACACATCCTACACATTGCTAGAATCGCTGGTTCACTAAATTTCATAGACCCAGATGATACAAAATCCAAAAGTTCAATCAAGGTCTGCTTTTTAACATCTTTTTCAACACAATTCTTAGTTGGGTCAGTGAAATCAAATGTTACACAACAAAGGCTCACTTTACTCACAAATAAATTCATCTTCTCACCATTGGGTACATCTTTAAACGGAATCAACGGCTCGATTCCTGCCACGATGCTGGCGGGAAACACAGCTGACGATGTTCTTTTTATTGCAACGTTGGATTTGCCCGTTGAAGAAGATTTATCTCTACCGTTGGATTTATTCCCATTTCCAGAAACAGGGCTATCGCTTGTTGTTATGTTTGTGTTTGTGTTGAAATTGTTGCCCGAGTTGGTCCGATTCAACTCGGACGGGTCGGCTTTTAATGATTTTTTCAGAAGTTTACTGAAAAATTGCTTAAACATTGTGAAAAATTATATGAAACTAAAAAGAGAGAAAAAAAAATTATGAACAAAAGTGAAAATGAAACCCTAAATTGTTCGTTATGGATCTGATGAAAATGTGGGTAAGCGATTAAATATTATAAAAACGTGAAAGAGGAAAAGGGGTTGTGGTAAAATGAAGGACATTGAAGAAAAATCCGATCTTTGAGAAAAATTTGGGCAAAAAGATGATTTATTTTTCCTTTTTGAGATTTTCAGGGGAAAAATTTAATGTGAGTGCATGCACGATCATAGCAATAATGATTACACAAATCTTTTGAAACTGAAAACAGAGAGAATTTGAGAAATTGATTACATAAGTGATGGGGGTATCCAACGAGTGAAGATCCACGACAAAAATACTTTGGAGAGAGGAAAATGGAGATCTAAGAAAATGTTATTGTTATTATTATTATTATTCTCGGTTGATGAGAAAACTATTGCATTTTCTCGGAAAATGCAGAATTTTACTTAATAAAACGGTATATGAATGTAAAGTCTCCGATGACGTATTTTGATGGTGCATGGATTTTAATCTTTAAAATTTTTTTTTTTTTTTTTTTGGTAAGAATTTAAAATAATCGAGAATTTTATTTGTTCTGTTTAAATCTGAAATTGATGATTTAATTACGGAATTTTCAACAATTTCATAAATATATATATATATATATATATATCATTTACATGATGTAAATCATGTAATAGACCTTTTGCTACCTTTTGAAATAGTTTGGTGGATTCTTTTTGTAATGATATTTAGGTCCCTGTATATTTACTTTTTTCCTCAACTAGTAGATGATATAGGAAGGTTTTATTTTTATATCATATAGGTCCCTAATTACCCGCGCAATATTGAATTTTGACCATGTAACTCAGCTCTAAAGGGTACTTCAGTCATTACATTTTGAGCAAGGTGCATATTTGATATCAACTAACAAGTCCTTGCAATTAATAGCGGCTACTAGACGCCACGAGCATGAAATCAATGTTAATGTTGATGCTCTCACTAATGAAGATGATGCAGTAGCTGGATTTGGTGCAATTATAAGAGATAGCTCAAGTATATTATTAGCGTGTGTTTTGCACATAAGCCACTACGGAGGGGATCCTGAATATGCTGAGGCAGAGGCACTACTCATGTGGATAAGATCACTCATTCAACTGAATCTTAGTATTGAGGCCATCATCTTTGAATCTGATTCAAAGAGCGTGATCAATCTAGTATAAGGGAAGACGAGCAGCAATAAAGAGATTCAATGGGTCATCACCGACATTCAAAATGCAATTAGGGGAACGAGTTCTTTCAGAGTCCAATTTAGGCCACGAGCATGCAATGTCGCAGCTCATAATTTAGCGAAGTTAGCTTGTAAAAATTAAGCAGTGGGCTCATGGAGGGGAAACTTTCCCCCTTTTTACCTTGTAACTCTTTTTATAATGAAATGTTTATTTCTTTCAACCAAAAAAAAACAAAAAACAAAACAAAAAACAAAAAACAAAAAAATTAACAAGTCCTTGCATGAGATGTGGTAAAATTATAAGGAATCATAATAAAGACGGTAATGGGCCATGATATTTGGTTGTAAATATTTATATTCAGCCCATTCAACTTTAACGTATCAAGTCTTTGGGAGCTTTATGGGGAACTTTATTCACTCAATGATTTTTCCTCTATTTGAACAGGAATGTTAATATTCATGTCCGACTCATTCAACTAATAAATATAAAAAATTATCTTCTTTTTAACCCTTAACATAGACCCCTGCAAACTTCTATCCCCACAAAAAATTTTACTATTCCTAATTCATATTTTACTTATTTTTTATGGTTTTTGTTTTTCTATATTAAAAGTTGCGAAACCTATTTCCATTGTGAAAATTGATTCACATTTTGAAAAATATTTTGAGGCTAAATTCCTCACTCACAAGTTCACTAGTCACCAAAATCATAATTGCGGACGCCCAACATATAAATTGGGCATCCATATTGACGCCAACCTCTTATTTAGTGTTTTTTAAATTTATTTTATATCCATTTTTAACATTATACATACAAATAATTCATCCTAGGTTTTCTATAAAAAAATTAAAACCTAAATTTTTCTCATACATACATTTAATAGAACATACTTCTAATATATTTTAACAACAATTTAACTCATTTTCAAGCTAACCCAATCAAAAAATACACGATAAAGAGAAATTACAAATTTGAAAATAAGACAAATTATTTTTGAAATGGAGCTTATTTGCTAATTTTGGAATTTTGTGTGAGAGTAAAGGATTTAATGAGAGTTAATTGTGAAGTAAAGAGAAATGAAATTAGAAGTATTGGTTGTAAAAATATTTATTTTAATTGAGATTAATTTTGTATTTGAATAAAAAAAAATTTGTCATTATTATAAATTTCCCTTAAAAATGTGCATTCATTTTTGTGTTCAATTGACTCACCATCGTTTACATACAAATAATTCATCCTGATTTATAATTTCTCATTTTATGCAATTTATATATCAAATCCCTGAATAGATATTGATGTAACCGAATGTTTAATAAATATAAATGCATATATTTGAATGATATTTATTTAAATATTTTATAAATATTTAAAAACTAGTAATTTAATATTTATATCTTTTAAATTTGTATTTATAGTCCCAATTTAAAAATATTTTCAAGTAAACAATTTGTTAAAATAAATACAATTGATTGAATGATAAAAAAAATAATAAAAATAACATATTATATATGTATAATCAATTGAATGATATAAAAGTATTATTTATTACATTAAGAGTAATGGAATATATTCCAAAATTTGAGTCTTAATTTAAGTCCCAACTAAGGTAATATTCACCTATTGAGTGATCAAATAAAGTAAAATGTAATTTTACTAGTAAAATTATCTTAATGCCAACATTTGTTTAAGTTTCTAAATATTCTTAGAGGAATTAATAAATAGTATGATCCCACATGACAATACACTACTGCAGTTGAAAATTTCAAGTAACCACATATTATAAAATGCAAATTAAAGCTAATTACCAATAAAAAGATTTTAAAAAAAAAAATCAACAAAATACAAAGTCTACATCAGAATTATATATCTAATCCCAACTTAGGAAAAAGAAAGAATAAACAGAACAAAAAAAAAACCCTCAAACTTTGCCCTAAAATTGGAGTTAAGCTTGCTTAGTTACTTTCTATGCAAGTAACTATAAAGAAAAGAAAGGAAAAGGAGGAGGTATCTATAACCTTTTTTTTTCCTGTTTGCCTTTGTGATTAATTAGGGATTTAGATACAGAAGCTCTCTTTGAATAGCTACATCCTCAATGCCTACGTGCAACCTAAGGAAAAAAATTTTCAAAAATTCTAGCCGCGGTTAAGACTTCCCTGAGCCTGGGAAGTTCTGAAAATTATTCCTCATAAGACATAAAATTGACTGTCTAATTGTGTCACACTCTAAAATATTAATGATGAACATACAATAAAAAAAAACAAACGATAATTTAAAATCATAAGGTAGAATGTGTTATGATGGGAATCAAGATCACCCTCCAAGACCCATAATGGAAGAGTTGTGTCAACGGATTCTAACTCAAGTCATCTTACGAGGAAGAATCAATGATTGTTACTGTTCATCTTGAGAAAACTGATAGAACTCGCTCTGTTGGGGTCAGAGTTGCCACACATTTGAACTGCCACGACAACAACAATTTTATGAAAACAGAAGTTGAAGCAGTATAAGAAACTTGAAGCTTGGTTTTGGCATACATTCAAATACAGTTCCAAATAATGCATGAATAGTGTAACTAGTTCAAATGGAAACAGACAGATGGTCTCAAATATCAATTACCTTCTCTTGTCCATACTTCTCACGTATGGCATTTAGTGAGCAACCGTTAGTATTCAGCTGCAAATCTTCTAGTGCCAATACTGTACACTTCAGCTCTGATGCCTTATAACTAGTATAGTGCTCTAGAGTCGTATTCTGCAAGAAGTAGACAGAAGAAACATCTAATTTAGGTAATTTTCTCATAATCAAGTGTGGAAGGAATGACAATGATAAGTCCTAAGGAAACAGAAAAATACCGACCCATGGTTGTTCTGACTGATTGATTGTCCATCTGGCAAGGAACACAGCAGATGCCGCTATAAGGGAAGGGCGGAACCTTAAGAACTCATACTCAAGAAGAGTCAACTCGGCTAAGTAATTTGCCAAGAATTCAAGTTCCAAACAAGAAACCTGATATCAAGTTAATTAAATCATTATCCTAAATTAGTAAATTGTTATTGAAGAAATCAAACTCAGCAAGTTGATTTCCATTTAGAATTACCTTGTAAGATGCTTGTGCTGCTTGAATGAATCTCCTGAAACCCGAAAATGAGGGATCGGAAAAATTACTCTTTTTCACTATTAGCAGTATTGGAAGAACAGCCAAGGAAGAAAGTGGTAAATGCAATACCTCAAAAATGTTTTTATGGTGGGAATAGATAATTGAAAGTGCAAGAAATTCAGAACTTGACTCTCCATTTTCAAAACCTGCCAATTGACTATAATCAGTAACTTTACAAATCAGAATATGAAAGAATGACAACAAGATTGGGTATTGCAAAATTGCTGAACTGTGATATTTCAGAACTTAATCTCCTACTGTCCTACACTTCGTTAAACTAATCAGATTGGGTCAACTAGATATAGTAAGCAACGAGATTCACATGACTCAGCAGACTATATGGTTGGTATATGCATAGAATTGTCACGTAAAATCATACCTCCTCTCTCGAGTAGGTATTGTCTGTGATGAAGCAAAATTCTTCCACTCGTGGTGCAATGATTTCTTCGTACTTTCTTTAAACCATAATGGAACAAAAAAACACAACAGAATCCCTTAGTGCAATACACAAAATGAACATATTATCTGATGTCACTTTTTAAGATTGTTTAAATTATATCGACCACATGCAATTTGAGTTGGATTTCACAATTTAAAACAAAGTAGTGATATAAAGCAATATTAGATAATCAGTCTACTTTCACAGCTCCACACTCACAAGAGAGATAAATAGAGGTCTTTTTACATCAATTGAAGAAATCTTTATTGGTACAAGAAAAATGATCTACAGATTAAAATGGCAAAAGAGTTGAAAATGAAAACAAAGGTCAAGCATCTTGTTACTTGCATTAATTCTTTCAAAATTCAAAATGATTAGCTAAGAATTTCAAAATACTCTCCATGGAGTAGAATACCCTGCATGTTCAATTGACACCTATAACTCTAAGACCCCCCCCTGTCGCATCCGTATATTGGATATCTCCAGAAAATGTGTCAAAATTAAGAAAATATCCTTTCAACTAAGAGACTAGAGAAACTTTCAAATGATATGATTGATATGGTAAATTGAAAACAACTGCAATTAAGAACACCAAAAAAAACTTGGAACTTACGAAGCAATTAGCATGCAAGTAACGCCAAGCAGCTGGAGTCTTTGCTTCTGAATATGATTTTGGGAAAGAAACCGATCAATGAGATTCACTGTGAGGTAAAGTGTGTCCGGAACCAGTTTATATTCTTCAGAAACCTAAAAGAGCAAAAATAAACTATGAATTCTGATCGATTATCATAATTTTGTGGATATAAATCTACATTTCTACCAAATTCGTATGAGAATAAAACATATCTTGTTCATTCCAGCAAGGATACATTCGTTCTATGGCAATTTAACTTACCTCCACAAGCCAATCAATCAATATTCCCCGCATGTTTGGAGTAAGATCTTGCTGCAACTTTTCCATATATGCAGTTGAAGGTCTTTGGTCAAGCTGAGAAAAGAGAATTTTCAGAAAATCAGCATCAAATATGTTTTCAATATGCACTAAATCAGTAAAGTAGAATCCTTACATTGGCAAGCAACATTTCAAAAAGGAAAAATTTTACTTGATAACCAAAATAATTTGACTGAAAGAAAATCAAACTGAATCCATAATGCTCTCTCCCAGCCACAGCCAAACAAGAAGACACTTGCAAGTGGAGTATTTAACATGCCAACCAGATTTACTTAAGCACAGGCAATGATAATGGCATACAGTGAATGAAAGAGCACAGTAACAGGTATTAGAAAGTAGCAATTGCAATACAAACCTCTGTAACACGTATATTATTGTATATATCAGGGGCATATAAGCTGCACACTTGAGGATCTTTTAGGTCTGAATCAATATTCACAATGCTTAGACCATCTGATTGCAGTTCTCGGCACAACTTGTTTTCTTCTGCATAATCCAATTAGAAGAGTGTCACCTTTGAACAGGATAAATTTAGAAACATAAACTTATAACCTACACATTTTTT
Source organism: Zanthoxylum bungeanum (assembly GCA_019454045.1). Classification (NCBI taxonomy): domain Eukaryota; kingdom Viridiplantae; phylum Streptophyta; class Magnoliopsida; order Sapindales; family Rutaceae; genus Zanthoxylum; species Zanthoxylum bungeanum. The sequence goes on from SKCR01038126.1 coordinate 141,099, forward strand.
TATGTCTTACTTGAAATTTTCTTTGGGTAACATCATAAGATTTTTTCACCTCCCAAACATCAACCACATGATGACGTATAATAATAACTTTATAAGGGAGAAAAGGTCTAGCTCATAATGCATAATCTCTGAGAAGGCATTGAATTCATAACCCTTTCAAAATAAAGCATGAAATGTTCTTAGAAGTTATCGTGCCCTATATTTGTGTTTGCCTTACAGTTTATACAATTCACATTTCCATAAATTGTTATGAAGTAATTTAAAACTGAACACAAACCTCTTATTTGAGGGCCTTGGAATCTAAAAGGTTTCTCAGAAACATTTGTTGGATGATTCCGATCTGCTTCGCCGCATTCACTTTCTCTCACCTCTTGTGGTTCCGCCACCTTAATTTTTGATAATTCTTCAGCTAACTTTGCTTTTACATCTTCAACATGTAGAATTTCCACAGAGACATCCGAAGCTACCTTTGCAATCTTCTTCGGAGGACTAATACTAGGTTGCTTGCTAGTCTGTCAACCATATCAACAGAGACAAAATTCTTATTCTGGCATCAAAAAGGTTTCCAAATAGTAAAAGTCGATATAATTACTACGAAAAAAAATGTAGTGTCATTTCTTTGTTGATATTATTACCGTCAAGAAAAACTGACTATCTCCCCTATGTAGTGGTATGGTAAAATCAAACATAAAGTTCATAGACGTATGTTATTAACAAAACTCACCTGATTTTTAGCAAAATTGCTGCAGTTTCTCCGCGAATTTTCACAGATGTTGGTAACATCTTTAAGTACAGCCCTTCTCTTATGCTGAATGCCCGAGATAGCAGTCACAGAAGCTTTGTTCTCATCCGATACTTCCCTTTTGGCGTTCACTCTAAGAGCACGCTTGTGATCTGGTTTAAAGGTAGGTTTTGAGGAGGGAAATATCCCTTCTGATGTCCCCAAGGCTTTAGCTTTTGCTCGCGTAATCCGTGAAGTAGGCTTTTCAACTTTGGCAGCAATTTTATTTTCTTTATTCATATTCACATGCCTTGTGGAAGAGCACGGCATGATTTAATCTGAAAGGCTGTTCATTTGGACCTGCATTTCTATTTCCATTTCAGCATCGAATAATATAAATAAGAAGCTAGAATGTAGCCAACAAAGAAATTGTGCAGGTTTAAATTACTCTTAATAAATAATAATAATCATCATAATCATAATCATAATAAATCTATGTTAATCACAAACAATCATGTCCTTCGAGAAGCAGAGTGTAGCTACCTATAAAGTGATCCCTATACTGTAAGCCTGCAGCTACCTTATAAACAATTTACCGCATAATCCATATGATATAACTATCTTATTGATATTGTCATATTACATCCTTCCTGATAAATGGTCAAAGATCAACACAATGGCAACTCATTGAGAAATACAAGAACAAAGTCCGTGAAGCAATCTAGCCACGACTAACATTCTAAATGTCAAAGCCAAGAACCAACAACTGCAATCATGAGCAAGCATAGGTTGACTTAAAATATTATATGTTATTCAGAATGATCTCAAGATAGCAGATTTAGGGTATGTTTGTAATTAATGAACTTTTCTTAATTCTGAAAGCATAATTACTGAAGTGTTTGATATTCGTTTTTACTTTACTAAAGTCAATGTTCAAGGGGATTAGCTTAAACAACAGATCTCTTAACCGAATAGTGAGCACTGAGCATCATGTAACTTACCCGTTAAATAGTAAATCACAAGCCTTAAAAGTCTACTGCTACATATTTAACAAAATAAAACAAAAAAAAAAATAAAAAATTATTCTTGGACTTAAAATTTTTCTCATTTAATATTCAACCAAGCAACCATGATTTAAAACAGAGAGGGGGAAAAAAAGCAAAATGCAGCTAAATTATGACATCCATTCGGACTAAGTGGACTTTCATTTTTTTCACTTGCAGAAATTAATTAGACATTTCATTTTTCTTGTTAACTTCTCACATTTTACCAGGAATGAAACAAACATTACGTAGGCATGTTCACAGTTCACAAAATCCAAACCAAACCCTAACCTCCGGCAAATTTCGTCTGGTTTTAGTATCAAATTTTTTTTAAAAAAAAACAAATAAATAAATAAAATAAACCAAATACAAATGTTATCCTCTGCATCAACCAAGAAGGCAAAAACTCCTCCGCTAATTCGCTCAAACTACACGAATTTACAAAACAAAAAACAACAAATTTAGAACAAAAAAGCGAGAGAGGGAAAAAAATTGTCAAACATTGGAAATTAAACAAAATATCTGAAAAATGAGACACCATCACATCACAGTCACAGATCTACGAAACGAAACACAAAACGACATCGTCATTGTCTCGTCAAAAAAAAAAAAAAAAACGATCCACATAACACAACGGAACGCGACAACAGATTTAAACACAAAAAGCACGTTAAAAAGAAAAAGAAGCGAGAATGTGTCAAGTATTTTGAGAGAAAAGACGACGAATAAGAAGAAGAAGAAGAAGAGCTTACTGAGTTACTTGGAGCTCCGAGACCTTTTTTGAATCGGGTCAAAAAGAGCTCTAGGGAAAAAAAAATTAAAAATTAGAGATTGTGAAATGTGATCGTGAAGTATGTGGTGTTTATAATACCGTAATTGGGGCGCAGCAGAGGGAGCGTGCGCGGGACGGAGCACAGTTTAAACTTCTAAAATTTTCTTGTTATTTCCGCTCCCCTTATTTTGCTGCTTCCACTCCCCTCCCGTCCTTTCTGCCCTTTATCACATTCTCCCCCCTACTATTTTCATAACTATCACACTTCCTCACCAAAAAGTAACGGTGTTAATTTGGGTTAGTATTCGTTTATTTGTTCGATTCGATTCGCTTTAAAGCGAATACGTATTTGAAAAAATATATTCGTTTAATAAATGGGTCAATTCGATTCAATTCGTTTATTAAACGAATCGAATACGAATTTATGTTCATTGATTCGTTTATTCGTTTAAAATTCGTTTTATTATTTTTTTTACTAGTTATTATTATTTTTCAATTAAGATTCGAGAAATTATGACTAATTACCATAGAAAATAATATTGTCGATATTTGGTAAGATATTTTTAATAAATATATTAATTACATATTTAATATGTATATATTTATGAAGAATTAATGTAGATAAATTATTATAAATTATGTTATTTAATAATATCACGACTAAACGAATATTCGTATTCGATTCGTTTAATAAACGAATCGAATACGAATCATGATATTAGGATTCGTTTAATAAACGAATCGAATACGAATCCATCACATTTTAATTCGATTCGTTTCGTTTAGGATTCAATACAAATGTAATTTGTTGATTCGTTTTGCCACCCCCACTAAAAAGTCAAAAAAAAACAAAAAGGTTTAATGTTTTTTATATATTTACACTTCTGATAAATTTATAATAATTATAATAAAAACCTTTTTATTTAATTATCTTATAAAATGCAGAGAGGTGTCAATCTAATTTTATTTTTTGGAAATTATTTGTGTCTCCTGCAAAGAATATACCGAGATCTTGTGTGGACGTATCAGAAAGGCAGATCCTTAAAAAAAGTGAATTAAACGTTGATTTCTACAAATCAAAACAATTATGTACGACTCTCTAATTGTCTGAATAGGATAAACAATTAAATCATTGTAAGATGTTATAAAGACAATAAAATAAATACTTGAAAGTTGAAAATATATTGTTGTAGTGAAATTAAGATAATGAATACATCAAGTAAATTAAACTACCGTGGGTACTATAATGGAAAATTCTAAGAATTGAATTGAAATTTAATTGGTTGATTTTTGAATTGATTTGGACGTCCCTTACTCTAATTGTTGATGGTGTTTTCAGGACCTATGTTATTTACGGAGTAGGACAGGGGTAAAAAGGGTAATTCTCTCATCGGTCGAAACCGTTAAAACCGACCCGACCACAACAGGTAAAGACCGACCAATTTGGTTCGGATGACCGAGCACTATAAGGTCGGCAGAAACACTCTCAGCATAAAAGACTATCATGACCGACCTCATGAAGACCGACCAGACATGCGAGATATGCTCAAAGATGGTGACACCCTATTCTTGCGGATGAGATAAACAAATTATCCTACTCTCACAAGGAAATGAAGTCAGAATCCGAAAAAGAATAAGAAAATAGAAGGCAATATTAGACTAGGAATCCTTGCAAGAAGAGAAGACATAGTTCAACTAGGATTTCTTATGCAAATAGGAGTATGATTTCTGTACTATTATAAATAGGAGGGCAGAGTATGTGTAAAATGCATCACAAAAAAAAAAAGAGTGATCAGAATAAAAAAGCTCTGACTTGTAAACACAAAAAAAAGGGCTGAGGAGAGTATTTGAATAATAAAAAGTATCATCCTGTTTTTGTCCGTGGACGTAGGTCGGATCCAAATCCACCGAACCACGTTAAATCTCCTTGTCGATTGGTGTGTTTATCTGTTTTTCGCTAAATTTGCCTTTGGTCCCCCATAACCAAACAAATTCACCGTTGAAGGAGGATTGTCTCGGGAGTAATATTCTCATATTGCCCTGAGACCAAAATCAGCCGTCAACAGTTGGCGCCGTCTGTGGGGAATTCAACAAAAAGCAATTCGCGTGGTAAGACAATGGCGGAAGGCGGAAACCACTAATCATCAGGGAGCTCGGCTGCAGATTGGATGGAGAAGATCGAGGAGAACCTAAGGAAAGAAAGGGAGGAAAATCAAACCCTGCTAAAGACCATAGTAGACCGGTTAGAAAAGATAGAAGGAGCGCACGACGGAAAATTTGAGGCCGGGACTAGCCGACGAAGGAATGAAATAGCAGAAGGAAAGAGAATTGTCGATATAAGTGAGGACGACAGACCCCGGATGAGGGATCCCTACAGGGTAAGATCCGTGGTGGTGCAGAGAGATTCCCAGACCGAGGACACATGGGAGGAAGAGGATGACAAATCATCACCAGACTCCTCCTATGATAGTCCTCACAGTACCCGGAGAAGAGGGAAAGAATATAACGAAAAAGTACGAGAAGATACCGACCCTGAAAAGCGTCACTCCCAAGATAGCAGAAAGAAAAGAAACCACAGGAGGCGGCATGGAACCAAAGACAGCAGCATGAAATCTTGGTTGCGGGAGGAGCTGGTCAAATGGGGAGTATACCCCAATACGAAGAGAGGGGATGTCCAGGACGGCAAAGATGAGTCCCCCCTCACAGAAGAAATAAAGTCAGAGAAATTCCCAAAAATTCAGCATGCCGACCATGACACCATACAAGGGCCATACCGATCCCAAAACCCACATTGAAGGTTTCGTCCTACTAATGGAGGTACAAGGGGTAACAGGGGACGCCATTTGCAAAAAGTTCCCCTTAACTCTAGCCGGACCGGCCATTCTATGGTATAGAAGCCTAGCCCCAAGAAGCATCAGCAGCTTCGCACAACTCAGAAAGTCATTCATACGACACTTCAGGGGGCTTGTGTCCCCAGAAAGACAATTGGAGAACTAAGGCTTATAAAACAAGGAGACGATGAACCATTGAAAATATTCATTGAAAGATACCACAATATGGTACTCGAAGTTGGAGGGTACGAATCCCCCGAGGCCCTAGAAAGCTTGAAAGGAGCCTTGAAAGTCGGGAGGCTATGGACCCACCTAAGGATCCAGGACACCCCGGACTACGCCACCGCCCTGGAGGTGGCCCGAAAATTCGTTTTGTTAGAGAACGAGGAGAAAGTATCCCGAAAAGGGAACACCATCAGAGAAAGAACCACAAGGGAGGGCGCCACCCGCCGTATAGAAGAGAATCCAGAAGAAGACACCCCCGAAGCACAAGGAGTTCCAACCCCTGACCGAGACAACCAAGAGAGAGGGCGCGACCAAGTAAACCATGTGGTCGGGGAGATGCATACATTCCCTAAAGAAACCACTGGGACAATTGTCCTGAGATCCAGGGGAAAATGCCTCTTAGTAGAACCCGACCAAAGGAGATTCCCCCCGGACAAAGGAACCAAAAGGCTTATGCGTACACCACAACTCAAAAGGACATGCAACTGACGGATGTAAAGATCTGCGAGAACAAATGGAAGATCTAGCACGAAACGGGTTATTGGAACAAATACATTACCACGAGGTCATGACGGCCGACAAAGAGCACGTGCCGCCAATCAATATCATGCAGGAGGAAGAAACTGGCCGGGAACTCTAACCGGTCAAGGAAACGCTTTACAGCAGAAACTCGAGGACCAGACGTCTTGAAACAGAGCAGGTCACAGGACTACAGGGAAGTCGGTCGGTACCAATAATGTTCACTGATGAGGATACCCGATGGAGTAAGTTTCCCTCATGACGATGCGTTGATAATCAAGGCAAGTATCAGCTGGTCGGGAGGGTAGAACATACTCCTAGTGGACCCCGGGGAGCCGCAGTTGACATAATTTCCAGAGAAGCATGGACGACCTAGGGGTGGAATATGCAACCCTGCCACGATAGCCACTCCCTTTTATACGGTTTCGGAGGATCAGCCGTCATCCCACAAGGAATGATACACTTGGGCAATACCTGTCGCCGACAATCCCCGGACACGGACAATCATGACAGACTTCCGTAGTAGACTGCATGAGCCGTTACCAGGCCATCGTCGACGACCCTTTCATGATTGAAAACAAAAAAGACGCAATGTCCTGCTTTTGCGTACACCACAACTCCAAAGGACATGCAACAGACGGATGTAAAGATCTGCGAGAACAAATGGAAGATCTAGCACGAAACGGGTATCTGAACAAATACATTGACCACGAGGTCATGACGGCAGACAAGACAAGAGCACGTGGCCGCCAAATCAATATCATCGCAGGAGGAAGAACACTGGCCGGGAACTCTAACCGGTCAAGGAAAGATTACAGCAGAACTCGAGGACCAGACGTCTTAGAAACAGAGCAGGTCACAGGACTACAAGGAAGTCGGTCGGTACGATAATGTTCACTGATGAGGATACCCGAGGAGTAAGTTTCCCTCATGACGATGCGTTGATAATCAAGGCAGTAATCAGCGGGTCGGAGGTAGACAGAATCCTAGTGGACCCCGGGAGCGCAGTTGACATAATTTCCAGAGAAGCACTGGACGACCTAGGGGTGGAACATGCAACCCTGACCACGATAGCACTCCCTTATACGGTTTCGGAGGATCAGCCGTCATCCCACTAGGAAGGATACAGTTGGCAATAACTGTCGGGACACATCCCCGGACCCGGACAATCATGACGGACTTCACTGTAGTAGACTGCATGAGCAGTTACCAGGCCATCGTCGGGCGACCTTTCATGATGAAAACAAAAGCCGCAATGTCCTGCTACCACCTGAAACTGAAATTCCCCACCCGGGAGGGGATCGGAATTGTGTGCGGAAGCCAGAAAAAGCTCGCAGCTGCTTCGCAACTCTCTCACGAGAAACTCTCTGCATCAAAGAAGATACCCGAAAACGACAAAGAAGCCTGGATGAAGAAGAGGAAACAGAAGCCCTGAGCCCGGCCCCAAACAAAAATGCCCGACTCGCTGCAGCTGAGGAGACAGAAGAAATAGAACTTTACGGGCCAGGAAAAAGTATAAAGATAGGGGAGGCCTGAGCAAATCTCTACGACAAGATCTGCTAGAATGCCTGAAGGGATACCGGACGTCTTTGCCTGGGGATACAATGACATGCCTGGGATCGACCCGAGATTCATCAATCACCGCCTAGCGGTAGATCCGTCTCGCAAGCCGGTCAGGCAAAAAAGAAGGAACTTCAATCAAAAAAGGAGTAAAGCAATAGCAGCCGAGGTCGAGAAGTTACTAAAGGCAGGTCTCATCAGGGAAGCAAGGTACCGGATTGGGTATCAAACGTGGTGTTGGTCAGAAAAAAACAATGGCAAGTGGCGAATGTGTGTCGATTTCACCGACTTAAACAAGGCGTGCCCAAAGGACAGCTTTCCTTTGCCGAACATAGACCAGCTAGTAGACACCACAGCCTGTCAAGGATTACTGAGCTTCATGGATGCTTTCTCCGGATACAACCAGGTCAAAATGTGCCCTGCAGACGAAGAGAAGACAACTTTTATCACAGATCAGGGGCTTTACTGCTATAAAGTAATGCCCTTCGGGCTAAAAAACGCTGGGGCAACCTTTCAAAGGTTGGTAAACAAGGTTTTCAAACCACTCATCGGCATTACAATGCTAGTTTATGTCGATGACATGATAACAATGTCGAAAGAACCAAGCAACCACATGGACGACCTAAAAGGACCTTCGAGCTTTTAAGAAGACACACCTGAAACTCAATCCAGAAAAATGTACCTTCGGGGTAGCCTCAGAAAATTTTTAGGCTACATGGTGAGTGCCCGAGGTATCGAAGCAAACCCACAGAAGATCCAGGCAATACTGGCCCTAAAGTCTCCCAAGACAGTAAAAGAAGTGCAAAGTCTGACTGGTAGAGTGGCTGCGCTCAATCGGTTCATATCACGAGCAACTGACAAATGCCACCCTTTCTTCAAAGTGATCCAAAAAGCAAAGAAGGATATCGACTGGACATCAGAGTGCGAAGAAGCCTTCCAGCAGTTAAAGCAGTATCTGGTGCAGCCCCCACTCCTGGCAAAACCACTCCCGGGAGAAACATTATACCTATACCTGGCTGTTTCGGACCGAGCAGTAAGTTCAGTATTAATACAAGAAACCGACAAGATCCAGAAACATGTTTACTATATCAGCAAAGCCCTCTTAGACGCTGAAACCCGATATCCGGTACACGAGCTGGTCGCCCTTTCATTAATTACGGCAGCTCGGAAATTGCGGCCTTACTTCCAGGCCCATCCTATCAAGGTATACACCGATCACCCCCTAAAACAAATTCTGCAGCGGCCGGAAGTTTCCGGCAGACTAGTAAAGTGGTCGGTAGAACTAAGTGAACACGACATCACCTACCTCCCAAGAGCAGCAGTGAAGGGACAAGCCTTGGCGGATTTTGTCGCCGAATGTACCGACCCCCAGACCCTGGCTATAGAAGAGGACAAATGGGAAATGTCTGTAGACGGTTCGGCCAGCACACAAGGCAATGGCGCGGGAATCATCCTAAAAAGCGACAAAGGAGAAGAAATCCTACTCGCCCTGAAATTCGCTTTCATAGCGACCAACAATGAAGCAGAATATGAAGCAATACTGGGCGGTTTGAGACTATGCACGGTGCTAGGGATCCAAAATGTGGTAGTAAGGAGTGACTCACAGTTAGCCATTCAGCAACTAAAAGGAGCATTTCAAGCAAAAGAGCCTAGTATGATGGCCTATCTGACCGAAGTACGAAAGTTAACAGGGAAGATGGGGGATGTACGCTTCGAACAAATCCCCCGAGAAGACAATTGTGAGGCAGACTCCCTGGCACGGCTCGCCTCTTCAACAAAAGCCGAGCACCCCAGGATAATCCCTTTAATTTACATCCGGGAAAGGAGCGTGGGGGAATCTAAAGTAGAAGTTCTAGATAAAGAAAGCCAAGCATCATGGATACAACCCATCAGAAAATATCTGGAAACAGGAGAAACACCAGAGGACAAAGCAGAGGCCAGAAAGTTAAGATACAAGAGCACCAAATTCTCCCTAATCAACGGGGTACTTTATCGAAGGGGTTACTCAGTCCCCCTCTTAAGATGTCTAGCAGAAGAAGAGGCAAACTATGTGCTCAGGGAGATACACACGGGCATCTGCGGAAGCCACGCCGGAGGTCGCTCAATTGCTTTCAAAGCCCTAAGACAAGGCTTCTACTGGCCAACCATGCACCAGGACGGCATAGAAGTGGCCCGCAAGTGCGAAGGATGTCAGAAAAACGCAAATCTCCACCACCAACCGGCCGAACAGTTAACCACGCTGCTCAGTCCTTGGCCGTTCGCCCAGTGGGGACTAGACATCATTGGGCCGATGCCACAAGGGAAAGGACAGGCAAAATACGCCATCGTGGCCATAGACTATTTCACCAAATGGGTGGAGGCAGAGCCATTATCCACCATAACGGAGAAAAAAGCCACTGAATTCCTAAGGAAAATATCGTCTGCCGGTTCGGGATTCCCCGAGCCATCATCACTGACAACGGGAAGCAGTTTGACAGCAAAGGTTTCAGAAAACTCTGCGAGGACCTCCAGATTGCCCTAAGATTCGCCACACCAGCCCATCCCAAATCAAACGGCCAAGTCGAGGCGACAAACAAAACCATCAAGGCCAACCTGAAAGCTCGGCTTGGATCCAGCAAAGGCCTATGGGTCGAGGAACTACCAGAAGTACTATGGGCGCACCGGACAACCTATAAGGACTCCACGGGAGAAACCCCGTTCTCCTTAGCATACGGATATGAAGCTGTCATCCCGGCAGAGATCGGGGTGACCTCCCACAGGGTTCAGCACTACGAGAGTAAGCAGAATGAAGGACTTATCAGAAACCACCTCGACCTGATCGAAGAGAAGAGAGAGAGGTCGGCCATAAAAACAGCAATCTACCAACAAAGGATGGCCCGCTTCTACAATAAAAGGACTCGGACACGCACCTTCATCCCGGGCGACCTGGTGCTAAGAAAGGTCACCCTAAATACTCGAAAGCCAGAGGAGGGCTCCCTGGGCGCCAAATGGGAAGGGCCCTACAAGGTGGTAAAAGTGGTGAAGCCGGGAGTGTACATCCTAGAGCGGCTGGACGGCACAAGATTAAAAAAGCCATGGAACGCTGAGATGTTGAGGAAATACTTCCAGTGAACTTTCCCTTCCTCCTATCTGTTTACGGCAAAAGGGACAGGAATCCAAATACATAAAGCCTCTCTCGAAATGACCCACAGAGAGTTGTAAGAAGGGCAGTATGTCCCCGAGTATGAATAAAAAACTTTCTTTTTTTCCAAACGCTCTCCTAAAAAATAAAACTTTACAAAACCATATTCAAAAAACTCGGGGACATGCTCACAACGACGATCCAAAGCTAAAGAACACAAAACTCGCAACTACCCGACCACGGCTACCACCATAAAAATGCACAAAGTCACACCAGAATCGTTCGACTCCATACAAAAAATCAGAGAACATAGATCTGTGAGAAGCATAACATAAGGAGGGATATACCCTTAATATTTCAATCGGCTCGGGGCTGGACTACATTCCGCCGAGGCCTCATCATTATTCGGCTCGGGATCGGGTTACGTCCCGCCGAGTCACGCTCATTGGCCTGAGGACGGAACATTCCCCCAGCACCAAGTATCTCTCTTGGCTCGAGGTCCTCAGGGGCATGCTCGGTGCATAGGATCCGTGAGAAGCATAACACAGGGAGGGATGATACCCCCGTGGCGATTGCTTACTCCAGTGTTACCGAACATAAGGAAGAACATGCCCTTAATGTGTCGAACACTCTTTTGATCCTCACCTACCCGATGTAATGGATCCGTGGGAAAGCATAGCGCGGGGGGTGATGACACCCCCGTGACGATTGCTAGCTCCAGTGATGCCGGAACTAAGGAGGAATATACCCTTAGTAGTCCGGACACTCTTTGATCCATTCATCATCCGGATCCGCGAGAGACACAGCACGGGGATGTGTTGCGCCCCTGTGGCGTGTGCCTGCTCCAGCGTGGTAAGGAGGAGCCCTCATACAATACACAGGCTCCCCAGTGAACCGACGTGTAGAGGATGTGCCCTTACCATTCAAACGCTCTTCTGATCCGAATCCTGGTTCGCCGGGACACTGAATTGGAAGATTCAGAATTGTGTTTTGGAGACCTCGGGCAGGACGCTGTTTTGAGGCATCCATGTTGTTATTTTTGCTTGCAAAAAACGTTTTTATCATGGGATAGGTGCTAAGTCACCCCCGCCTTTTGATTTTATTTTTCAGAATCTTGTTTTTTGTTTTTCGCCGGTCTGGCAGAGGGACGCCCATGCCAGATTTGGCAGGGCTTCAAAAGGTTGATTCACTTCCCTTCTATACAAGTCCCAAAGATTATTCAGCTCGGGGCTGGATTTCGTTCCGCCGAGGCCACTTGTTTATTCGGCTCGGGGCTGGATTTCGTTCCGCCGAGGCCACTTGTTTATTCGGCTCGGGGCTGGATTTCGTTCCGCCGAGGACCGTTTGGTTATTCGGCTCGGGGTGGATTTCGTCCACCGAGGCCGTTTGGTTATTCAGCTAGGGGTCGGGTTACGTCCCACCGAGTCGGTCCTCTTTGGACTGGGGACGTAACATCCCCCCAGGTCCAAGTACCTTTCTCTGCTCGGGGTCGGGGTACATCCCACGAGAGTCAAGCCCTTCGGACTGGGGACGTAACATCCCCCAGGTCCAAGTGCCTTTCTCAGCTCGGGGACGGGTTACGTCCCACCGAGTCAGTCTTCTTTCAAAATGGGGAGGTAACATTCCCCCAAAGCCCAAGTCTTTCGTTCAGCTCGGGGTCGGGTTACGTCCCACCGACTCAGCTCGGGGTTGGGTTATGCCCCTCCCGCTCACGCTGACCCCCGAAGGGCCTCAAGTATTCGGATAACAGGAAACATAGAGAAAAGAAAAAGGAGAAAGAGATAAGAATGACACATAAAAATATATATATATGTCAAAATACAGTTTAAAATGATATTACAAAAAGTTAAAGTGTACACAGGGCCCCGGTCGGGTTACCCTTTCTCATTCAGCCCGCACAGGGGCGGAATTTCTTCTTCAGCTAGCTCAGACAGCGGGAGGATCGGCTCGACCTCAGGAGGAGGAACTGCGGCTTCAACTTCGACAGCATGAGAGACCACTGCTTCAGGGATGGGAGGAGGGATCTCAAGGCAATCCTCGCCGGAGGCAGGAACATCAGGTCGTCCTTCTTGGGAAGCCCGGAAGCCGGAACCACCGAAATCGGGTCAGGATCCATCACCTCCTCGGAAGGAGGAGGGAGCCATTTCCGGAACTCCTCCTCAGAAATATCCCCCTTGCAAAAGCTGATGGCCGCATAAATAGGATCCATATTCAGACTTGGCAGCACCATCGGTATCAGTTCAGCACAGTCACCAACCCCCTCAAGGCGGATGGCCTCCTTCTCGGTCTCAAGATCGGCCTCTCTCTCCTCAAGCTCGGCCTCTTTCCTCTCAAGATCATCCCGAGCCCGTGCCATTTGTTCATCGTTGGCCTTCAGTTTGGTTTCAACACTTGACACCTTCGCTTTCAAAACGCCAATCTCAGATTGGGCAGCCTTCAAATCCTCCCGGGCAAGTGTCGGCAAGTTTTCGCTCCAACCCGGCAGCAGCCTTGAGAGCCTTGTTTGTTTTGAAGTTCTCAATTGCAGTCGATTCAAGGTTCTTTATCACCTCCTCCCGATCGGCCAGTTTAGCTTCCACTTCCGTAAGGCGATTCTGAAGTCTCTGGGCCTGACCACCCTCGGACAATAGACTCAGAAGGAGGTCCTTATTCTTGGCCATGAGATAAGTAGCCTGCACAAAAAAAAAAAAAAAAAAGGTCAAGATATAAGATAAAAGAAGACCGAGAACCAAAATCAGAAAGAGGAGGAGAAAAACTACCTTTGCCATTTGAGAGCTCATCTCGGTCACCAAGGCTTCGGGAGAATATCCTCATATCTCGAAACCTCCCCCGGGGGAATCACCTCGGCCAATTCATTAAAAGCCGGCACTAAATGGGAAGTAGCCTCCCGGATGCCTTCTCCCAAGTCATCCACCCCGAGGATCACGGAACCTTTCCGCTTCTTAGAGGAGCCCTCAGAAGATTTTTTCCCCCGACGGACATCTTTCTTCTTGCCCTGCACAGGCTCCTCCCCCTCCAACTCAGCCTCCTCGGCCCCAAATTGACGCCTCCTTTTCCTAAAAGGCTTCGGCGGACTGACCAACCGAGCAGATTCTGGTAACTGCACACCAGATGGAGAGGATGGATCCCGAGTAGCCGGCTGAACCTTCCTTTGAGGTGCTCTCCCAACCGTAATGGATTCAGGTTGTGCCCGGGAACTTCCAGCTTCGGCGTGGCCAGCCCTCTTCATAGTACCAGCCAACTTCTCAAGAAACTTAGGCCTCTTTGACATGCCTACAAAAAAAGGGGGAGAAGGAAATCAGGACCCAAGCATACAGCAAAGACATCAAACATGATAAACAAACAGAGAAGTCAAACTAAACAGTCAGCAGACATCTACCTATCCGACCCGAGACCTCCGAAGGGACAGTCCGAGTAAGGCCCGACTCAACAAAGGCCGCATCATTAACCAATTCCCTCCAGTGGGCGGCATACCGACGAGCCCAGACTACCCGTTTCCGGACTTGATGGGAAACCTTGGGAGCATCCCTCCAACAGGCTAGGAGGAATAGAAAAGAAGGGGTAAGAGTCCACAAAAAAAAAAGGAAACTAAGGAAAACTAGAAGATTGATCTCCTAACCTCCCGCCCTGAAGATATCCGGTACCGAGAATTCCCCTTCATCCGACCTTAGCGACCGTCCCCAATCCCCAGTGGCCCAGAACCAGAGGTCTTTGAAATTCTTATTGGAGTCAGGGAGCTTTTGGACGACGTTTGACGAGCTGTCATAAGCGGAAAGGTAATACCATCCATGGTACGACCTAGGATTGGCCTTCAGCCGGTATAACCTCTTCACCTCTTCAAAAGAAGGCTCGCCGAGTCCTGCCCGATGCCAAGCTACATACAACCCGGCCAAAATCCTCCAACTGTTTAGACTCAACTGACAAGAGAGCAATCTCCATCTCGGCCAGCATCCAAGCAAAATAAGGTTGAAGAGGCAGCCGCAGCCCACACTCGAAAAAGACAGGAAGAAGTGCCACCGAGCCCTCGTCAGGTTGACTAGCGCGATCCATCAGGCCAGGAACTTCAAGGGCGATATCTATCGGAATATTATATCGTTGTCGAAGAAGGGCAAGGTCGTCTTCAGTTATTTTGGAACGACGGTTCATATCCAGAGCCGACGAGCCAAGATCACCGGATTCTGGATCCTTCCGAGGAACCCTTTGATGGTAGGAATCTTGTTCGATCTCAGAAGGAGTAGGGGTAGTATCAAGGTCTTCTACACTGGGTGCCCCCGAGCCCGAGGAGAGCTCTTCAGCATGGGGAGTTGAGGTTTTAGCAGGATTTTCAGGGGAAGAACTGCTGTCAGACATCCCTGATATCCGGAAAACAAAGAAGGAAGGGGAAGTCAGTCTATAACTAAGAAACTACTCAGGTTTCTTTCGGCTTAGCTAAAGACAGGTGGGTTCTAAAAAGTGCCCTAAAGCCAAATCCAACAAAAACTTAAGACGTTCCCTAGCAACATTCAAAAAAACACAGCAAGATTCACTGAACAAAAGTAGAAGAGGTCGTTCAGATGACTCACTTGTTCTTCTCGGAAAAAACCGGAGGTTGTGCAGTATAGTTTGCCCGTTCCTTATGTTCGCAGCAAAGAAAAAGAAAGCCCGCGGTTGAACTCCGAGAACACTGAGTTGAGCGAGTCACGGAGATATTTTCAGGAAAGAAGGAGAAATTGCCGAAAAAAGATGGAACAGTGAAAGCCTCACCTTCTTATAGTCATGACCAGGACGCTCGTGACCGTAGGATCTAAGGGAGGAACCCGGATGAACGCCAAGTGTCGTCTGCAAAAGAGGTCTGCCAAGTTTAAACAGACGGTTGAGATCAGCACACTGTGAAGACGCCTCTACACGGTCGATTCGTGCCCTTTTTGGCGGGAACCCGGCGGATGTTTGACAAGTGTCGAACTCAGAAGAAACCCTAAAGATGATTTGATAGGCATTTAAGCGGACATGACTATTGCGTGTCTCAAGAAAAAGCGTTTGAAAAGAGGCGACGAAACATTTCTCAACACCAGATCGACCTCCAACAAAGTAAATCAGCCCACCATCTCTATATAGTTCCCGGCACCAACTTGCAAACTCGTTGTTACCAACGAGAACTAGGGGAGTGATGGTGTTTTCAGGACCTATGTTATTTACGGAGTACGACAGGGGACCTATTTGTCGGTAAATTTAAAACCGGATTAAACAGGTAAAAACCACTTGGTACAAAACAAAAAGGGTCTAATTTACTCTCGGTCGAAACCGGATTAAAACCGAGACCCGACCACACAGGTAAAAGACCGACCACTTTGGTTCGGATGATGACCGAGCACTATAAGGTCGGGCAGAAACACTCTCAGCATAAAAGACTATCATGACCGACCTCATGAAGACCGACCAGACAGGCGCGAGATATGCTCAAAGATGGTGACACCATATTCTTGCGGATGAGAGATAAAACAAATTATCCTACTCTCACAAGGAAAATGAAGTCAGAATCCAAAAGGAATAAGAAAAGAGAAGGCAATATTAGACTATGAATCCTTGCAGAGGAGAGACAGAGTTCAACTAGGATTTCTTATGCAAATAGGAGTCTGATTTCTGTACTATATAAATAGGGGGCAGAGTATCAGAGGTAAGCAGGAGTAGGCAGAGTAGGAGTATGAGTACAAAATCAGCCGCACAATGAGTAAGAGCGTAAATTTTAGGCGTAGGTACACAGAGTGAATAGAGTAGGCATCAGAGCAGTTTTGCTGTAAAAGGCCATCCCAAAAAAAAAAAAGTGATCAGAAATCAAAAGCTCTGACTTGTAAACACAAAAAAAAAAAGGCTGCTGAGTATCTGAGTATTTATTAGAGTATTTTGATCAATATAAAAGTTATCATCATGTTTTTGTCCGTGGACGTAGGTCGGATCCAAATCCACCGAACCACGTTAAATCTCCTTGTCGATTGGTATGTGTTATCTGTTTTTTCGCTAAATTTGCCTTGGGTCCCCCATAACAAAAAACAAATTCACCGTTGAAGGAGGATTGTCTCGGGAGTAATATTCTCATATGGCCCTGAGACCCAAAATCAGCCGTCAACACTAATAATTTTCCTTAAATTTATAGCTCTCCAATCAATTCTTCAACTCCCTCATTACTCTCACGTCCTCCTACTTCGGGGAAAATACGTCAAGTGAGAGTAAGGGTGGCAGTTTGTTTAGCCCGCGGCCCGGCTCGGCCGGGCTTCGGCCCGGGCTGGGCTTTCCGATTTTGGCTCGGGCCCGGCCCGGTCCAGGGCCAAAATAAAAAATAAAAAATAATATATATATAGTATATATATAATATATAATATGTTTGTATCATTTTTATTTGTTTTTAGCATTTAATTTTAATGTTATTTATCAATGAAACTTGTGAGTTAATTATAAATAGTATTTGTATATATGTAATATATGTGATTATTGGTATATTTTTTAAAATTTTTTAATTTTTTTTTTTAAATGCGGACCCAAAAAAAACCCGGGCCCCGGCTTTTTTTGTTGGAAAGTCCGGGCCCGGCCCGGCCCGTTGCCACCCTTAAGTGAAGGAGGTTTCTTTCTAACAGGAAGTGGCTCCTGAGCCAACTTCCTCATATGAATTTAATTTCCTAAATTATTTTAATTCCTAAGCTATTTTAATAAGCGCAAAACTTTATTTTATATTTTGGGTGCAAACATATATTTTTTGTTTTGTATTTGAGTATTATTAACTAATATTTTATTGATAATTAAGTTTTGAATGGAAACAATTAATAGGGTTTATATATCATATTACAATATAAAAATATAATTTTCTATTAAAATAAGAAACATAAATAATAGCCGCCAACAAAACTTGACCATTTTTTTATTTCGAGACTATTATTATTTGTTATTTTATTTTGAAATATTTTTATAAGTTTTTTTATTTCATGAATTTTTTATTATTTACTGAGATTCATGATGCAAACTCTGACTATTAACTATTACACAGAGAATTGGAAATATTATTTGAGAATTGAGAGCTAAACGAATGAGGCATAAATATTATGTGTAAGTAAATCATTTGTTTCATTTAAACTATAAAATCAATAAGATCTGAAACATTTACAAGATCAATATTTAAAATATATGTTCAACCCGCACAAAAATACGGGCCCTGCACTGGTTTAAATAAATGTTAGATTCAGTGAATATTACTAATTTTTTTATTTTTTATTGTTATTATTACAAAATTGAAAAACTAAATCGTTATAAACCGAACCGACAATTAAAAATAATTCTAAATTTTTAATAAAAAAATATTACACGGTTGTTTTAAAAAATGAATAATTATAATTACAAATATTTTATAATTATATTGAACTGTATCGAATTATATCTATCCTTATTGAACGAGTCAGATATAAATATTAAAATTTCCATTTAAAATCCCTAATTCGATGAGATTATGTGTTCTTTTTTAAAATATTGTGGGTGTTTTGGTACGTTATGGAGAACTTTTGGGATTGGGTGTTTCTTTTTTCTTTTTAATTTGACTATATAATTTAAATATTAATTAGTGGCCACCGCCGGTGGATTATGTGTGACGGATCTATAAATGCACGGTGTTCTAATCCGTTAAGATATTGCCACGTTTTGTGGAAAAGTCAATGTCCTATGTTTATGGTCAAATCAAATTTTTTTTTTAAAAAAAAATTTATTTGAAAGGAAAAGATTGCGGCATTCGCATGTCCAAACTTAAATACGTTTAAAATTTTCATTTGATTGCATGTATTACTATAATCAATGGAATTTAATTATCCATTTGATGTGATTAAATTGTTTTGTCTTTAAGAGGCTTGGCCGAGTGATTTTTATAAAGTAATTGATATTTAAAATTTTGTGATAAAATTTTCTACAAATTCAAACCACCATATATGGTTTCAAATGGCATTGCTAATCCTCTATTAAAATAATTATTTTAATTTTTCCTCATTGAGTTGGGATCTTTTTGATATTTTCATAGTTAAAGCTTTAAACGATGAGGTGGTGAAGATTAAAAGAGATGATGATCGCGTATTAACTATTAAGTTAGTGTTGTGAGAGGAAGTTCTTAACCATTATCGTACATACACCACCTCAAGGAAAAAAGATCATTATAAGAGGGATTTAAACAGTTATGTTGTAAAGGAAACACAAAAATATAAAAGAAACAATTGAGGTTTTGATTTTGGGGATAGAAATTAGGAAGTAAAAACTATTTTGGAGTTCTCAGTGGTATATGATATCGTGATAGCTAACACTCATTATAAAAAGTGTGAGGAACACATTACTACTTACAAAAGTCGTATTTCGTGAACTCAGATTGATTTCTTCTTAATAATAAAATCGGACAATAAATATTGTAAAAATTATAAGATTATACTAAGTGAGAGCCTAACATCCCGACATCGGTTAATGGTTATAGATTTGATATAAAAGGATGGTATAGAAATGATAAAATTCTCAAAATTCATAAAATCAAGAGGTGAAAACTTAAGAACAATGAACATATAATTTTCACAAGAATAATTTTAGATCACGTAAATTGGAACCCAAAAGGCGTTGCTGACCAATTATTGGAGAACATGTTTGCTTAAGTTAGAATGGTAGAAAAATAAATCTCTGGAGAATCAAAAAGATTTGTCCCATATGATAAATAATATTGGTGATGAAGGGAAGATATATAACACATGATCAAGATTAAGAGAGCGTATTTCAAAGCTTTGTATGAATGTAAAAATTCTAATAATTTAAAAAATTATAAATGGTCGAAGCATGAGGTGAAAAAGGCGACGGGTGAGGTGAAAGCAACAACATATGAGAAATAATATAAAAAGATGGATATCAAAAAATGAAAGCAAAATATATGTAAGTTGGCAAAATGATAGAAATTAAAATTCAAGATTTGGACCAGGTGAAATGCATCAAGGATGAAGCACTAAATATTTAGTTACCAGTGCAAAGATTAAAGAAAACGAAGAATGTATTTTTTATCATCTATTTAATGTTAGCCATTAGTTGAATATAAATCTTGAGGAGTTAATATACTCATAAGAAAATATGAATTATGTCTTTTATCGAAGAATCCAACGATCTAAGTATAAAAGCTAATGAGCCATACAATGAAATTGTGGGAAGGAATAATCAAATGCATATTAAGATAAGAAAAATTAGAAGCTTTGTTAAGGGCTTGATAAAACATTATCGAAGTATGGAGAAATACCTTCATATGGTATCTATTGACTTAGAAAAAATATATGATACAGTATTAAGATAAATTATTTGGAGGGTACTAGAAAATGAATGAGTACATATTGCTTATATCCAAATCATTAAGGATATATATAAAGGCGCAATTGCTTGCGTCAATAAGAAGTGATAATGCACTATCATATTTCCATAAGTTTACATCAATGACATGCATTAAGCCCTTTTTTTTGGCCTTACCGATGAATGCAATAATTAAGGATATCAAAGATAAGATGTCATGGTATATGTTTTTTGTTGATGATATATGTTGGGGTTTTCAGAGAGGCGTAATGCGGAAGTGAGTCGGTGGGCGAAATCGATTTTTAAAATATTTTAAATTCGGATAAATTAACTGATATCATATACCTATAATGTATTCTTATTTCGTCATAATCACTCATTAATATCAAATATTGAGAGTGGTTATGCATAAAAACTTGAGAAATTTTTTTGAAAACACTTCAAGCGATTACTCGTTAATCGATTTATCAGTTTACTAAATCTACCAACCAGGATAACATGAAAATCATATCAGCCCATGGATACGGTGATCTGTTCACAATAGCAGTGGCTGATTACTGTAATTTCAACAAATTACCATTTTGCTCATATTATGATTTTTGCCCAAATTTCCAAAAAATACTTCTGCAATGATTCAAAAAATTCGAAGAACTTTTCTACACATTGTACGCACTGCTACAATAGTTTGAATATTGTAGCAGTGGCCAAATAATCATAATTTCAGTAAATTACGATTTTGCTTCTAATGCGATATTTACGGGAATATCTCAAAATACTTTCAGAATTTTTCCTATGTATTATTACATATTTAATATCATCCACAACATCTTAATTTCATAAATCAAGGCATAATTGAATTAATTATATAATTAATCAAATTAATCACCTAATTAATCCAAAATCATGCAAATTCAAATCCCTAATTACCAATTGAGAGTCAACTACCATAAAGCAATTCAAGAATAATTTTAGGTCACTAAGGAGTAGCTTAAGCAACTATAGAATGACAATTTTGTGTCCTACACTATAATTTGACATAATTACACTAATTAGTCAAATTATAAAAATTATAAAAAGAGATATAAATTTATGCAGTTTGATGAAACAATGATCTCAAATATAATACAATGACGTCAACAGATTCATGTCACCAACCCCACATTCACAAATTTGCATGTCTTATAATGCTAAATTAAAGTTTCATTTTGAGGGATATGTTCATA
The DNA here is from genome assembly GCA_019454045.1 of Zanthoxylum bungeanum. Classification (NCBI taxonomy): domain Eukaryota; kingdom Viridiplantae; phylum Streptophyta; class Magnoliopsida; order Sapindales; family Rutaceae; genus Zanthoxylum; species Zanthoxylum bungeanum. The sequence goes on from SKCR01038126.1 coordinate 162,429, forward strand.
TATTTGCAAATTTAGAATCTTAAATCGGCTCTTAGCAGCCATTTGCATAAGGGGTCCATGCTATACGCTCGCAATTGAATGATTGATATTGACAATAGAAACAAAAAAAAGTTTAGTTAAGTTATTTTGGTGGGGAAGTTGCAAAATTAAAAATAAAGGCACCACCAACTTTATAAATTTGGCAGAATGGTCCCCATTAGCCGCTCCCCTTGCCTTTATTTTCTTCCCCCCACCTAATCTTTTGCATATATTTTTGAAACATTAAAAGCAAGCAATAGATTCTGATAATCACAAAAAAAGTTTAATCATTTTAAACATTAATAGACCTCCAAAGATATATAATTATATATTTTCACAAATAGTTATAATTATAATACCATGTTACTATAATATTCACAAATTATTTATTGAAATTTCATCTATGGATGACTACATTTCGCTTAAATCGGGAAAAAATTGAAATATCATCGGATATCAAATCGAATAGTGGTCCCAATTTAACCAATATTTTTACAAGAAAGCAACACAACATAACTTTAGACGCTCCTTTTTGGCTCTTGTAAACTACATTTAAAAAAAAAAAAAACTAAATGTGAAATAAAAAAAGACAAAGGACAAAAAAGTTATTTGTTTTGGCCTCTAGCATTAGTCTTAAACAAACTCTCTTGGGTCCTTAATGACCTTCTTAAGACTTGATGATGTCAATGACATACACAAATTGATTTGAATTTGTATTAAAATCAAATACTTTTTAGCTTCATTACTGCATCGGATCGGATCAAATCAAATCTGATCCGATTTGATCCGAAAAAATCAGATCAAATCGGATCGGATTTGATTCATTAATCCGATCGAGCAGCGACAACTGGATTTGTCGGATTTCGGATTGGATCGGATTTTATCCGATCCGATCGTTTATTTTTTTTTTTAATTAATATACAAAACGATGTCGTTTTGGGTACCACAAAGGACGTCGTTTTGTATATTTTAATTAGGGTTCATTGATTCATTCTTTTCATTTCAGTGACAGTCTTCACTCTTTCTTCGTCATTCCATTCTTCTTCTTTCGTTGTTCATTGATTCGGTCTTCACTCTTCATTTTGCCGTCGCCATCACCGTCACCGAGACAACTCGAAGAAACTAGAAAGTAAGTTCCCTTTGACCGTCCCTACAAAAATCAATATTAGGGATTTGATTTTGAATTTGTAATTTCTTGGTCTAACATGGAATCTATCTCCATTTTTGATGTTTGCCTGTTTGGACTTGAAAATTGCATGCAAGTGTTTTGAGACTATGTGCTTGTTGAGGTTCTTTTATCTTTTTTTATCTTTTTTTTTTTAATTTCGATTGGCCGATTGGTGGTGCTTGCTGGACCTGGTGGTTGGGGCTTTTGGTTTTTGACATTATTAATGTTGAACAATTTTGTATTTTTACCAATACCAGAATAGTATTTTGCTGGTGGTTACTGCCTTACTGGTTGCCATTGGGGCTTTTTTTTTTTAATTTGGATTGGCCGATTTGGTATGTTTGTGAAAAAGTATGAAATTGTTAATAGAACAGAGCTTAACAAAGACTTGAAACAGGAAATATGAAAATGATATACACAATACCTAGATATGTTGTACTTTCCATTTTTGTCATATGCTTCTTTTTGTAATGGATCACTTAAAACTTGGTAAGCTTCACCAAGCACCTGCATAAATCAATGGTTGATTACTTCATTAATTCAGGATAAACTTGCCTTGCCTGCAACAAAATTATTAATCACATAGTCAAGTAATACATTTCAAAATAAAAATAAAAATGACCCAACAAATATTCTTGACTGTTTGTTTCAATCATTTATTTTCATATGCTTGTAGATTCAACTCTGTCTTGTTTCAATCCTTTATTTTCATAATTGTAGATTAGTGGGTTTGGAACCTCCCCAAATAGTACTGGGTCAGACTCAGATTCTATTGATGTACAATTAATGTGTGTTTGTGTTTTCTGTTTTGAATTTTGATTGCTTTGCCTTTATCAAATTCAGTTTCTTTATCAAATCAAATTTATCTGGATCATTATCAATTTCGGATCGGTAATCAAATTTAAATAGGTAATCAAATTCGGATATATGATCAAATTCGAACAATTTACCGAATTCAGATCAATGTTCGAATCAAACAGATCCGATCAAAAAATTGGATCGAATCGGATTGGTTTGATCCAATTCGATCCGATTTTTTTCGGATCGGATCAAACCGAGTTTGATCTTTGATTCGAACCCATTCGAATCAAATATCTCCATGCTTATCGGATCGGATCGGATCAGATTCGAATCCGTTCCGATCCTATCCGGATCCGATAATGCACCGGGCTAGTCTCTTTTTTTCTCCTGTTTTTTAAGACTGCTTTATGATTGAGCTTAATTTATTAGTTAATTATGTTACTTATATGAGTTGCTTTAACTTAGTGGAGAGTGCTTTCACGTGTAAAAATGTTTTGATTAGAGTATTATAATGTACTAATGTAGGTAGCGGAGTTAGATAAGTTTTTAAAATATGTGATCGCCGAACAATACAAAAAAAGGTTTTTTGATTTTTTTTTGTTACAATTAATAAAATAAAGATATTTGATTTATAAACGAACAAAAGTACATAGCCGAAAATCAAGCCATATTATTATGTTCGAAGACATGCCCGAATAGACAGAGAGAGCATTTTCAGTGTAGAATGCTATATACTTATTCAGGCATGCCCTTCGGAGAGTAGTATTTTTCCCTTAAAATTATCATATTGGGATATCACTTCTAGGCCTAGAATTCAAAATCAAAATAATAAATTACAGCTTCCAAATACAACAAGCCTGTGCTGTATAGAACAGAACCAATATGTAAGCCTGTAAAATAATATATATATATATTATATATATATATAAAATAAGAAACTGTGTTTCTTTGTACAGAAAAATTCTTTAATAATTTTGAGCACAGCCTCCAATGGTCAATAAATGCTTTTAAGAGATAATCTGGAACCAAGCATCCGTTTTAGGAAAAATTATATTATGTTTCGGGTGTATATATCATCTCTCTCATAATAGTTGAGTCTCATAACTGTGTGAGACCCAGCTGCTGTGAAAGAGATGACATATACACCTGAAACATGATATAATATCTCGTTTTAGGGCATTGTTTGTTTGACTTTTAAACAACTGTTAAATACTGACACTAAAGAATGATAATCATATTATTACTACAATCTCACTATTCTACTCAAATGGACACTCGAATTGGTGCCCGAACGGACAAAATAAAAAAAAATGTAAATGTTGTTGTGTTTTTGATTTTGCTCATTCGTTGTGTTTTTGATTTTATTGATGTACAATTAATACAATTAATGTGTGTTTGTGTTTTCTGTTTTGAATTTTGATTGCTTTACCTTTATCAAATTCAGTTTCTTTATCAAATCAAATTTATCTGGATCATTATCAAATTCGGATCGGTAATCAAATTCAAATCGGTAATCAAATTCGGATCGGTAATCAAATTCAGATATATGATCAAATTCGAACAATTTACCGAATTCAGATCAATGTTCGAATCAAACAGATCCGATCAAAAAATCGGATCGAATCGGATTGGTTTGATCCGATTTTTTTCGGATCGGATCAAACCGAGTTTGATCTTTGATTCGAACCCATTCGAATCAAATATCTCCATGCTTATCGGATCGGATCGGATTTGAATCCGTTCCGATCCGATCCGGATCCGATAATGCACAGGGCTAGTCTCTTTTTTTCTCCTGTTTTTTAAGACTGCTTTATGATTGAGCTTAATTTATTAGTTAATTATGTTACTTATATGAGTTGATTGAACTTAGTGGAGAGTGCTTTCACGTGTAAAAATGTTTTGATTAGAGTATTATAATGTAGGTAGCGGACTTAGATAAGTTTTTAAAATATGTGATCGCCGAATAATACAAAAAAAGGTTTTTTGATTTTTTTTTTGTTATAATTAATAAAATAAAGATATTTGATTTATAAACGAACAAAAGTACATAGCGGAAAATCAAGCCATATTATTATGTTCGAAGACATGCCCGAATAGACAGAGAGAGCATTTTCAGTGTAGAATGCTATATATACTTATTCAGGCATGCCCTTCGGAGAGTAGTATTTTTCCCTTAAAGTTATCATATTGGGATATCACTTCTAGGCGTAGAATTCAAAATCAAAATAATAAATTACAGCTTCCAAATTCAACAAGCCTGTGCTGTATAGAACAGAACCAATATGTAAGCCTGTAAAATAATATATATATATAAAAAATAAGAAACTGTGTTTCTTTGTACAGTAAAATAATAGCAAGCAAAAAAAACAATAAATAAAATAAAATAAAATAAAATTCAATAAGAATTGCTAAACATGCCACTAAACACTATACACATAAATAAATGTGAAGTATCTAACTTTTATTCCTTTTAAGAACAACCTCAATCCAATATCATATTTGCCGTTCGTAAAAATTTTGGTGTATAGTTGATCTCTAATCATCAAATGACCAAATCATTTAATTTATAAGTTATGAAACAAACGTTAGAGTATAAATTAACGTAAAAAATAATTCATAATATGAGATTAATAATTTTATGAGCGTTAATTTATCTATTTGACGGAATTAACGCTCTACCAACACGCTAACAAATAACTCTAATGTTTTTTTAAAAGAGTATTGTGAACATAAAAAGGGAGAATCACGTTTCGTTTACATAGAGAAGTGTAAACAATTTATGTCTCTTGTTTCTTCCTACATTGACTTGACTACACAATGTTGCAGTCACCATTTCAAATTTAACATTCCATTTTTTTTTCAAATTTTGTCACCATCTCAAACATCTTGGGTAAAACTGGCCCACTATTCTAACTAACATTTTCTTCTTATTATTAATGACGTTTATGTTAATTTGTGTATTATATTGTTCCGTTTATAATTAAAAATATGTATTCACCAAAATTGCACTGAAGTGAAAAGACCAAGTCGATATCGTAATTCTTTTTTTTTTCCTAAATAGTTTTAGGTATGAATATGTTTTCCTATCAGTTATAGAGAACATATATTGCATAAATTATTTTACATTATTAGATTTTATCCTAATCAGGTTTAAGTCTTAAGTATTCATAAATAATTATTTGAGTTGAATTATCGTCCTTATAATTGCGTCGTTTGCAATGATGTATGATTTGGTCTTCTAATCTCATTTATAAAATGTGTCAACTCATACATTTGCAAAAAAAAAAGTGTTACTATATATTTGCAAATTTATTAATAAAAAAAAATATTATTAATAATAGAAAACTGATCTGTTATTTAGAGTTTGCAATATAGTAAGACCTTTTTAAATTTGTTAGACAATTTTACAGTCTTTTTCTTTGTAAAATATACCAACCAACCAATAAATTAAACAAAAACATTTTTCCATTAGTTGAGATCCACTTCATGATTACGTCATTAACTTTATCCAAAATTATTATCTCAGTAAATTTTCGTTGTAAAATATACCTAAAATGTGAAATAGAAGAAAAATTTAGAAAATTCAACAAATAATATACAAATTGAAAAAAGTTAAACTTACTAGTGGATAAAAGTGTAAAACTTAACTTAGTTAATGTGATTTGCAAATCAATGATAAAGAGAGACATTGTTTGGTGATGTATGGTTCGGGATCTGATATTTAGGTTATGAATTCGAATCCAGAAAATATGTTTCTTGTAAAAATCTGAGACAACCAAGAATTTTACATAATCCGTTTAAATTCGGAAGAAATAATTTGACAGTGTGATTTCCAACGATTTAAAAAAAAAACATATTTTAAAAAAAAAAAGAAAAAAAAAAGGTTTTGGAGATGAGCTTTGTCATATGGTGAAAGATAAAATAAAAGCATCAAAAAGTTGTATTATGTTCTCCTTTTGACTATGACAACGCATTTTTCAATGTTGGGCCTAATTCAAAATTATTAACAGTCTTGTCAGAATCCTCATCTAAAGTCGTTTATTTCTGAATTTTTTAAATCTTGGGAATTTAATGTAAAAGTTCTCATCCAGTCCCTGACAATTTAAATTTTAAAAGTGTCCTTGAGGGTACTTCAAAATCTTTTTTCATATTAAATGACTAAACTATATCAAATTTATATTGTTAAAATCTCCACAAGAAGCATGATTAAGTTTAATGGAAAATTTATAAAAGTCATCCATTAAATTTTGTGAATTATAAAAGAAGCATATTTTAAATTCTTACATTAATACATATAGATGGCATAAGGAAAATTGAGTTTGATAGATAGTATTACATTAAGAATATAAACTAACTTATAAATTATGAAATAAAAGTTAGAATATAAACTAGCGTAGAAATATAATCTCAAGTTGTGAGATTATAATTTTATAAAATAGCGTTAACTATATGCTTAGTGTGATATTTAAACACAACCTTAGAAGCTCATATTTGATTAACAAAGTAAGAAATTTAGAACCAAGTCCTTTTCGTAATTGAGAAAACTTAATGGGTCAGATTTGTAAATTTCCCCTATGTTTTTACAAAATGCAGTTCATTAAATCAAATGAATTTAAACCAAGATAAAATATACATGTATTGTGCTTACAAATTTGAAATTGGTTCCTATGAGATGTGAGCAGAGCTTCGAAATTGTTTACTGCTTGGGACCTCATCACTTCTTCCACTGAGGAATCCTCTGAACCACAACCTAAAACCGACAACAATACGAGAAAGGTCGATTAGATCTATTAATCACAGAACGACAGTCGTTTCTGGATTTAAAAAAAAAAAAAATTATACGGGAAGACGAGATAATAATCCTAATCCTTCTAATTTCAATCCATATGGCTTCATAGATTTTCATAATGATTAAGATTTTAGTGCAAGTATAAAGAGGCAATCCCCCATTGTTCCTAATACAAAATTGTAGTAGATGTAAACAACATTGACAAAATCAAGATCATAGAAAGCGTGTAAGGTCCGACCTAAATAGTTGTCTGCTTTCTAAGGCCTCCTGGCCTCTCCAAAATGACACATGCACATACTCTATCTCAAGTAATCTCAAGTAATGTGAGATATTACAATCCACGTTGGGCGTTCAGTTCCTGGTTAAACCAAATCGATCTAAACCAAACTGAAATTTTAATTTTGGTTCAGTTGAGATTGATTTTTAAAAACCAATTGGTTTCAACACTCCAAACCAATCAATTTATGGTTTGATTCGGGTTTAACCTTATCCAAACATGAAAACCGAACAGTTTAGGAGTTGAAGCTTTGAAACCTTGCTTTTCAATTCTAAATGCCAAAGTTTTAATTTTAAAATACAAATCTCGAGAAACCCAAGGTTCCAATTTCAAATACAAATCTATTAATCCACAAACTATCAGACAAATTTTTTTTTTTTTTTATTATTAATTAAAACAAAGTTCAAAACCGAATTTGCAAACTGAACCAAATCAAATTGAAATAATTAGGTTCGGTTTGGTTTGGATCGAAAACTTAAAACCGAATGGTTCTAAATGTTCAAACATAACAATTTAAAAGACCAAACCGAACATGATTTTAACCCGATTTGCCCACCTCTACCCCTTGCGGCCTAACGTTCTCGTTGGCACATCGGTTGGAGAGTTGACTCTAATACCATTTGTAAGGTCCGACCCAACTGCAATTTTTTTTTTTGTGCATGAGCCTAAACCTACCTAAAAGGCCTCTAACTAATTGAGGGAATCCCTTATTTAAAAACACATGCCCAAGCCAAGCCTTATCTCAAGCAACGTGAGATATTACAAAGTGCTTCCTGGTATCAAAACCAAGTCATTACTGCAGCAGAATTACTTTTCATTACTTAAAGCAAAAGTGAATATGGAGGTCTATAGGGAGCTTTAGCTGCTAAATTAAGTAACCAGGAATCGTGGCCTGTTATTATTAACACTACTAGCAATACATGGGCAAAAAAATTGTTTTACTTGCACTAAAGTAGGCCCTAATGTATTCTTTAACCTTACACTGCATTGCAGTGTGGTAAGGATAATCAAAACCGTTACACTCGCTAAGCAGTTAAAGGATGGTTACAATGCAGGTTAAAACACTGATTATCAACAACACCGCAGTGCAATGGATGCATATAAGGACTTTGTAGATATATGAAACGACGTTAGATGCATGAGGTTAGATGCAAGTCATATAACAGCGTGGACAAAATTGAAAGCATCAAAATTCGGAACCAAGTCATTGCTGCAACAGGACTTTTCATCTGATCAGAAATCTTCAATCACTTAGGTAACAATATTGTTGACATGATTGGAACTTGTGAAGTTCATCCCTTTTCAAGGATAGACACTATGTAAAGATGAAAAAATATTTTGCATCATATGTACCTTGCCAGAATTTTCTTTATTTCCCACAATAGTTTGACAAGCAAGCCGCCAAGACTCAGGTTTCTGCAAATTATTTCCACAGTTAAATACAACTTCATATTAAGAAAAAATTTGTTATACGAAATTCACACACATACCAATTACCAACACACATGTAAATCAAATTAGCTATATTAAACGTGGATTTGTGAGTCCTTTTCTTTTTCTTTCACTAACTAATTGTGTTCGAAATATAATGCATATTCAATATTTAAGGGACAAGTAGAAAACGAGCTTGCCTTTTTCAGATACTTTAGTTCAGTATTCGTTCTCTCATTCAAAAGATCATTTCCCTCAACAATCTGCCAAAAAGAGGAAGAAATCAAAGTGGAGCATACAATTTACAGAACAGAAACACTACCTTAAATTCCAATACTCAAATTATACAATCCATATAATGCTTCAGTCAGTTCAAAAAAATAAAAAAGCATAATATTAGTCGAAACAAAAAAATCACTTATTCGAGAATCTACTCCCCAATTATGTTTGAAGTGTCAAATTATTTTATAAATCCTAGTTAATTTGAGTTGTTCTTTTGAACTCTACATCAGATAAGTCATCAAATAAATGATTATCAAACATGATCACGGAGACCAAAATTCCAAACATGCACAATATAATGTAAAAACAGATTTAGAAAGAATTGATACCTCCACAATGCAAGTTCCACAGCTTCCACCACCGCCACAATTCATCACCTTCCCCTATGAACACACAACAATTTCATTTATATTACAGTCCACTTACACAGGAAGTTATATGTCACCTACCGATAATTACAAATTTATCATGACATCCTGTCTTAAAAGAAACATTCTCTTCTTCAAGATATCCCAATACTAAGCCTACGCCCCTTGCTCACTGCCTTCTTGGCTTAAAAGCCAATGTGCAAGATATTAATGGATATCTATAATTAATATGCTAATTTTATAACCTAATCCATGATTGACACATTAGATGCCATGCATTTGCATGATAAGTGTAGGTAGTAGTGCATACACGGCGGGCTGACCTGCCGACACGAAATGCTCGGGTTTGGAAATTCTAAAATTATTTTCGAGTTGAAAATCCCGACTCGCACAGGACGGGTCTGGTTTCGGATTTGGTTTAAAAAATCGGATTTGACCTAACCCGAGTTTTGCCATTAAAATAAACTATTTATAAATTTACCCTTATCACTTTAATATTTTGATTATTACCCTCAATATTTATTTATTATTTTAAAAATTTTATCCCTCAAATTTTAATTTGTACCAAATAGGTTAAGGCATGTCTCTTCTTCATTTCTTAAGGTTCGGCCCGTTCGGGTTCGGGTTCCATCTTTAACCCGAACGGGTCAATAAAAATTTGACCGACTCGACCCACAAAATAAACATTGTTTAGAAAGGAAAATTATCATTTTTACACCCGAAGATTGACTTATGGATGAAAAACCTGAAAACATTAAACAAGTTCAATTTTCCAACGAAAATTTTAGTCGGTATACTAATTTACACGGTTTAGATGTAAATTAGTACAATGACCGAAACTTTTTTTTTTTTTTTTTTTATATAAATTAGCATGCTCGTAAAAAATTTGGATTAAAATTAAACTTAAAAATTATAAATTAGCACATTGATGAAACTTTTCGGGTGTAAATTTGAATTTGTTTAAAATTTTGGGGGTTTCTTCTTCGGGTGGAAAAATGATAACATCCCTTTTGAGAAAATACTCTGCTTCAAAGGTAAACACAGAGTTTTAACTACATACATACGTGGCGTAGAGCTCGATCTTGTTATCCAACATGATGTTCCTCAACAGCTTCTCTCCACTTATCGCTTTAGCTCTCTCCACCGGATACGACCCGTCGCTTCCCGCTTTCGGCTGTCAATAAAATTCATTAAATTTTTTTTTTAATTTTTAATAACTCTTATAAACAATATTTAAGACTTAATTAAAGGCGAAATTATAAAAAATAATTTAAGAATGAGGCACGCGCTTGAGTGTGCGCATTCATTCAAAGCGTACGGACCGCAATAAATTGGAGCTCGATTTCAGGTTTTGCTGTTTCCGTCGGTGGAGATTCCGGCGAATTCACGGAAAATGAAGCGAAATTCGGTCGCCTTTTGGGGCTTAACTTTGGCTTGAAGCTGCTATTGCTCAAGCAGAATTCTGGTGGCTGTGGTGACACTTGTGTGGCGGTAAAGTTGAGAAAGTTAGCCATTTTTGTTCTTTCATTTTCTTTTTCAACAAAATGTCCGTTTTATTTATAAGCTTCTGCCTTCTAGTAAGGGCTATTATCAAATATCTCCCAATAGTTTTTAAAATTTAGAAATTAGACTATAATAATATTTCCAAATGATCGGAAAATACATGTCTATCTTTTTTTTTTTTTTGAAAGTAACAGAGCATATATTAATCAAACAGATCGATTACAAATTCTGGGATGGATCCAATCCACTCCCCAAAGCTCGGATTTCTAACAGCATATTTAGCTAATCCATGAGCTTTCAGATTACAATGCATAGGAATGAACCTAATACAAGCATTTCCCAATTTTTCCGCCATTTTACGAATCTCGAAAATTAGTCGGCTAATCTCCTTCTCACTACTATCTTGACCCTTGGCGATGAACACAACATTTTGTGCATCAGCTTCCACAATAAGAGGCGTCATCTTCAATTGATCTGCAAGTTTTAATCCCCTCAATATTGCCTCTGCTTCAATAAACTCCACACTATCCCTGAACCTAGTAGGTTCAGCCACAGCAACAATCACCTCCCCTTTGTCATTATGGATAATAGCCCCCAAACCCGCGTGACTTATATCTTTATTTGTTGCTGCATCCACATTTACTTTGTACCAACCAACCGGATGCACCTTCCATTCCTGCGTAACAACTTGATTTTGCTCCTCACAGGCCAATTTCTGCCACACCCTTCTAAAAGATTCAATCAAATTCTCAGCCCTATTCACAATACTCCACTGCGATTCGACTTTCCTTTCAAAAATAAATAGATTTCTAACAGCCCACACTGACCACAACATCATTCTCATCTTCTCCAACTCATTCTTAGTTAAATTTGACCTTCCACAACCTAAAAAACTCCATAAATCCCCAGACATGCGCCATTCCCTACCTAAGCCCCATTCTGTTCTTTTTCAAACATGTTTGATAGTTTTACAACTTACCAGAGCATGGAAAATGTTCTCAACACCCCGTCGCATTTCTGGCATCATGGGGAGTCAATGATCTTTTTCTTATGGAGGACAGAAGCAGTGGGTAGCATGCCAGACAAAGCTCTCAATAAAAAAAAATTTACCTTTGGAGGAAGTAATAATCCCCAAACTAGACCCCACCAATCACCATTTCCACATGAGTAGCCTGATTCTCCTGTCTTCTTATCCTTGAAAGCCATATGATAGCAATTTCTAACCGAGAATTTTCCTCTATTATTATAATGCCAAATCAACTTGTCTGCTTCAACGTGGTAGGGAAGAGGGATATTCAGGATCTCATCCACATCAGCCCTTATAAAATTTTGCCGAACCATGTCTTCCTTCCATTGGTTGCCAACATCAATGAGTATACTAACCTTGGCAGCTTTAAATTCGTCATTTACAGCAATAGGTCTTAATGATTCAGGTCTAGGCATCCAATGATCCTTGGCAATAAAGACAATTTTCCCACATCCAATTCTCCACAGTGACCCTCTCTGGATAAGTTCTCTCCCCCATAGCAAGCTTCTCCAAATGAACGAGGAGTTAGTTCCAACATTTGCCTACATGAACACATTCTTCTTGAAGTATCTAGCCTGTAGGATTTTTGATACCAGTGCTTGTATCTTGGGAGTTAGATAAGATTTTCTTTTCTAATAATACATTTTATCTTTATCTTAAATCAACTTGTCGTTACTACACTCCATATATTTATCTTTTGTTTGGATTGGGGTTTGAGAATGTAGGATAAAATATACGGTAAAATAAATAATGATGTTTGGAAATAATTGTAAATGTAAACTCTGGTTACTGAAAGTAATTTAATGGGTTGAAAATCTCATTTTACCATACTATTCATAACATTTCAAATATGAGTGCTTTCATGGTATTGATTTTTTATTTTTTTTAAATATAAACTTGACCATGCATTTTTTTTTGAATTGTTGAAAATTCCGACGCCGAACCACTCTTTCCGGGTTTAAGCGGAGCATGTAAAACCTCTGATTGTCACAGACTCTTACAATAAACTCACTCCATGGATTCGAACCCATTACCTCAATATGAAATTCTGAACCCTACACCACCATGTTTTACCTTCTAACCAAACACAATAATATTATTAACCCATCATTTTACCATACGATGTTCTCAAATATAATAAGATAAATTACTTTATTTTATTTTATCTCATATTATCTTACCTTACCATACTTTAATAAGTCTCATTACACCTAATCCAATCAAATGGTTAGGTATAAACTAAGACATTCCTCATGTAAACCAACACTTTTTAGCACATTAATTTAATTTTATCTATTAAAAAAAATTTATCATTCCACTGATAAGAAAATATGAATTTATAATAAATATATTATGTTATGTAGGAGATGTGTATGAGGATTGTTGAAATAAAATCCCATACATGTCCTAAATTTTAAGTGATGTCATTATCTTATTATTGTAGAGATTTAGTTATATAGGGAGTTTTAACTAATACATTTAAAAAAAAAGAAGTTAACATCTTATACTTAATTTTCAATATATTAATATAAATAAATAATGTACTATAGTTTAGACTAATAGTGGACCGTCTCTTACTATAGTTTTAGGGCCCGTTTATTGGAGTGTTAACGCTAGCGTTTTATTGCTCCACTAAACAGGTAAATTAACGCTAGCGTTAATACTCACAAATCGTAATCTCATAACATGAGATTATTTTTTGACGCTAACTTATATTTAATTGTTTGTTCTATAACTTAGAGTTGTTCACGGGTCAGGTCGAAATTTTCCTACACCCGATCGGGTCGGAACACTTGAAATTACAAACCCGAACTCGAATCGGGTCGGGTTAGGTTGGTGAAAAAAAAGTTTTTTTTAATGCATTAATTATTTTGAGACATAAATACTACCTATTTTATGTCCCGAAAACTTGTCAAACATATAAAATTTAAAGATAAAAAGTAATAAACAAAAAACTTAAAATAATAATAATTTTTTTAGAAAAATAATAAGAAAATAAAAAAAAATCTATTTTCCGGGTCGGGTTGCTTCTAAAAACCTGTGGCTCAACTCGAAAAAAATCGGGGGGGGGGGGGTCGGATTGACCCTAAATTTTATTTTTATTTTTGGAACTCGATCGGGTCGGGTTGGATCGCAAGTTGACTCGATTCTATGATCACTCATATTATAACTTATAAACTAACTTATATTTGTGCCAATATTTTTTAACAAACGCACCTTTAGTCCCAAAATTTTTAAAATAGGACTAAGACGGGTACGAAAATATTTTTCCAAATTTCATCAAGTCTAAAATGAGAGGGCCCAATCAAGAATTCGCAGGTTCATTTATTTATTTTTATTAACAATATCCGATATGGGTTTGGATTGGTTTGAAACCCAAACCGAATCCAATCGGTCCGGTTTGAAATTTTTAATGATGTGGTAGTTACTATTGGTTTCAGGAAAAATTTCCCATGGGCTCACCCACACATAATTAACACCTGACACTATAAAAGCAACCCTCTATCCCCTCATTTTTGTTCAACACTCGCAGCTGTTTCTCCTTTCATTGTCTAAATTTCTTCCACACAGCCGCAAATTTCACCGTTAAGCCCATGAAGATTTGAGGTAACATATCCGTATAAGCATGCAGATATTATCGAATAATGTTTTTAGAATATTCACCATCAATGTTTATATTTTGATATTTAATATATTTTATAAATTATAAATTCAGAGTCCCATATCAGTTTCTGCAAATCTTGCAGGTTAAGTCCAATTTGTTATGTATATTTATATTTCTACTCTATTCTGTTGGCATTGTAGCTTCCTATATTCAGACCAATAAATGAATTTTGAAGATTTGAGGCAAAGTTTGAGAAAATTTTGGATTACAAACCGATCCATTCGGTTTGATAAAATAATGTGGCTGGATCGGTTTGAATTTTGAGCCAAACAGATTTTGCATCACTGAGTCATCACTATCCCCCTCTGGTTGTTCTATTCTCGACGCTCGTCTTGATTCACTGCCTCACATTCTCACTTCTCAGTTTGGTAGATAATGTTTGGTAGATTATCGACTCGATTACTGAACATATGCATACATACTTTTTGTAAAGCCAATAGATTGGAGAAAGCTGAAGCTATTATAATTGACGGAATTAGATTGGGAGTGTTACCTGATCTCGTAACTTATAATATGCTAATTGATGGGTATTGTCGATTTCTAAGCTTTGATGTTGCTTATTCTATTCTAAATAGAATGAGAGAAGCAGGGATAAGACCGGATGTTGTTACTTATAATTCTTTGATTGCTGGTGCTACTAGAAATTGTTTGTTATCGCGTTCATTGGATTTGCTTGACGAAATGCTAGAAATGGGTATACCTCCTGATGCATGGAGTTACAATTCTTTAATGCATTGCTTCTTTAAGTTAGGAAAGCCGGATGCAGCCAATAGTATGTTTCGGGATATGATATGTGCTGATTTGACTCCTTGTACAGCTACCTTTAACATTTTAATAAATGGTCTTTGCAAGAATGGCTATACAGATAATGCCCTTGTGATGTTTAGGAGTTTACAGAGACATGGATTTGTTCCCGAGTTAATTTCGTATAATATTCTAATTAATGGGCTTTGCAAGGCTGGTAGATTGCGGCCAGCTAGGTGGATTCTAAAGGAGCTTGGGGAATCAGGTCATACTCCAAATGCTATTACGTACACTACAGTTATGAAATGTTGTTTTAGAAACAGGAAGTATAAACAAGGGCTTCAGTTATTTTCGGAAATGAAAAGAAAGGGGTATACATTTGATGGTTTTGGTTACTGCACTGTCATTGCTGCATTTGTTAAGATTGGTAGGTTAAAAGAGGCAACTGATTACATGGAGCAAATGGTGAGGGATGGTATCCAGCTTGATATTGTGTCTTATAACACGCTAATTAATTTATATTGTAAAGAAGGTAAACTGGAAGCTGCTTATTCGTTGTTGGATGAGATAGAGAAACAAGGGTTTGAATGCGACAAGTATACCCACTCAATTTTGATTGATGGAATGTGCAAGGCAGGTAATATCAAAGGGGCCCGGAAACATTTGGAGTACATGCATATGATTGGCTTTGATTCCAATTTGGAAGCCTACAACTGTATCGTTGATTGGTTGGGTAAGGATGGTAAGATAGATCATGCAATGGATGTGTTTGAATCGATGGAGATAAAGGATTCATTTACCTACTCTTCCATGGTGCACAATCTTTGCAAGGCCAAAAGGCTTCGTTCTGCATCCAAGCTCCTACTATCTTGTTTAAGAAGTGGTATGAAAATTCTAAAGTCTGCTCAAAAAGCTGTCGTGGATGGTCTTCGCCAATCAGGATGTAGAAGAGAAGCAAAGAAGATTCAGTCTAAAATTCGTATGGCCAAGATGTCACATTAGTTCGATATGATGCTGGAAGTTGGTAGGTTGATAGGCTTCCTTCTTGTTCTGTATACAATAAGTTTTGAAAGAGACTTTTCTCTCTCTCTTTTGATAACAGTCTAAAAATTCTAATCAGAGCCTTATTTTTCTTTTTGTCAGGCAAGTGATTAAAATTACTGAAATTGGTGTAAATGAATCTCAAAGCTCCTAGTTGAATGCTTCTCAGAGGAAATTTTCTCAGAGCTCCTAGTTGATGCAAGTATATTCTCACCCCAAAGCTTTGATAAATAATTTGTTGCAGAGACATTTATGTTGAATAATGATGACGACTTTTCCATGTGATTCTCTGCTTTGTTTTAAACTTCTTGCAGTCTGTCATGCTGGCTTTATCAAATGTCGAACTTGAAGAACGTGTTAATACATGAAAGCTTCACTTTTCTTTGTGCTTCCATGATTTGGTCTTCGTTGATCGTAGGCCATTGAGATTTGCAAAAGCTACAAAGCATAGTAGGTTGTCTGCTACGCTGCTATGGAGAAAGAGTTTGCAAATGTAAGGATATTTGCAGTTTTGGTATTTTATTTTTTATTTTTTCTTTGAAATATTGATTACAGAAACTTGTATAATATTTTTATTCTTCTACAAATTCACTTTACTTTGTGTTTAATTGCAACATATATTGAAACTACTTTCTAATGAGTTCCAATGTCAATGCAGGTTGAAAATATACTGGCTGGACATTGCCCACCAGATTAATTTGTATGTTGACTCTTCCAAGTACAATACGACTGTAGTAATTTGCACCTCTTAATCCCAGAAAATTATCTGCATTGATTATTCTTCTAGATTTCTTGAAGACCTCTACATCGCAGAAAATTATCTGCATTGATTATTCTTTAGATATCTTGAAGCGAAAAGCTTGCTTTAAGAACCGGTTTTCGCATTAACCAAGCTCTTTTATGACTGTGAATAGCATTCTTTCGTGGTCGGTTTTTATTGTTTGATGCCCATTCTGTGAAGTTGTGGTGCTGATAATTGTTCCTCTTTTTGTATCAGATAATGTTTTTGTTAATATTAAGGATTTGGGTGTTCTGAATAGGCAAATTATTCCATTGCGGAAAACTAATATGGTGAATGAGTGTGACCACGGGGCCAAAAAGGAGGTGCAAAAGCTTCTTGATTGAACAAAAGAGGCAGCAATGGACTCATCCATCATGATGTTTAACACATTAGGGTTTGTATTTTAATTGTACCAATATCCCCAGTGCAAACCTGAAGCACTGCAGTTTCTTTCTCCTTGTTTTGGAATAAGTAACTTGGACTCCAAGGAACTACATAGAACCATCCATTCTTCCATTGAAAATTGCTTCAACTTTGAATCATCCCAGTTTAAAACCATGTTGCCAATATAGCCTCTCGATTCAACATTTCTTCTTTGAAAGTAAAGGTGTTCACGGGTTGGGTTAATTTTTTTTTTTTTTTAAATTTGCTAAACTCGATCGGGTTGGGTCACACGGGTCGACAAATCCGAACCCAAAATTTAAGAATGTCAACACGTGTGGGTCGGGTCGCCCAATTTTTTTATTATGTATTAAAAATTTTGAGACATAAATAATAATTATTTTATGTCCCGAAATTTGTTATACATATAAAATTTCAAGACAATAAAAATAATAAACAAACTGAAATAATAGTAAAAATTTTAAAAAATAATAAAGTTTTTAGAAAAATAATAAAAATATATCATTTGCGGGTCGGGTCACGGGTTTGATAGGTCAGTCGGATTAACCCGAAAATGAATTATTATTATTATTTTTGAAATCCAAACGGGTTGGGTCACGGGTTGACCCGAAAAACAGAACACCCCCATCTGAAAAGATCCAACTTATGAATTTGCTTAGCTTTCTCTTTCTGATCACCAACTCTTTTGTACTTCCTGACTGATCATATCAAGCACTTATTGTGATCTGGCCATGTCTCTACTCCCCCATCAGCTCCAAATTCATGCAAACGCCAACATCAGAGAGTCGCTAACTCGCTGGCCTTTTTCTTCCGTGTCAAGTTTCTGTTACCTTTCTTCGGAGCCAATGAAGATCAGCTGAGTGAAGTCTCAGTAGGAATGTTCTCCACTCCTACTTGATGTTCAAATCAAAGATAAATCGTTTCCTCAATTATGACACGAGATCATCCAAGAGTTGAAAAACTATTGTAACAAACTAAACACAGCTTTGTTTTATTATTTAAGTTTGACTAAGCAGTGGTAACCTGACATTTTGATTAATGAGAAGACAAAACAACAGCTAAATGAAAAGGAAAAAGCTTTAAATATATATATATATATAAAGGGAGGGAATGTTTTCATACTCGGCAGCTTCCAATGCCAAACAATCCCTCCAGGATTGAACAGGTATGCATTCTCCGCTTGAATGCTTGGGAGGCGCTCAAACAACTAACTTCACAAGGGGCAGCAGTGTTTCTAAACATAGCTTTGGCTCCGAAGTCTCTCATTCTTTGCACATTCTTCCTGAAAATTACAGAGCATCAATTTAGAGTCTCGGAAATTTGAACCGACCACTCAACTCCATCGATAAGATTTGATATCTTTTTTAAATGACTAATTTAAGATGCTGGAGATATTTTTTTGTAATAACATAAAAGTTTCTGTATTGAGGGATAACTTAACCAAGATATACAAATTTTTATTAGTGGAACAAACTGTGAACAGAATATCTATAATAGTAATTTCTCTCTCTCTAAAATTTACCATATTTCTACAGTAGAAATCACATTGTATGAAAAGGTCTTGGGTCCTGCACTATACTATATAGCACATTTCTTTCTATTCAGGCAGCGGCATTGTCTCCTCCAAATCAATACCAGAAAAAAACTAGTCAAAGTTTCGAAAATTCTTAATAGATTATTTACCTAGTCCAATGGCAATATAAGTAAGTTCATTACAATTAGTTTACCATCATGTTTGTAGTGGAATACCTGAAAGGCTTTTAAAAGAGAATGGCAACGTCTCTGCTCCGCAATTGCTGCAGCATACTTCTCTTTAACTGCATCGCAAATCTTCTGCTCTTCTCTCAATCCAACCTGTACCTTCTCCAGCTTCTGTACAATGGTTGAAAAAGTAAGTACTGCTACATTAATCCAAAGGGCATCTCTAAAAGAAGGTATAGGCAGATCAAAAAAATAAAATAAGAAAGAATAAAATGCTATTGCTCCTGGAAATCTTCATTGCAGAAAAGGAGAAAGGGGTTATGGCTGATGTTTTTTCCCAGCTGAAAAAGGAAAATGATGCTCATACATAATTTCAAAATTTGATAGACCTTACTCTTTTGTTCTAACCATATTAAAACATTACTAAGAAACAATTTAAATCATATTTCCTTATCCTCAGTTCAAATATGAGAAAATGTGAAGCTACCTGCTGGCTGCCTTTCGCAATCTTCTCAATGGAATCAATTAGCTTCAAACGACCATCAGTGCTGGCAATGGCATCTTGAAACTACACAAAATTTGACGTAAAACAAGAAGTCAGCGAGGGCAAGTCTTACTTGGTCACAGGTTGAATGGTGCAAGATATGACAGATTCAATGAATTATTTTAAATGGCTTCCAAAATGAACATCTTATACAAGATCATGGGCAGAAGAGAAACCTAGCATCGTAGTCCATAGATGCATCATGCATCACCTAATAAAAGGAATCGTTTGTAAGAAAAAGAGATAAAATTCAAAATGTGACTCTCATAATTTGACTTATACCTGAGAACTTATAGAATTCAACAAAGAAGTTTCCTTTAACATTAACTCTTTAATCTCCAAAAGTGCATTATAGGTAGCATAGTACTTCTGGGTTTGTCGATGTTTTTCCTGTATATATTAAAGAAATGCAAATAACTTTAGTAATATATAGGTACTGAGAGAACAACAGATAAACGAAAAGATAGGTTAAACAAAATATTCAAATGAAAACAGGATGATATAAAAAAAATTTGACCTGAATATGAGCATACAGTTCTGAAAACCGGCGTTCATACCTGCAAAGACATGGTTAGAAAGCAGTACGAAAAATACCCAAAATGATCATTAACTTTCTCATTCAGTAAGGAGTGAAAAATTCAAAATGAATCATCTCAAATCATCAGACCTAGCTATAATAAGGGTGGGCATTCATATTTCCAAGCAATTGGGAAATGGGAATACCTCTCAGGTTGAGTAGAACTTTACTGAAAAGCTACAAAGCCAATTGTGCTATAAATTTTCAAGATGTGTTACCGAAAAAATAGTCATTTAAGTTTGGATATTCAATTTGATAATTCGATATTTACTGCTTTTCAAACTGAGAAAATTTAAACCATTTACAGCAAATGGATTAATGACTACTACTTAGACCAAGAATTTTATTCAAGCCTGAAAATACCCCAAAGCAAAAGAAGTATAAAAATGTCAAGAGTTGATTTAAATGTTGAAAAGCAATGTGAAAAGAAATGCTAGGAAAAGGAACATACTGGATGAGTTCTGAATGGGATGGTACATCACCAAGTTGCCGCTTCACCAACACAATTTCTCTTAGCCTCGCTGCAAGTTCCTACCCCCAAAAAAAAAATAAAAAATACACCACACTTCATTATTGTTTAGAAAGAAATAACTTGAACTTATGATCAACAAAACTCTCATATACAAGTTAGTAGTAATAACTTAGTACTACCACATTGCATGAAAGTACAATCTTTTAATCCAAATTTAAATCACATTACTGAAAAAAAAGGCAACACATTTCCGGTATAAAAGCCTAAAGTATTCGTATACACTCTTTTTATTTTGGAAATATTGGAAATCTCGCCATCAAATCAAAACGGAGCAGGTACAAGAAATACATGTACTCGAACTTACGACTGACAATCAAGTCTTTTAAATCCTTTGCCACCAAACCACATGGGTCAATTAAAAGCGGACTCACTTTTACTCGTCAGCTAATGTTTACCACTAAAAGCGGAACCTCAAGTCCAAAAATATTTATTTCTAAATACTTACCCTTTTGGCTAAATCCAGTTTCTCAAGTGATTCACATAAATCACCAGAGAAACAATTGCTGCTATATTCCCCAGCTGCCAATTTGTTCTCTAATTCAATGATCTCAGCTTCCAAATCAGCACGTTTTGCATTAATATTAAACTGTAATTCAGATTCTTGCGTCTCCAGAGCCTGAACATACATATCAAATGCTAATTAACATTAAATAAAAAAAAAAATTTATAACAACGTGGGAACCCCCAAAAAATAATTAAAAAAAAACCTTTAATGATTCCATGGCTGATTTCAATTTCTCCACTTTGGCATTTGCACCTGCCTTATCGATCTTCTCTTGTAGACGTTGAAGTTGAGTTTCTAAATCAATAATTTAAATTCGTGAAGCTTCAAATTCCATTAATTTTAAAGCTTTTGAGCTTCTCAGTAAAGTTGGCTGAATCTGCTAGCGAAATCGAGATCATCGAAAATTGGCTGAAGATGACTCGTCGACTCGGGCGAAAACTCTAACCCAGTAATGGGCTTCAATACCGGCCTATCCAATTTTGCTTTAATTGAGACGTACTAAAGACACACCAAACTTTTCCAAGTACCGTCACATATTCCCCACCTCTAGATTTTCGGTGTGTTGAAATGACAAAAGTGGTGTCCACAAATATTTTTATAGGAAATTCCAAAAAAACTTTTTCATTTGCCAAAATGAATCGCAATATTTACGTTTGATCAAAATAATCAATTTTTTTGAAGTAGACTTCATAGACTCTAACTTCTCCAAATTCTACCTCGAAATTTCATTTTTTATTTAAAATTTCGGAAATTCGAAATTAGTACTTTATAGCCCTTAAGTTTTAATATTTTTGTATTTCTGTGAATTAAAACTTAAGAGATCTTAAGTTAAGATTTCAGATTTCCTAGGTTTTATTTTTTTTTAGTTTTTTTGAATTAAAACTTATGAGATTATAAGTTAATACTTCAGATCTCCTAATTTTTTAATTTTTTTAATTAAAATTTTAAGTTAATAAAAAAATAAAAATTTAGGAGATCATAAGTTTTGACTTAGGATCTCATACGTTTTAAATAAAAAAATTAAAAACTTAGGAGATCCTAAATTTTGACTTAAGAGATCCTAAATTTTAAATTTTAAATTTTTTTAAAAAAATAAAAAAATAAAAAACTTACTGAAAGTTCTGTTTATCCAAGGTTTGATCCTATGAGGAATTTATCATAATTAACTAAGACAAGTCTTAATTAATGTGTCTATGGATTAATCAAATTAACAATCACCCAACTTTATGTTTACGTAATTATAGATCAAAATAAAATATCCAGGTAATAAATAATAATGTAAAAAATAAATATCAACCACACAAAATCAACACAAGTTATTTTGGTGACGAAACGGAAAATTGTGCGAATAAAAAACCACTCCGAGTATCTCGGCTACCAGTGCAAATCCACTATAAAGAGAAAAATTTACAATGATGGTAAAAGACATATTGTGGCAACTCCACCGACTTTAGTACCTCTAAACTGTAAGAACTCGAAGAACTCCTCGAGCCCGTACCCCACGGTTTCCTTCAGAACCTCTGAAGTCTCTGAGTGAATCAACTTTACAACTCTGAATGCCGGAACTCCGACTGCCAATCTTCCTACTTGAGAACTCTAAAGGATTAGGAAATTGGGTTTGTTGTGTTGATGATTTAACAAAGAACGGTTTCACCAAAACAAAGAAGACATGAGAACAAGAAGTCTTCAAGGTGAAAACTAAGAATGTGTTTAGGCTCAAAGGAATGTGTTTTCAACACTTGTGAAGTTGGCTCAATGTTTGTTTATATAGGTACGACAAAGGAAAGAGTTTCCTAATGTTATTTTGAATTAAAAACGTGTCCAAAATATCCTACTTACGCAGGGGCGTTCGAACGCACTTCAAACACAAAGTTTATACCTCGAAATGTTCGAATGAAAATACGAACGCCACACGAACACGGATCACAGACTGGTTTTCAGGGGTAACTTAAAATACTTGTAACTTTCTCGTCACTTGGCCAAATCATGTGTTCTTTATATGATCTTCTTCGAGTCTACTTTCCAATGCAACCGACCTCATGTCAATTTGAGCTCTAAATCTTCTGAATATTCAAAAGAGTGAACATCGCTCGGATAATTTCATCAGATTTTGTCCAAATACTTGTCCAATTGCTCCGAGATCTTCAAGACTCATTACAACTCAATTGAACTTATTTTGTTATGGAAATTACCAATAAAAATGGAACTAACACTTAGTATATCTGAAATACTAACTTAAGATCTCCGAAGTTTTATTTTAAAAGAAAAATATTTTAAAACTTAGGAGATTCAAAGTACTAACTTCAGATATCCGAAGTTTTTAAAAAAAAAAAAAATAGAACTTTGGAGAAGTTGGATTCTCTGAATTCTACTTCGGAGAAGTTGTTTATTTTGGCAAAACGCAAATGTTGTGACTCATTTGGGCAAATGATAAAGTTTTTTTTGCCTAGTTTTACCAATTTCCATACTTTATTCGATTTTGAATGTGAAATTGAAATTCCAATATACCTATGATAGAGGAGAGGTACATAATTGATATTTAAATTAATTTATATTTTATTCTATAGTTGTAATAAATTTATTTAAGTTCGAATCTTTGAGGTAGAATCTAAAAAATTAATTTGAGCTTTGCATATTCCTTATTAAATATAAATTTATGAGGCTTAAAGAAAAAGGAAAAAGTTTTCATTATTCACGTTAACGATGATTTTTTTAAACTAAAGGATGGACAAGTTCAAATATATTTTTAGGCAGGTAAAATGATATCGTAACCTCTAAAAAATATTCACATGAACATCGAACATTGATTTTTTTTATTTGTTACTTTTTAGGTGAAAGTTGGATAAATCCAATTATACTCTTAGGTAGGTAATGAGACCATCACACCTAAGGGCGTGGTCGAGTGATTTTCAAGTAGCTTTATTTAGCTTCCCAGTTGGATTCGAATCTTGGGAGAAGTAATTGTTGGCGGTATGTGTTGTTAATCATATTTATCATGTATAATTCAAACAAACTAAAATTAATAAACATGCAATCATTTTTTTATTTGTTACTTTTTAGGTAAAAGTTGGATAAATCCAATTATATTTTTAGGCAGGTAATGAGACCATCACACCTAAGGGCGTGGTCGAGTGATTTTCAAGTTGCTCTATTTAGCTTCCCACTTGGATTCGAATCTTGGCAGAAGTAATTATTGGCGGTATGTGTTGTTAATCATATTATCATGTATAATTCAAACAAACTAAAATTAATAAACATGCAATCCTAAAATCAATATAAACTCAAAGCAAACACAAGAACTTAGAAAAACCTAAAAATTGTAGAAGATGAAAACTCAAAACCAAGTCGAGAATAACTACGCCCGTAAGAACTTATTAACTTCGCCTCGGTGCTTTTACTGATGTCTTGGCTAACGCTCTCCCATGATCCTTGGTTACTTTTGACCAAGAGGCACTTCTTTTGGTTAAGTACTTTGAACTATGAATAATAGTGGAAACTCTCTTTTTTTTTGGAAAACCTTAGACTCTCTAGTTAAGAGAATGAGAGAAAAATGAATGGAATTGAATGAGTAAATGAAATGAGAACCCATGAATCCCTTTTTATAGACATTGAGGGATGACTTTCTAAACTTATCTCTATGTCAATGTATATAATTATTTAAGGGTTATAGCCCTCCAAGAAACTCTTTCAATCCAAAGGGATATGTCTTTTCTCAATAAAAGATTATAGTTGAATGTACATAAGTAATCAAGGTATAAAAGATGATTTATAATATGTGAATTAAATCAAAATAATTTGATAAATGAATAATGCATCAAGTATTAATTCAAAATAGTTCAGTTACATGAAGTTGTAGGGCATATATCCCAACATATATTTGTTCTTTTGTAAAAATTTTCTATGCGTATAACTTCTTAAATTATTATCATATGTATCCATAATCAATCGAGTAAGAGTAGATAATACTCTATTTTTTTGAATAAACTCATCATAGTAAATAAGAGTAGATAATACATTATAATAATTTAACATATAAATGAGATAGGGTACACTAATAGAGAGTTATACACAAGATGATTTAAATATAAAATTAATAATTTGAAATAGTCCATAAAGAGCAAACAAAACATGTATTTTGTTTATGGTTTATTTATACCTACGGTCCATTCTATAATTTTAATAGTAATTTATTCTAAATTTAGTTGTTTTCTGATAAAGTTAGGATTATCAATTATAGTACTTAGTGTGAGGTGAATATAATCTCTGTGGGTTCGACACTCTTTCACTCATCCTTACTAAAACTTGACACCGTACACTTGCGGTACGATATAAAATATCACAACAAGTTTTTGGCGCCATTGCCGGGGATTGTTAATTTAATTCAAATTAATACTATTACCAAGTAACCTTAGTTTTAATTTGGATTTTTATTTTTATTTGAAATTTATTTGTGTTTTGTTTTTATTTGATTATTATTTTTCCGTCTTTCTGTGCTTCTGTGAATGCAAAGATCCAAAGTCTCGACTCGCTCATGTTTGATCCTGAAATAGAAAGAACAACGAGGAGACTAAGGAAAAAAAGGAAATTTGATAAAGAAGCAATGACAGGTGAAAACAAAGAGAATAATCCACGCCAAATGGCAATCCAAGACCACTTCAAGCCGGTCATAGACGATAATTATTCTGCGATTGCGCACCCACCAATCAACGCCAATAATTTTGAGCTGAAACCTGCATTGATCAACATGGTGCAAAAGAACCAGTTTGGAGGTTCACCTGTAGAGGATCCATATATATTTTTGTGGATGCTGGAATTCGGCCGAGGTCCACAATCAGAATTTGTAGGTTGGGGGCATTAGCGATCCTGCAAGACAAAGGTAGAGTGAGCGGGAGCAGACTACCCACCGGTGTGGTGGGTGCCGGGGGCACTCCGACGCCCAAGTCAGTAGTATGAAATGAGCAGTAAATATATAAATGTGAAAGTAAGGTTGGATGTTACCTTGAACTATTTGGGTGACCGTGAGGGTGGTGGTAAGTATATAAGGGGATGAAGAGCTCTGAGAGAGCTAGTGTCAGAGAGTAGAGGCTTGTAAGAAAGAAGTGAAGCCTGAATTGTAGAACTCTCCCTCTATTTCTCGAATTTCGTTCCTATTTATAGATGAAAATTATCATCATTGGCAGCTGGTGTAAGTCCCACCACGTGCCTTATGCATTTGATAGAAAGTCTGAGCAGGTGGGAATAATTTTTGTGTCGGGCAAAGTAGGAGAAGAGTAGTTGATATAATTAGTGAGGTTTTGTCCTTAAGCTTCTGGATTTGTTTTTGTAAATGATTTAATGTTTAATAGGTTGGGTTATTGATTTGGGCCTCGCCTGGTATTGGGTTCAAAATGAAAGGACGATTTTGCCCTTGGCCCAAATTTGGCCCATACAGTTTGTCCCCTACTCTCTAAGTCAAAAAGTTCTTGACTTGGAGAGTATTTCTATACATGTCGAATGAAACAATATATAAGAGTATCTGTCAAGAATGCATAGTTCATACACGACAGAGAGAATTTCAATATATTTTGGACTAAGAGTAGTCCAAGTCTTCAACTTGGCTTGGCATTTAGCCATGGGGATGTCCCTAGTCGACTGAACCAGATGAAAGTTCAGGTATTCCATTTGACTCTAAATGAGCCATGTGGGATGTCCCCAGTCAACTGAACTAGATGAAGGTCAGAATACTCAATTGACTCTACATTAGCCATGAGGGATGTCCCTAGTCGACTGATCCGGATGATGATCAGGATAATCAATTGACTCTACATGAGTCTATGGGGGATGTCCCCAATCGACTGATCCAGATGAAGATCAGGATAATCAATTGACTCTACATGAGCCATGGGGGATGTCCCCAGTCGACTTATCCGAATGATGATCAGGATAATCAATTGACTCTACATGAGTCTATGGGGGATGTCCCCAGTCGACTGATCCAGATGAAGATCAGGATAATCAATTGACTCTACATGAGCTATGGGGGATGTCCCCAGTCGACTGATCCAGATGAAGATCAGGATAATCAATTGACTCTACATGAGCCATGGGGGATGTCCCCAGTCGTCTGATCCAGATGATCAGGATAATCAATTGACTCTACATGAGCCATGGGGGATGTCCCCAGTCGACTGATCCGGATGATGATCAGGATAATCAATTGACTCTACATGAGCCATGAGGGATGTCCCCAGTCGACTTATCCGAATGATGATCAGGATAATCAATTGACTCTACATGAGTCTATGGGGGATGTCCCCAGTCGACTGATCCAGATGAAGATCAGGATAATCAATTGACTCTACATGAGTCTATGGGGGATGTCCCCAGTCGACTGATCCAGATGAATCAGGATAATCAATTGACTCTACATGAGTCTATGGGGGATGTCCCCAGTCGACTGATCCAGATGAAGATCAGGATAATCAATTGACTCTACATGAGCCATGAGGGATGTCCCCAGTCGTCTGATCCGATGATGATCAGGATAATCAATTGACTCTACATGAGCCATGGGGGATGTCCCCAGTCGACTGATCCGGATGATGATCAGGATAATCAATTGACTCTACATGAGCCATGAGGGATGTCCCCAGTCGACTGATCCGGATGATGATCAGGATAATCAATTGACTCTACATGAGCCATGGGGGATGTCCTCAGTCGACTGATCCAGATGAAGATCAGGATAATCAATTGACTCTACATGAGCCATGGGGGATGTCCCCAGTCGACTGATCCGAATGATGATCAGGATAATCAATTGACTCTACATGAGTCTATGGGGGATGTCCCCAGTCGACTGATCCAGATGAAGATCATGATAATCAATTGACTCTACATGAGCCACGGGGATGTCCCCAGTCGACTGATCCGGATGATGATCAGGATAATCAATTGACTCTACATGAGCCATGGGGGATGTCCCCAGTCGACTGATCCGGATGATGATCAGGATAATCTCCATACTACTGGTCAAAGACCATAGGAGTCTATAAATACTAGATCTGATGGAAGTCTAACAAAATTTCATTCTACAACACTTGAAAAAAGTACATCAGAGTCTACATGACCTGATGATGGTCCAAGAAAGTCTACACACTCCACTATACTTGACGAGGGTACATGGGAGTCTACACATTCCATATATGATGAAGATCCACGGGGGTCTTCATCTTTCATTCTACATGATCTAATATGAGTCAATAAGGATCTTTACTCTACCAGACCTGAAGAAGGTCTATGAGAGTCTTTCCTACTAATACTACTAGTTCTGATGAAGCTCCATGATACTACTGTCGAATGAACTATCAAATGGACCTGATGAAGGTCCATAAGGCACAGTCGAATGAGCCTAATGAATATCTATGAGAATCTTCATACTACAAGACCTGATGAAGGTCACGAGACTACTGTCGAATGGGCTATCAAATAGACCTGATGAAGGTCCATTAGGCACAGTCGAATGAACCTAATGAGTATCTATGAGAATCTTCATACTACAAGACCTGATGAAGGTCACGAGACTACTGTCGAGTGGACATGTCGCAGGGACTTGATGGAAGTCCAAGGAGGTCATTACACTATATTAGATTTGAAGAAGGCCCATGATAATATAATGGAATGAACTTGATGCAAGTCATCACCTCTCATTCTACGAGACTACTGTCGACTGGACTTATCGAATGGACCTGACGAAGGTCCATGAAGCTACGGTCGAATGAACTTAATAAAGGTCTATGTGAATCTTCATTCTACCTGACCTGATGAAGTTCAGGAGACTACGGTCGAATGAACCTGATGGAAGGTATATGTGAATTTTCATTCTACCTCTCCATGAGACTACGGTTGAATGAACCTATAGTATGGACTTGATAAATGTCTATCTAGGTCATCACTTACTATACTAGACCTGAAGAAGTTCTAGGA
The DNA here is from genome assembly GCA_019454045.1 of Zanthoxylum bungeanum. NCBI lineage: Eukaryota > Viridiplantae > Streptophyta > Magnoliopsida > Sapindales > Rutaceae > Zanthoxylum > Zanthoxylum bungeanum. The sequence continues at coordinate 191,550 of SKCR01038126.1, forward strand.
TATGCTACAATGGAATGAACTTGATGAAATCCATCACTTCTCACTCTCCTATGAGACTACTGTCGGCTGGACCTGTCGAATGGACTTGATGGAAGTCCAATGAGGTGGTCGAATGAACCTGATGAAGGTCCAGGAGATACGGTCGAATGAAACTAATGCATGTCTATAAGAATCACCATTCTACTAGACCTGATGAAGATCCATGAAGCTATGGTCGAATGAAATTGATGGAATGACTACATGAATCTTCATTCTACCAATCAATGATACTACTGTCGAATGGAAATGACAAAGGTCCATGAGACACGGTCGAATGAAACTAATGTATGTCTATGAGAATCACCATTCTACTAGACCTGATGAAGATCCATGAAGCTATGGTCGAATGAAATTGATGGAATGACTACATGAATCTTCATTCTACCAATTAATGATACTACTATTGTCGAATGGAAATGACAAAGGTCCATGAGACACGGTCGAATGAAACTAATGCATGTCTATGAGAATCACCATTCTACTAGACCTGATGAAGATCCATGAAGCTATGGTCGAATGAAATTGATGGAATGACTACATGAATCTTCATTCTACCAATTAATGATACTACTGTCGAATGGAAATGACAAAGTTCAATGAGACACGGTCGAATGAAACTAATGCATGTCCATGAGAATCACCATTCTACTAGACCTGATGAAGATCCATGAAGCTATGGTCGAATGAAATTGATGGAATGACTACATGAATCTTCATTCTACCAATCAATGATACTACTGTCGAATGGAAATGACAAAGGTCCATGAGACACGGTCGAATGAAACTAATGCATGTCCATGAGAATCACCATTCTACTAGACCTGATGAAGATCCATGAAGCTATGGTCGAATGAAATTGATGGAATGACTACATGAATCTTCATTCTACCAATCAATGATACTACTGTAGAATGAACTTTGATGAAAGTCACATAGAATTTTCATACTACCTAACCTGATATAGGTTGGTCGAATGGACCAAATGAGGTCCAAGAAAATTTTTATTCTGACCTGATGATGGTCAGGAGACTAGGGTCGAATGAACCTGATGAAGGTTCATGAAGCTTTTCCAATACTTTCTAGAGTTTATGGAAATCCATCCATGTAGTCTAGAGTGGATGATAATCTCCATACGTAGTGTGGAGATAATTATCCTCATATGTAGTATGGAAGAGATGGATGCCTATCAAAGTCATTACTAATTATACAAGGCTTGAATAAGGTCAATGATACTACAATAGAATGAACTTTGATGAAAGTCACATAGAATTTTCATACTACCTAACCTGATATAGGTTGGTCGAATGGACCAAATGAGGTCCAAGAAAATTTTCATTCTACTAGGCATGATAAAGGATACCATATGTAGTGTGGAGTTAGCAATATTAAATCAATGTAGCATGAAGATGATGACTAACCTTTCATGTGATGAAATTCCATATGTGTTGTCTCGAAAGGGTGACTATCCTTCAATGTCTTCCAAGCCTTCATGTAATGTCGTATGAACCAAATTTCTAATGACTGAGCTTCATTCGTGAAGTGTCGTATGGGCCTCTGACTTGTGTCAGACATTCTTAAGTGGTGTAGCATGCAATTTTGTTGATTAGCTTTGATTTCATGCTACAAAAGTGAGATTCAGTTGTGAGTGAATGATAGCTTATTATTTCACACTTCTCTGTCTCCTTCACGTGAGAGATTGGTCCATGCATCATGCCAGCAGTCGCATATGGGCTTATGGGATCATTGGACATTGACTGCTTGGGTTTTTGGCCTCGCCTAGTGTGTGGGAGTATCGTGGCCCTTGTGCGTGTAAAAGGGCTCATTTATGCATGATGTCCATGATGACATGTGGGCTTTGTCAAATGAGTCACTCATCATTTCCATGTGGTGTGGGGCTTCATTTGTTTTGTGGGTAATAAATCATTTATTTAACTCAACTTTTTCAGCTTGGGGCAGTTGGCCTCATTTATTTCAATTTCTGTCGCTTGTGAACTTCCCTTTGTCGAGTGGACTTCTTGGATTTTGGATTCATCAACTTTCTTGTAAGACCTCATGCTCGGTTCGATAAATTGTTGTGTGGGCTGACGTGTGGCAACTTTGAAATTGCTGAGTGAGTGGGGACTCTCTTTGCGTGTTCCACACATAAATCAAGTCAGTAACTCAATTCTTATGCCATGTCGTCTGAGCCGAAGGCAGGTCCTCTTGTGAGATTATGTCATACTTGAAAGATGTCTTGCTGTCGTCTGAGATTGTTGGAATCTGATGAATGTTGTTCCATGTAGTCTAAAAAGAACAAGTATCTTCATATATCAAATGAGGAATATGAGAGTTCATGATCTTTGAGGTAGACTCTTTTCTTCTAAATTATCATAACTCATTCATATCAGATTGTCCCCAGCCCACTGGTCCTGGTGAAGATCCTAAAGAAGTCTCCACTCAATTAGACCTGATGGAGGATTGTCGCTTGAATGCTTCCAAAAGATTGGATTGAATAGCATGGTTGTAGCCTCACGCCTTTGGGAGGTTGAAGAAGTCTGTTCCAATTGCTTTTGAATTAATATTAGAGCTTCATATGGTTATACTTTCATCTTCCAATGATCGTATCTGTTCTTGTAAAGCGGTTAATTGTGCGGCCATGTGATCTGAAATTTGTTTGTTGCTTGAAGCCATGAGTAGATGTGTTTTAGGAATCGTAGACTGTGATATCTTTGTCTGCTTTGAATCGTTAGGGCCCCACGGTGGGCGCCAAATTATGGATGCTGGAATTCGGCCGAGGTCCACAATCAGAATTTGTAGGTTGGGGGCATTAGCGATCCTGCAAGACAAAGGTAGAGTGAGCGGGAGCAGACTACCCACCGGTGTGGTGGGTGCCGGGGGCACTCCGACGCCCAAGTCAGTAGTATGAAATGAGCAGTAAATATATAAATGTGAAAGTAAGGTTGGATGTTACCTTGAACTATTTGGGTGACCGTGAGGGTGGTGGTAAGTATATAAGGGGATGAAGAGCTCTGAGAGAGCTAGTGTCAGAGAGTAGAGGCTTGTAAGAAAGAAGTGAAGCCTGAATTGTAGAACTCTCCCTCTATTTCTCGAATTTCGTTCCTATTTATAGATGAAAATTATCATCATTGGCAGCTGGTGTAAGTCCCACACGTGCCTTATGCATTTGATAGAAAGTCTGAGCAGGTGGGAATAATTTTTGTGTCGGGCAAAGTAGGAGAAGAGTAGTTGATATAATTAGTGAGGTTTTGTCCTTAAGCTTCTGGATTTTTTTTTGTAAATGATTTAATGTTTAATAGGTTGGGTTATTGATTTGGGCCTCGCCTGGTATTGGGTTCAAAATGAAGGACGATTTTGCCCTTGGCCCAAATTTGGCCCATACAATTTTAAGGATGTTCTTGGAGATGGCAGATACCATAAAGATGAATAGAGTCACTAAAGAAACCATCTGGCTACGCTTATTCCCATTCTCTTTAAGGGACAATGCGAAGGGTTGGCTGCAATCAATACCGATGGGAAACATCCTGACATGGCTACTAAATTTCTTGCGAGGTTCTTTCTACCATCTAAATCAGCCCAAATGAGAACAAAAATTAGCATATTTAGGTAGTTGGAGATTGAGAATCTGTACGAGGCATGAGAGCGCTTCAAAGATCTACTCATGAGATGCCCACATCATAATTTCGAATACTGGGTTCAGATTCAGTTATTATACAATGGGTTGAATGGTCATAATAGAACCACGATCGATGCAGCGGTTTGAGGAATTTTATTCCAGAATTATGCTGAGACACCTATGCTTTATTAGAGGAGATGGCCATCAATAACTATCAATGGCGAATGCCATACTGTAACTAAGGTGGCTGGTAGATATGAGGTGGATCCTATTGTTTCACTTACAGCTCAAATGTCATCCCTCACGACTCATCTAGCAGCATTGACCAATCAACAAGGCCAGCCATATATTGAAGCTGCTGCTGCTAATAGAATGATCTTACCTGACGGAGGATATAAACAAGCCCAATATATGAACAATCGGAACTTCAAAAATTACAGAGGCAATCCTATGCCTAACTATTATCATCCGAACTTGTCATATGCTAACACAAAGAATGTCTTACAACCTTCATTTGGCTTCAACTATCCAAGAGCTGAGCTGAAATCTTCCTTAGAAGACCTTATGAACACGTTTGTTGCTAATACTTTAGAGATATTTGAGAAGAATGAGTCAAGGCTGAACAATATTGAGACTGTTAGGGTTGGTGCTCCGAGTGCCAATCCGGATCGTATTTATGTCCGATTCATAAATACGAGCGGTTCAATTTTCCATAATATTACTAATTTGACTGATAACACCCTTGTCTTTTATACACTTATTCGATCTAATCTCGATTAGATTGAAACTGAATCTGATTCAGTGATACATGTATATTAGACAAAGACCCTAGGATTTACAATATAGTGCGCAGTTACAACGTAGTTTGTAATTAACATTGGGAAGCGCATTATTAGTTGTATATCCTTAAATAAAGTTCCTGGTCAAGATTTACTAACATGGGTCAGTTAGTAAAATCCGCTGAGACTAGTACATGTCGTATATAGTGACTTGGTTCGATGATTTATCCCAGTGAACCATGAGTCTTGGGAGACTCGTATAGATATGTAGATGTTTATTTGATAAGACACTGAACGACTCACTGAAGGTTTCCTAATAGATGGTACACCAACGTCAATAGGAACATTCTCGAGTTAAGCGAGCATAGTGGTCCTTCGACTTGAGATACCACCGTGGATATATGAGCTATCCTCCACACTTTGATGGCACTCATGTCAACGATCTAGCCATGATCAGACCTCCGCCTGTTCGTTGGGCGTGGACTGATGCTCATGATATCCTGTACGTATCAAGAAAGGATCATTCAGTCATGTGTACATGGCATATGCATCCTCACGTGTTTGCGATCTAGTAAATCCATGGCCGTGGTATAACTTGGGAAATTAGTTCCGAGTGTTATTTAGAGATCGTAAATTAAAAGTCGATTGTATTATACCAAACGGATTTGACGTTCTCATCTATATCCCAGGTACAATACGGATGGCCTGTGACGGAGGGATTATACATATGTGATGACCTCGGCTTGCATAGTTTAGCGAGATTATCCATGGTCGTCATAATCCATGAGTGAGTGGATTATGGACACAAAATATGATTTCGTGACGGATAAACCTAAACTTAGAGAGTCCCACAATATGAAGTGTACTCGTTGAGCACTTGGGCAACTCGATATGAATAATACAAATTATTCATAATACTTCACCAGATTAAATGAGTTAATTCGGATCGTTTAATCGGTTAAACGATAATATATGCATTAGGGGATTTTATCAGCTAATAATTATTGTGTATTTGTATTTGATACATAATACGATTAGATACACATTAATTATTCGTCAAATAAGATTTTGACACATGCCACAAATATATATTTATTATTTATTGTAAATAATTTTTTTTAAATAATAATTGTATTAATTGATTAATTGATATTTAATTGTTAAATATTAGAATGATTAATTAATTCAACCTTTTCATTAAATGTTATGAAATGTGGTGAGTTATTATTGGTGCACTTGGCATGAGTTTGATTTCGCTTTATTATGTCCTAATTTGATTGGCTAAAATAAAATAAAAATGGTTATTTAATTTGATTAAATTTTGAATGACAAAAATACCCCCAAGCCTCCAAATTTCGTCCATATATAAAGAAGAAAGAGAAATTATTTTTCCATCTTCTTCCATTCTTCCACTTTTCCGTGACCTACAAAGTAAAATGGGTTTCCATTTTGCTTAATGAATCATGCATAACAAAGAAGAAAATCAAGAAAAAGGGCAAATGCATTAGGAGATTTAAATGTATTTCTTCAAATCCTAAGCTTTGAAAGTTTGTTTCATGTTTTCTTGATAATCTTTTGAGATCTAGGGTTTCATCTTTGTTGCAAAATTTGGGGCTTTGTGGTTTGATGGATGAAATTGGAAGTGTTGGCATGTGTGAAATGTAGATTTGAAAGTAATTAGTGTAATTAGTTTCAAATTTAATCAATTTGTTCATTTGATGAATTGTTGCCATTCTAGAGTTATTAATCCACTCTTAGATAGCCTAGAATTGTTCTAGAGTTATTCATGTGTGGTGGGACTTAATTGGTGATGGATTAATTAGATTAATATTGTTGAAAATTGGATTTAAGCATGAAAATAGACTGTTTTTGCTCACTGTTCAGACCTGGAATATCTAGAAATTTTGTGACGAAATTGATGTCTTACGAATGTTTTGGATGTGTTTTGGGAGTTGGCACAATTTCCGGAAAGTGTTTCCGACTTGAAATAAGCGAAAACGGCCAAAAACGGTGTTACCAGGTGGATTTTGAGCCAACCGGGTAACAGCTGTCCAAACAGTGAGTCCGTCACTGTTCAGGCAGCCCATGAACTGCCCCGACACTATTGGAGCTGACCTGGGCAGTTTCCATTGTTGGACAATTATGACCTATAACATCACTATTTGTACAGATCATGGTGTTGTTGTACAAATTAACTATGTGACAAAGGAAATTGCCCCTTTATCATTTGTAATTAGATTACCAAGATGTATAAATGATAAAAGGTCCTTATGATTAGTTCCGGATTGAGATGATATGAGACAATATCAATCCACGAAGGTTTAATCATTAAATATCCCTAGTCGGAGTATTATTGAGATTGGACATCGATAATGCGTAAAAGACTAGTATTACACTTGTGCGCGTTGTGGGAGCATAACAACATAGTTATCATATATTTGGGTATAGGATACTCATGCAAGTGTAATAGGAGGTTGTGTTTACCGATGGTACGGGAATAGCTTCGCTCTGGATAGACCCCTCAAAATTCCATTGGTAGTATGACTATTTGTCTATGGAAGTCCGAATCAAGATAGGTGTATTTGGTCTTAACCTGAGACTTGCACCGCTAATACTTGCGACAATCAATATACTTTGGATTTAGTCGTCCATGGCTTTAACAGGTTCTGTGTACGCCTCTTCTAGGTATATTGAGAATCGTAATGTATTGGGTTGTGATGTCAAGATGGAAATATCACTCCAGTCATAGTGGAGATGATGATCATGTAGGATACGGAACTGGTGCTCTTTTATGCTGCAGCTATCGGGATAATATGACTAGGTCATGATTATCAGATTATAGAGACTAGTTACCAGAGATCCGATATGTGATTCGTACGGGGCATACACAATTCCAGCCCCAAGCCTAACACGTGACATCCGATGCTGGATTGAATACGCAATACTACGTATAATACGCCTGATATAGATTATATATTCCTTTAAGAATATTTCTGGAGAATTGGGTAGGCACGGGGCTTTGCTAGAAGCCAACCATGTCTTGTAAATCGGTAAAAACGTAGTACTAGGTACGTACGTGTTTGGATAGTCCGACGACCGGATTTACTGCCAACATATCCGGGGATCTCATGGGTCGCTTCCCGAAGATTCACCGATGACGTATGACTCGCACATAATTAATCTGAGATTAATTAGAAGAGAGAGAAAATTAATCTGGGATTAATTACGTATTTATCTGGGATAAAATAATATTTAAAGAGATAGAAAATTAATCTGGGATTAATTACGTAGATATTTTATCTGGATAAAATAATATTTAAAGAGATAAAAATTAATCTGGGATTAATTACGTAGATATTTTATCTGGGATAAAATATTATTTAAAGAGAGAACAATTAATTTGGAATTAATCGATAAAATAATATATTCGATATATTAAACGAAATTGGATTTCGACGCAGAATTAAAATTAGATTTTAATTCGGGCGAACGAGTTAATTTAGAATTAATTCGTTAGCAACGTGAATAGTAATTTTGCTAGGCATTATTATTTAATTAAATTTGATTTAATTACGTCGCAACGGAAAATTTGTTAATTCGGAATTAGCGAGCCCGAGAGTGTTTGCGGGCCCACTCGCATTTCGAATTCAAGTGCGGCCCACAAGTCACATCAAGCATCAAATCACTAGTCAATCAAGTGATAGATGTCTTGTCACTTTGAGTGATTGACAACTTGTCACTTTTGAGTGATTGATGGTGGTGGTTGGATGGCTTAAATGCCATATACCATTTTTTGAATTTGGTATATCATTAATTGATTTAGGAAATCAAAAGCAACTAACACATTTTCTTCTTCCTCTCTCCACTCTCTCGGCCTTGGGCCATTTTCTTCTCCAAAAATCTGTAATTGCCGAGAACAAGGAGAAGCAAAGGGAAAGATTTGCGGCAAATTTTTCCGAGGTGCTAGCACACACATTATGAGTCTTACGAAGGTGATAGGGAAACCCACCCTTGAGCATGAAATGCACACCCAAGCTTGGAGCTTGGCCGAACAAATGGAGCACAAAAGAGGAGTCAATGCCGAGAACCTTGGAGGAAAAGCTTGAAGATTTTTATTGTTCCTCACATCGCAAAAGCCGATTAATGTAAGTATGATTCCGCCATACTTCTTTTGAGTATTCACACATGTTTTCATTGCTTGAATGATATTGCGACTAATCTAGAAACCAACAATGGTATCTTTAGCCATTTTGAGCATGAAATATACTTAGGGTAAAATTTGGGTAAATTGGATTTGAGCATGTTTTTGACTACTAAATTACTTGTTTGAGCATGCTTGTATATGTATGACTTGGGAGTTGTTTGTGATCAATTTGTGAAAAATGGAATGGATCAATTTTTCCCCAAATTTGAGGCTTGGCCGAAAGTTGAGACTACCCTAATGTCATGGTGATTTTGTGTTTTTGATCATTGGATGAGTTGAAATCATTTGGGTAATGTTGATTTAGGATTTAATTGGATTAAAACCGAATCGGAAAAAGAAATCCCTAATTGCCGTGAATGATGTAGTGTAGAATGAAAATGATGATTTTGATTCAATTGTGTTGGACATAAGTTGATGATGATAAGCATAATTAATTGTGTAAATTGATGTTTTGGAAATATTAATTTGGTTAATTAATTATGGCATACACTTTAGGTTAATTAAATTATGAAATTTGGAATTTTGGTAATTTAATTAATTGGGCCAAATTTGGAATTGGGCTTGTAAAGTTGTAATTGGGCTTAATGGGCTTGGTTGGGCCAAGTTTGGTTTAGGCTAATTGGTTGGATCCATTTGGGCCAAAACCATATCCATAAAGTCCAAATATGAACTTAATTCACCTTTAATTTTAATTGGGCCTAATGGCCTAAATTGTTTCTTGGCAAATAAGGGTGATTCCTTAAATGGCTTTGGATTTGGGTTGACCCATATTGACCAAAAGACCATGCTTAAGAAATTAATTAAAAGCCCATTGGACCTTTAATTAAATTGACATTGGATGTTATTTGGGCTTTTTGAGACCCGTAACGATTAGATTTAGAATCTAAGTCGTAAAGGACCTTAAAAAAGTGTAATTATTTAATTTAGAATTAACTATAGAATTAGTATTAAATACAAATTAAATTGAATTTAAGTGTGTAGTTTATATAATTCAAGAATTCGACTTTGAGTACTTATTCGAAAAACGAGTTTGACTCGCGCAAAATTTCAAATCGTGTTTGAACATTGGAGGTCATTAATTCAGATTAATTAATTGGATTAGATTGATTGATAACATTGATGGATGAGCGGAAAATATATCAATATTTACCGCCCCTTTTACTTAATATTTTGTTTAGTTTCTCGGGTTTGATGAACGTTTTGATGTGTTTTAGTTATTTTGCAGATAAAATAATATCGGGACTTAATGAAATCATTTAGGACGAAATATGGGTCAAATAAGGGCAATTATTGGACTTGATATTTTAATTTTGGAGATTGGAAACTTGAAAGGGCGTTTTGACGAAGTGCAGTTTTGGAAATTCCAGTTTTTGCATCTGTCGTATTTTGGGCATAACTTTTACTCAGATATCGGATTGAGCTGATTCAAGTGCCAGATTAAAGAAGACTCAAAGATCTACAACTTTGAAAGAGAAAATATTTTCGAATTCTGATGATTTCATGACCGAAATTGATGAACCATCCAGAAGTGTGTGGAGTGTAATTATTAAAAGTCATTATCAATCATTTTCAAAGCAAAATATTAATTAATTAATAATTAATAAAAATTATCAAATCAACACCAAACAAGATAAGCAATTAGTGGAGCAATTATGGATTTGGTGGAGTAATTAGTGGAGAAATAATAATATAGTGGATTGGTGGAGAATTTGATGGATGATTTGATGGTGGCAAAATTTTGCCTATAAATACCAAGCCATTTCATTTGTAAAATTCATACTTTCTTCTTTGAAATTCTTAATGAATAAATAAGAAGATTGTATCTAGTTTGTTTATTTTTAGTTTTCAGTAATTAATTTTCAGTTTCGCACTTTCTTTTATTTACTTTTCAGTTTTTACTTTCCGCAATTTACTTTTACGCACAATACTTTTCTTTCTTTAATTTTTCAGTTTTTACTTTTCAGTAATGAGGAGGTAACTTCCCCAGCTAGGGTGAAAGGTAATTCTTTTACTATTGCTATTTAGATTAATCTCCCTTAAATATAATATATTCACTATTTAAAATATTGACTTAAAAAGGATACCGCTATATTGGTCGGTTGGTAATTCATTTAATCTGGTTTAACCTGACTAATCAAGGATACCGCCAGATTGGTCGGTTGGTAATTAAACTTTTTACCGCCTATATGGCAGGTTCATGGACAAATATTTTACCGCCTTAATGGCCGGTTGGACTTAATTTGACTTAATCAGGTTACCGCCTATATGGCTGGTTGGTAATGTTATCACAAGTTTATATATTATATTATGGGAGATATCTAAATTAGTAGTAGTAAAAGTAATTCCTTTTACCTTAGCATTTTATTTTATTGTAATTTACTTTTCAGTATTTACTTTACCGCATTTTTACTTTATGTCTTTTATTTTCAAGTTTTACTAGCCCTAGTTATGTGTTGTAACTAAATTAGTTATCTGGGGTTGTGATGAAATCCAATATCACCGTTTTATAAGGGTTAGATTATAGTTGGGTAATATAAAGATTTATTTATTGAGTCTTAATCTTAATGCTTTTTCATTAACTGGCCATTAATAAAATTGATCTGGTAAATCTAAAATGAACTAGACATAGGGATTTTAGGTTCAGCCTTAGACTCAATAGCCCACGATCTTCCTTGAGGATAGATAACCCTTTAATAGATTTCCTTACAGGATAGGAATATACCTGTCGGGCGGGGGTAGCCATAATTGGAACTTAAACTTAATGAATCCAGATAATTTGGTTGACATAGACATATGGTTCAATTGGGTTAAACTGGGTATTTGTGTCTGACCATCGACAGAGGCTTACACATAATTTAGTGTTCCAGGTTAATAAATCAATATATTACCCAACTTTAAGATAACCACTTCATCTTTAAAATGATATTGGAAGAAATCACAACCCTAGATAGTTTTAATATTGAATTTTCTTAAAACCTATTTTCGACAATTTTATTTACTTGCTTTTAAATTTAGAATCGTCACCATTTCAAATCAATCAATCAACTTGTTAGATATTAGTAATCATTTGACCTCATAAAATTAATAGTTTAGATATTAAGTCCTCGTGGGATCGATATTTTTATACTACTTGAACGATACGTGCGCTTGCGTTATACGTGTGTGTTTACGCCGGTCAAGTTTTTGGCGCCGTTGCCGGGGACTTATTTATCTTTTACTATTAGTTTAGGGGTTAGATACGTTACTTGTATCTAATTTCTTTTTACTTATTGTTTTGTTTTCTTGTGTTTCAGGTTCTCAGAAACTTCATGAGACGAACCAGAAGCTTTGAACTCGATCCACCGCTTGACCCAGAAATTGAAAGAACCATCAGACAGTTGAGAAGGGAAAGGCGAGAAGGCCAAGAAGCTTTAGTCAACATGGAACCTGAACCTTTGAACGTTGCACCACCAATTCCCATTCGAGACAGAACCATTCCGGTGGTTGACAGACTCATTCCTGTATTGTACTTCCTCCCTTACCAGCAAATGTGTGTGACATCAAAACATGCATTCAGATGATTCAGCACTCAGTTCAGTTCGGGGGGAATGCAACTGAAGATCCTAATTCCCACATCAGCAACTTCCTGGAAGTTTGCGGCACTTTTAACTACAACAGAGCATCAGAAGAAGCAATGAGACTGCGAGTTTTCCCATCTCTGAAGGACAGAGCTAAAGCTTGGCTACATTCACTACCAGCAGGTTCCATCACAACTTGGAACACTTTAGCCACCAAATTTCTTGCAAAATACTTTCCACCAGCCAGAACCGGAAAATTGAGGAATGACATCACATCCTTTGTACAACAAGATTCAGAATCCCTCTGCGAAGCTTGGGAAAGGTACAAAGATTTACTCCGGAAATGTCCTCACCATGAGATTCCAAAATGGCTACAAGTCCAAACATTCTATAATGGACTTTCTGGAATAATGAGAACCACAATCGATGCTGCTGCTGGAGGAGCCTTGATGGCAAAAGGAGAAGATCAAGCCTGGGACCTAATCGAAGAAATGGCCAACAACAATTCCTTGTGGCCAACAGAAAGGAGCATGATCCAAAGAATTGCAGGAATTTATGAAGTTGGAGCAAACACAGCAGTGAATACCAGGCTGGATCAGATATGCAAATGTCTAGAAACACTTAGCACGCAAGTTGTGAACATCACTGGATCCACAAGTTCACACATATGGAGGAGCACCAGAACCAAAACAACATGAAGAAGAAACGGTGAATTATGTCAACAATTTCAACAGACAAGGGAACAATCCATATTCCAACACCTACAACCCAGGGTGGAGGAATCATCCCAATTTATCATGGAGCAACAATTCAGGCCAACAGCAGAACTATCCACCACCTGAATTCACAACAACAAAAGGCCAGGAGCAGACAAATGAATCAGGAATAACAGAAGTGTTGACCCACTTGAAAAAGATAGAAGCAAAACACGACTCTCAAGCAGCAAGATATGATACTATGTTTCAATCCCAATCAGCATTAATTCAAAGTCAATCTGCTTCTATTAAAGCACTGGAGAATCAAATGGGACAACTGGCAAATGCTCAGAGTTACAGACCGCCAGGTACCCTTCCTAGCAACACAGAGCCAAATCCAAGGAACATGGGGAAGGAGCAATGTCATGCCATCATGTTAAAAAGCGGTACTGAAATTAACAAAGATGTTGGAGTCAAAACAACTGCTGAGGAAGTTCCAAAAGAAACAAAGCAACAGATGGAGGAAAAAGAAGCAAGGAAAAAGAACAGATCACTCCACCTCCACCTTTTCCTCAACGTCTTCAGAAGAACAAATTGGACAAGCAGTTTTCTCGGTTCCTGGAGATCTTCAAAAAGCTGCATATCAACATTCCATTTGCAGAAGCGTTGGAACAAATGCCCACCTATGCCAAATTCATGAAAGATATTCTTTCACGAAAACGGAGATTGGGAGATTACGAGACAGTAGCATTAACAGAAGAATGCAGTGCCATCATTCAGAGGAAACTTCCCCCAAAGTTGAAAGATCCTGGCAGTTTCACTGTTCCTTGCGTCATAGGAGAACATAACTTTGGTAAGGCTTTGTGTGATTTAGGTGCGAGTGTTAACTTGATGCCTTTCTCTATTTTCAGGAAATTACAGATTGGAGAAACAATGCCAACTTCAGTCTCACTGCAACTTGCTGATAGAACGCTCGTATTTCCGAGAGGCGTAGTTGAGGATGTGCTGGTCAAGGTTGACAAATTCATTTTCCCAGCAGATTTTATTGTCCTTGATATGGAGGAAGACGCAGACGTGCCAATCATCCTTGGGAGACCATTCTTGGCTACAGGTCGAACCATTATTGATGTACAAAAAGGAGAATTAACCATGAGGGTACAGGACCAAGAAGTAACATTCAATGTTTTCAAGGCCATGAATTTCCCAGATGATGAAAAGAAGGAGGAATGTTTCAAACTCGATGTGATACACAGTACCATTCAGAACTCTGATGAAAGACAAAGTTCTACTGACAAACTTAAAACATGTCAATTGCCTGTAGCCTAAAGATAAAGCGTCTTTTGCACTGAAAGAGCCAATTCTTGCACTACAAGCAACAGAAGAGAAAAGTTCCACCAGCTCAACGAATTGGAGGAATTTCACAATCAGCCTTTTGAGGATGCCAAATTGTACAAAGAAAAGGGCAAGAAGAGACATGATGAGAAGTTAGTGCGCATACAACTGGAACCAGGGCAGAAGGTACTGTTAAACAAATCAAGGGTGAAATTCTTCCATGGAAGCCAAAATCACGGTGGTCAGGTCCATTTGTGATCACCAAAGTTTTACCAAATAGAGCCGTTGAGATACATGATCCTGACGCTAACAAAACTTTCAAGGTTAAAAACAAGCGTGTCAAGCACTACTGGGGAGAATCATTTGAGCGACAAAAAGAAAGTGTTACACTTTCAGATCCAGCTTAACGTTCGAGAAGCCAAGTCTGGCTGACGACTTTAAACTTAGCGCTAGCAGGGAGGCAACCCATGCAATTTGTGTATATATTGTGATTTGGTGTGTTTTATTTTTGTGTGTTTAATTTTTGCAGGATTAGTCATTTCAATATGGAAGAAGCTCTCGCAAATCTTCGCAAGCAATTTCCTTCTCTCCCTCAAAAATCTCTGATGAAAGTATACAAAGCTCGCTTGGAACGGATGAGGTTATTGACAATCCATGGTATTCCTAATGATATTCGTTGGGTAATTGAAGCACGAGTCCGATTGGCAGGTGAGTCTTCTGACTCTTTTATTTCACATCTGCCTGGTTTAGGAAGAAGCACCTATGCAAAGAAACGAAGAGCTAAGCAAATGGGTGTTTGTTTCAAATGTGCACGATTTAATTGCAACACTCGTTGTCGTTCTTTAGGAATGGTGTCTGATAATCGCGAAGACAAAATTAAATTCATTAGGGATGGCTTGAGTAAGGAGTCTTTAGATGAAATATCTTCAACTCTTGAGACGCATCCCAGTGGATATGTTCACATAGCCATTCGCAAATTACATACACAATTCCAAAAGGAAAGACAACTGTTAAGTCTCGGGAATCTGACTCAAAAAGACCCTGTTTGCCAATTTATAAGAAAATTGGATGGGAAGCTTGTCCCTGACGCATAGACGTCAATCAAGCCGTTACTTTTCTTGTAAATATTATATCTCTTTGTCTTTTCTTAATAATTGTGATTTGTTTTGTTTTTCTCTTTTTTTCTCCGACAGGATCCAGACTTTTGACTATCACGATTTCTTTTGTTGTTAGCTAATAATCGTCCTTTGGAAGATATTGTGCTATTTTACTCACCCTTTTCAGGTACTATAAATTCAGCCCGTCATTGCACTTTTGAAGGCATCCTGATTTGAAAAAGAAATACATAAAAAATGGAAGCCACTTCAAGAAGACGAGTTGAAAACATCTGTGTGTTTTTGCGGTAGTAGTGTTGGTACTAAGCCACAATACGTAGAAGCAGCACAGGAATTGGGTCGAGTCTTAGCAGCAAGGAATATGCACTTAATATATGGCGGAGGCAATCTTGGACTAATGGGGATCGTTTCAAAGGCTGTACAGGAGGAGGAGGCAGTCATGTTTTGGGAATCATCCCAAAACCCTTGGCAGAGGCAAATCTTATTGGATCATCAAACGGAGAGGAACTGATCGTGCC
The DNA here is from genome assembly GCA_019454045.1 of Zanthoxylum bungeanum. Classification (NCBI taxonomy): domain Eukaryota; kingdom Viridiplantae; phylum Streptophyta; class Magnoliopsida; order Sapindales; family Rutaceae; genus Zanthoxylum; species Zanthoxylum bungeanum. Next base: position 207,402 of record SKCR01038126.1, read on the forward strand.
AGGTATGTCTGAACGACTGGTAGAAATGATTAACCGTGCTGATGCTTTTATTGCTTTGCCAGGTGGCTTGGGTACATTGGAGGAAATTTTTATTGTGTTATCTTGGGCGAACCTGAACATACACCAGAAACCACTTGGACTGTTTAATGTTGATGGATTTTATGATTTTCTTTGTGTGTTTCTGATGAGCTCGGGAGAAATGGGTTCGTGTCAAAACCTTTGAAAGAACTCCTCTTCACTGCCAGAACTGCTCCGGATCTAATAGACCAACTCATAGCCTATGAACCACAAGTTGACCCTATCCTTTCAAAGATAAATTGGTCCGAGGACGATCGTGGTAAGAGGCGTCAGATTAATCTGGATCTTAACCTTTAATTTCCTGTAGATTTTCAGCTAACCAGGTACAACCTTTTTAACTCTCATTTTACTGTTTAAGACATTGGGGACAATGTCTCATTTAGGTTTGGGGGGGGAGGGAATTAGTTGATCAGTACCTTGTTTTTAGTTTGTGTGTTATTTTTATTTTTAGTCCAAAATTTTTCGAAAAATACAAAAAATTGAAAAATTTTCAAAAATTACAAAAATTTTTTTTTTGTGTTTTTATTTTTGACTAAAAAGGTGAAATTGGTAAAAGATAGCTGAGTAAGGAGTTTCACTCCTGAGACGTATCTCAAACCTAATTCGAAACAAGTTAATTTTGTTTATTTCATTTTGAATTATTTAATTTTTGAATTCTCCTTAAAACGGACTAAAAGGATCTTCATATGCTCAATTGATAGATATTATCAACATATATAGTAACATACGGACATGAGCTAAATTGAAAAGTTTGTAATATTCATCATGTAATATATTTTAATTATAATAACATTCAAAATAATATATAAAAAAAATAAAAAAAAATAAAAAAACGTAAAACGTCTGAGATCCGGGTTATTAAGTCTGTAAGGGTGTTTTAACACCTAGTGCCCTAAAACCAACTAGTTTGGGAGTCACTGGCCCAAAGCTCGCTACATGGATCAATGATGTTGCAAAAATATTTATATCTAATGTCTGGGTAATTAAGTCCGTAGGGGTGTCTTAACACCTGGTGCCCTAAAACCAACTGGTTTGGGAGCCACCGACCCAAAGCTCGCTACATAGACAGAAGATATTGTATATAAATAAAAAATAGAGAAAAAAGAAAGAAAAAATCAGAAAAATCAGAAAAAAAAATTTACTCCATTACTATAAAAATGTGTGAAATCTAATAGAACCTTAGGACAAAAATATTATTCTCTTATCAATTGCACTTGTGACTGTTGTGGGCAAAAATGAGTTGATTAATATTTTGCTGGCTGTGTATATGGAGAATGGTAAATATAATCGGAGAATTTACTTATTCGGTAGTTTAGAAAGAAACAAAACAACTAGTAACTTGGAGTAGAAGTTTCACCTGATTAGTCACTAACATCTTTATTCTCTTTTCTCTTGTCTTTTTACTTTTGTGTGCATTAGTTTTATTATCTTTTTACTTTTGTAAAACGTTTGTGGGTATCGTTGCTGTAAGCCCTCACGAGACTATAACTCGTCCACTAGGGACACCTAGGGGTTTAAAGGCTTGTTGCATATGCTAAATGCAACCGTGATCCCTACGAAAGTGGATTAGTTTAATTTTAATTTTTTTTGTTGTTTTGCTCGAGGACTAGCAAAATGTTAGGTTTGGGGTGTGATGGTGTGATGAGTGGAAAATATATCAATATTTACCGCCCCTTTTACTTAATATTTTGTTTAGTTTCTCGGGTGGGTTTGATGAACGTTTTGATGTGTTTTAGTTTATTTTGCAGATAAAATAATATTGGGACTTAATGAAATCATTTAGGATGAAATATGGGTCAAATAAGGGTAATTATTGGACTTGATATTTTAATTTTGGAGATTGGAAACTTGAAAGGGCCGTTTTGACGAAGTGGAAGTGCAGTTTTGGAAATTCCAGTTTTGTGCATCTGTTATATTTTAGGCATAACTGTTTACTCAGATATCGGATTGAGCTGATTCAAGTGCCAGATTAAAGAAGACTCAAAGTTCTACAACTTTGAAAGAGAAAATATTTTCGAATTCTGATGATTTCATGACCGACCGAAATGATGATGAACCATCCAGAAGTGTGTGGAGTGTAATTATTAAAAGTCATTATCAATCATTTTCAAAGCAAAATATTAATTAATTAATAATTAATAAAAATTATCAAATCAACACCAAACAAGATAAGCAATTAGTGGAGCAATTATGGATTTTGGAGGAGTAATTAGTGGAGAAATTAATAATGGATTGTGGTGGGTGGAGAATTTGATGGATGATTTAATGGTGGCAAAATTTTGCCTATAAATACCAAGCCATTTCATTTGTAAAATTCATACTTTCTTCTTTGAAATTCTTAATGAATAAATAAGAAGATTGTATCTAGTTTGTTTATTTTTAGTTTTCAGTAATTAATTTTCAGTTTCGCACTTTCTTTTCTTTACTTTTCAGTTTTTACTTTCCGCAATTTACTTTTACGCACAATACTTTTCTTTCTTTAATTTTTCAGTTTTTACTTTTCAGTAATGAGGAGGTAACTTCCCCAGCTAGGGTGAAAGGTAATTCTTTTACTATTGCTATTTAGATTAATCTCCCTTAAATATAATATATTCACTATTTAAAATATTGACTTAAAAGGATACCGCTATATTGGTCGGTTGGTAATTCATTTTAATCTGGTTTTAACCGACTAATCAAGGATACCGCCAGATTGGTCGGTTGGTAATTAAACTTTCTTACCGCCTATATGGCAGGTTCATGGACAAATCTTTTTACCGCCTTAATGGCCGGTTGGACTTAATTTGACTTAATCAGGTTACCGCCTATATGGCTGGTTGGTAATGTTATCACAAGTTTATATATTATATTATGGGAGATATCTAAATTAGTAGTAGTAAAAGTAATTCCTTTTACCTCAGCATTTTATTTTATTGTAATTTACTTTTCAGTATTTACTTTACCGCATTTTTACTTTATGTCTTTTATTTTCAAGTTTTACTAGCCCTAGTTATGTGTTGTAACTAAATTAGTTATCTGGGGTTGTGATGAAATCCAATATCACCGTTTTATAAGGGTTAGATTATAGTTTGGGTAATATAAAGATTTATTTATTGAGTCTCAATCTTAATGCTTTTTCATTAATTGGACATTAATAAAATTGATCTGGTAAATCTAAAATGAACTAGACATAGGGATTTTAGGTTCAGCCTTAGACTTAATAGCCCACGATCTTCCTTGAGGATAGATAACCCTTTAATAGATTTCCTTACAGGATAGGAATATACCTGTCAGACGGGGGTAGCCATAATTGGAACTTAAACTTAATGAATCCAGATAATTTGGTTGACATAGACATATGGTTCAATTGGGTTAAACTGGGTATTTGTGTCTGACCATCGACAGAGGGACAAACATTTAGTGTAGTTGGTTCAACAGAATATATTAAAAACAGATAGATAAAAACATAGAACCACCACACTTTAAATGATAAGAAGAAATCACAACCTAGATATTTTTTAAAGATTGAAATTTTACACTAAAACTTTTTCGAAAAAAATTTTACTTACTTAACTTAAATTTAGACAATTTACAACCGTTTCAAATCAATCAATAAAACTTGTTAGATATTAGATATTAGTTTGACCTCATAAAATTAATAGTTTAGATATTAAGTCCTCGGGGGATCGATATTTTTATACTACTTGAACGATACGTGCGCTTGCGTTATATGTGTGTGTTTACGCCGGTCAAACATGCTTGTGTGAATACATGGATGCGATGTATGAATAATGTATATCAGATGGATATTAGATGGGTGAGGGCAATTTTGGAATTGTTGTGTAATAAATTTAGAATTTATTAATTGGACCTGCGTGTCCCAGCCTATTACCTCTTGACTCTTTGTATTTCTCTTCTCACCTATTCCCCTCATTGTAAATGAGGTTTCTTTAGAAAGAAGTGTAGATAGTTAATATAGTAGAAGTAATATTTGTGCTAGTGGAAGAGAGGAAATTGAGAGATTTGTTCGAGGAACAATGTGTTTAAGTATCCATCCGCATATCATTATTAAATTTATTTATACGCGCCTTATTATGTTTTTAGAATGCATGTTTAAGGGTGTATGATGATGATGAGACCTACCAAAGATAATTAATGGTTGCCAATTTACGCGAAAAAAACCCTCAACACATATTTAAGCGTTTTCCTTCCATTGAGTGATTCTTACTCAAGATCCAAGATTGGCACTGGTTTGTTGGCCAAAGTCAAGACCTTTGTCCGTCTCGCATGTGTTTGAATCATGAAAGCTTTGTTCCATATCGGTGTCTTGTCCAAGTTGTGATTTGTTGGCCAAAGTCAAGATCACTTCTTGTCCATCGACATCGATTACGAAGCTTTCCAAGGTCAATGGGTTCCGCTTAACTGGGATCATTAAGTTTGTTGTGCCAAAGCCAATGCTTAGTTGATTCAGAGGAAAAAAGTTAGAGAATATATTGGATATATTGGATATATTGGATATATTGGCATATATAAGATATATGTTTCGGACTTGGATGTCCACCTACTGGATCTAGGAATTGGATATGATCCAATTGATCTTAGAGATCTACCTAGTTAATTATCATACAATTTGTTGGCCAAAGTCAAGATTGTGTGTTATTTAACGGGATCCTAGCCCACTAGGAAACAAGGTTTCCCGAGTACTCCACAGAGAGTTAGAGGCTCGCCGAAAAATAATGGGAGGCAAATATTAAATTTGCAATATTCGTTTAGTTACTTGCCAATACGCGCTCATTTCAATTTTTCGTCATATAAATTAATATATTAGTTGGACTAATATTTAATCGTTGTTTTAATTAAAAAGTTGGACTGTATTCAAACTAATTCAATTATAGTTAATTATATAATTGGATTATAGTAATCAATATATTTGAATTTAACCAATCAAATTATAGTTGATTATATAGTTAGACTATAGTAATCATTATAATCAATAGTACCTAAAATCGTTAATTGGATAGTTGGACTATAGCAATCAAGATAACTGAAAGATTAGTGTTTAAAACATAATCCTGGGTGAAAATGTCATTAAACGACTTTAAATTTTCAGATTGGGAATAAAATCTCAGGATAGTCCTGGAGACCGAGAAGTTACTTTGTTTGATATAGTGACGTCTCGAGCCTAAGCCTGAAGTTGAGCAAATAGTAGAACATGATATTTGGAATATTCATGTGATGATAACTTTAGTGCTTAATCCGTTATGCTTGCCGCAAAGACTCCTTAATTTCTTAGCCAGAACTAAGGATTAGATTCTTATAGTATGATATTGAAATTGAAGGATCTTCATAGATCTATCCTTAGATCTTAGAAGTACAAATTGCATTAGACAACTCTTGGAGAGTTAATGGCTATACTCAAGGAGACAAAGCCAGAGTTTGAAATAGGGCAAGAAGAGCAAGGCGCATCTTAATTCGACATCCCAGAAGGCCAAGGCTTGGCCAAAGGCTTCTGGGGTGTGGAAAAAAGGGCAAAGTCATTATAATCTTCTGGGAAGACATCAGACATATCCCAAAATGTCTGCCTAAATTATGGCAAACGGGGTCACTGGAAGCGTGACTGCCGTATGGACAAAGCAGACATGAAGGAAGTGAAGAGGGGCAAGGCTCCGGCTTCAACTATGTTTGTCATAAACATGTTCGCTACTAGTATTAAAATTGGATTTTAGATACTGAGTATGGTACATAAATATGTACTGATGTGCAGAATCTGCTGACAAGCAGGATACTGACTTCAGATGAGATTGATCTGCAAATCGGAAACGGGACGAGAGTCGCTGTTTTGACCGTAGAAATCTAAGTTTAGGAACTACCCTTCGGGTGTGTACTTAAATTAGGAAACTGTTACAATGTAACTAGTTTGACTAGAAACATTATCTCTATATCAGAGTATAATCCGTTGCGGATATACCTTTATATTCTAGAACACTAAAGTGTTTCATTTTATAAAGATGATATTGAGATAAACACATTAGATATGAATAACATTATTCATATTTTGAATATAAAAGAATCTCAAACATATAACATGACAAACAAATAGCTCAAACTGAATTTATCAATTGAGACTTAATTGTGGCATTGTTGTCTGGGACACATTAAACAAGACTCGTATATCCACACTTTTGAAGAGTGGATACTAGGACAGATTTGATTCTATTCAAATAATGTCTACGAATCTAGTTTATTAGGCAAAGTGCCTGAAATACTTTTTACTTGGTAAAAGTATAAGTGCCACCGATCTGTTAGCCCTCGTTCATAGTGACGTAAGTGGGCCCATATCTAGCTAGGCTAGAGGTGGATATGAATACTTCGTAACCTTTACGGATGTAGCATCGCGTTATGGTTATGTGTTTCTTGTGAAACACGAATCGAAAACTTTTGATAAATTCAAAGAGTTTGGACACGAAGTAGACAGACAGACCGACTAAAGTATTAAAACCGTCACGGTTAGACCATGATGGAAAATACTTAAGCAATATGTTTCTCAAATTCTTGAAAGAGTATAGTATTCTTTCAATGAGGACTCCTCCCGGAACACGTCATTTTTGACGGTGTGTCCAAACGGAGAAACCAAATTTTGTTGGACATGATAAGGTTAATCATGAGTCGCTCTGATCTACCATTTCCTTCAAAAGATATGCATTAATCAGTGCAAAACTTATTTTGAATAAGGTTCCATAAAAATCTGTTTGACAGACTTCATATTAGATATGAACAGGAAAGAAACATGGTTTTCACAATCCTGAAGATTTGGGAATGCTGGGCATATGTTTGGATGATACCAAACTAGAACCCAAATCGGATAAGTGCCTAAGTTGTAGGTTATCCTAGGGTAACCATAGTATAGTACTTATACAACTCACTTGAGAACAAATTTAATTGTTGCTCGCCATGCGGTTTTCCCAAGAGGAACACCTATATGCAGTGGTAAGTGGGAGGAAAGTAAAACTCGATGAAAATCGAAGTAATACTATTCCAGGCACCGATTCCTTAACGGAACACAAATAGTTCATCAAGGATGAAACTATACCATAATCTTCAAATACACAAGAACCGCGCAAGTCGGAGAGAGTCAGAAAACAACCTGGGAGGTATGGGTTTCTGATCTCACCTCGTAAAAGATGTCAATCTTATTGAGGAATACGAACTGACTACGTATGAGGAAGTGATACAAGGTATTGACTCCCTATTATGGAAAAGTGCCATGAAGTATGAAATGGATTCCATGTATATCAACCAAGTTTAGACACTGGTTGTTGTACCGAAAGACATTGTGCCTATTGGTACTATATAACGGAAACCTTTTGGAGGATGTTTATAACATCCTGACGGTTTTGTCGTACCAAAACAAGCAAACAAGGTTTGCAGGTTATTCGATCCATTTATGGATTGAAGCAAGCATTGCGTTCTTGGAACTATCGTTTTGATGTAATCATAATGGTGTATGATTTAATTCAAAACGAAAATGATTCTTATGTATATAAGGAGGTTAGTGGGAGCGCACTGCCATTGATTGTCCTAATAATGATGATATATCATTTCTTGGAAATGACATTCCCATAATACAATCGGTGAAAGCTTGGCTTTCATGAAAAATTCTCCGTAGAATTCTTGGGAGAGACAACCTTTATTCTAGAAATAAGGATCTACTGAGATAGATCTAAAAGTTGTTGGTACTCTTCGAGAAACCATACATTGATAAATGTACACGACCTGGTGTCTCATATGCTTTGAGCAAATGGAGTCATAATCAGGCCAATCCAAGTGATAGTCCCTGGATTGATGTTAAGAACATCCTTACATATCTTAGATGATCTAAGGATGCTTTCTTAAGCTATGGAGAAGGAGAACTTGAAGTGACTGGGTTCACTGTTGCAAGTTTCCTAACCGATAAAAATGACTATTAGTCGTAACAAAGGTACTATACAATTTGAATTACGGAACAGTGAGTTGGAAATCTTCCAAGCAAGATATTGTTACCGAATAAACAATAAAAGCGGAATATTATTGCAGCTGAGGCAGCAATAGAAGATTTTTGGATCGATAATAATCCTAATCAGATTAGGAGTAGTCCTGTTAGCAGCTGAGCTAGGCTACAACACATGCTAAAGAATTAATGGTCTCATCAAAGATCCAGATATATACTTCAATATTAATCTGATTCGTTCGGATCATACATCGTGGCGATGTGATGATTGAATAAATCACATCAGATGATAACACTGTAAATCCACTGACGAAAGCTTTTACTCAGCAGAAATTTGAGCGAACCGTACATAGTTCGGGTGTAGGATACTTGAGTGATTGGCTATAGGCCAAGTGGGAGATTGTTGAACAATTATGACCCATAGCATCACTATTTGTACAGATCATGGTGTTGTTGTACAAATTAACTATGTGAAAAAGGAAATTGCCCATTTATCATTTGTAATTAGATTACCAAGATGTATAAATGATAAAAGGTCCTTATGATTAGTTCCGGATTGAGATGATATGAGATAGTATCAATCCACGAAGGTTTAATCATTAAATATCCCTAGTCAGAGTATTATCGAGATTGGACATCGATAATGCGTAAAAGACTAGTATTACACTTGTGCGCGTTGTGGGAGCATAACATCATAGTTCTCATATATTTGGGTATAGGATACTCATGCAAGTGTAATATGAGGTTGTGTTTACCGATGGTACGGGAACAGCTTCGCTCTGGATAGACCCCTCGGAATTCCATTGGTAGTATAACAATGTGTCTATGGAAGTCCGAATTAGGGTAGGTGTATTTGGTCTTAACATGAGACTTACACCGCTAATACTTGCGACAATCAATATACTTTGGTTTTGGTCCTCCAGGGCTTTAACAGGTTCTGTGTACGCCTCTTCTGGGTATATTGAGAATCGTAGTGTATTGGGTGTGATGTCAAGACAGAATTATCATTCCAGTCATAGTGGAGATGATGATCACGTAGGATACGGAACCGGTGCTCTTTTATGCTGCAGCTATCGGGATAATATGACTAGGTCATGATTATCCAATTATAGAGACTAGTTACCAGAGATCCGATATGTGCTTCGTACGGGGCAGACACAATTCCAGCCCCAGGCCTAGCACGTGACATCCAATGCTGGATCGAAATATGCAATACTACGTATACTACGCCTGATATAGATTATATATTACTTTAAGAATATTTCTGGAGAATTGGGTAGGCACGATGCTTTGCTAGAAGCCAACCATGTCTTGTAAATCGGTAAAAATATAGTACTAGGTACGTACATGTTCAGATAGTCCGACGACCAGATTTACTGCCAACATATCCGGGGATCTCATGGATCGCTTCCCGAAGATTCACCGATGACGTATGACTCGCACATAATTAATCTGGGATTAATTAGAAGAGAGAGAAAATTAATCTGGGATTGCCGAGAACAAGGAGAAGCAAAGGGAAAGATTTGCGGCAAATTTTTCCGAGGTGCTAGCACACACATTAGGAGTCTTACGAAGGTGATAGGGAAACCCACCCTTGAGCATGTAATGCACACCCAAGCTTGGAGCTTGGCCGAACAAATGAAGCAAAAAAGATGAGTCAATGCCGAGAACCTTGGAGGAAAAGCTTGAAGATTTTTTGTTGTTCCTCACATCGCAAAAGTCGATCAATGTAAGTATGATTCCACCATACTTCTTTTGAGTATTCACACATGTTTTCATTGCTTGAATTGATCTTGGGACTAATCTAGAAACCAACATCCATAAGTGTCGGGTAGTCGGTTCGGTCAAAAATGTGTTTTAGGCCATTTTGCGGAAAATCGGTTTTCGTAAAAGTTTCGCGAAGTTTCAACTATGTTTATGTTAATATTTGATATTAAATAAATAGGTTTAGGTGAAATATGAATAAATTATTCATATTAGATATTGAATAATTTATTTGGTATTTTTGAAAAAAATTTAAAATATGATTTCGCCCGAACCCGTGCTTCCGCTGCGCCCATCGCCCAAAACCCCAACAGAAACACACATGAGAAATATAGGGGCAAGATTGAAGTCTTTAGAAGTACAGATTGGGCAGATTGCTTCCTCCTTGACTAACCACCAGAAATGTATATATCCAAGCAATACCGAAGTCAACCCAAAAGAGCAGTGTCAAGCCATAACCCTCAGAAGCAGAAAAGAGATTAAAGACACCTCTCAGAATTTTGGCAGTAAATAAAAAGAAGTGACATTTCAGGAGGAAAAAGTAATAGAAGAAGAGAGTAATACACCGGCTCCTCCTTATAAACCACCTCATATCTCGAAGTCACCTTTGTCATACCCTCAACGCTTTCAAAAGAATAAGTTGGATGCTGAGTTTTCCAAATTTCTAGATATCTTCAAAAGATCCATATCAATATCCCATTCGCAGATGCTTTGGAACAAATGCCAAATTATGTGAAGTTTATGAAGGAGATAATGTCCAAGAAGAGGAATCTGATAGTTTTGAAACAGTATCACTCACAGAGGAGTGTGGTGCTATCATACAGAAGAAGCTTCCACCAAAGCTAAAGGATCCAAGTAGTTTCACCATACCGTGCACTATTGGGAATCGATATTTTGGTAAGACACTATGTGATTTAGGGGCAAGTATCAATCTCATGCTGTTATCCATCTTCAAACAGTTGGGCATAGGTGACGTAAAGCCAACCACAATGACATTATAGCTAGCAGATAGATCTCTCACCTACCTGAGAGAAATAATAGAAGATGTGTTGGTTAATGTGGATAAATTCTATTTTCCTGTTGACTTTCTTGTTCTTGATATGGAAGAGGATCATGAGGTCCCAATCATCATTGGGAGACCGTTCTTGGCAACCGACAGAGTGGTCATTGATGTGAAAAAAGATGAACTGAAAATGAGAGTTCCAGATGAAGAAGTCACCTTCAGTATTTTCGAAGCCACACCGAGTCCTCAAGTTGATGTAGAATGTAACATGGTAGATATTGTTGAGAATGGAGTTTCAAACACGCAAGTTGAATCAGAATTTCAGCAACCAACGGGCATAGTGAAGCCGTGTATAAAAGAAGATCCTCCATAACCAATACTGAAATCGATCCTAAAGCACTGTAAAAAGAGGAAATCCAGAGTCAGCGCTCACCTGAAGATGATCCATGGGAAGCTCAAACAATGGTCAAGTCAATTTTGCCACATGTGCAGCCCCAAATTTCAGCCATCAGTAGATCTTGGAGGACCTCATAGAGTTACATTGCCACAGCCTGCCAAACTATCCTTTTCATGTCACAACGACCGATGGATAAAAAATAAGAAGCTACCGTTGTTAGGGTTGGTGCTCGGAGTGCCAATCCGGATCGTATTTATGTCCAATTCATAAATAAAAATAATTTTTTTCCCATAATATTACTTACTTAATGGTAGCACCTCTTATTTTTATATACTTATTCGATTTAATTACGATTAGATTGAAACTAAATTGATTTACTGATATGTATATATTAGACAAAGGCCATAGGATTTACAACGTAGTGCGCAGTTACAACATAATTTGTAATTGACATTGGGAAGCGTCACTATACATTGTATATTCTCAAATAAAGTTCCTGGTCAAGATTTACTGACACAGGTCGGTTACTAAAATCCGCTGAGAACAATACATGTCGTATATCGAGACTTGGTCCGATGGCTTATCCAAATGAACCATGAGTCTTGGGAGACTCGTATAGACGTGTAGGTGTTTATTTGATAAACACTGAAAAACTCACTGAAGATTTCCTAATAGATAGTACACCAACGTCAATAGGAATCTTTTCGAGTCGAGTAGCATAATGGTCATTCGACTTGAGATACCACTGTGGATATATGAGATATCTTTCACACTTTGATGGCAGTCACGTCACCGATCTACATAGATCAGACCTCCGTCTGTTCATTGGGTGTGGACTGATGCTCATGATATCCTGTGAGTATCAGATAGAATCCGTCAGTCATGTGTACATGGCATATGTATCATGTACGTATTTGCGATCTAGTAAATCCATGGCCGTGGTATACTTCGAAAGCAAGTTCCGAGTGTTATTTAGAGATCGTAAATTTAAAAGTCGACTATATTATACCTTAGGGATTTGACATTCTTATCTATATCCTCGGTATAATATTGATAGCCTGTGATAAAAGGATTATACGTATGCATTGACCTCGACTTGTATAGTTTAGCGAGATTATCCGTGGTAGTCATAATTCATGAGTGAGTGAATTATGGACATGAAATTGGATTTCATGAAGGATAAACCTAAACTCAGAGAGTCCCATAATATGAAGTGTACTCGTTGAGCACTTGGACAACGCGTTAGGAATAATATAGATTATTCATAATACTTCACCAGATTAAATGAGTTAATTCGAATCGTTTAAACAGTTAAACAAAAATACATGCATTAGGGGCATTTCGGTCAATTAATAATTAATGTGTATTTGTATTTGATACAAGATTTGATTTGATACATATTAATTAATTGTCAAATGAGACTTTGACACATGCCATTAATATATGTATTTGTTATTTAATGTAAATAAAATACATATATAATAATATTCGCATTAATTAATTATTTAGATGTTTAAATGTTAAAAATCTAGATAATTAAATTATTTCAGTATTACATAATTGTTATGCAATATGTTTGATTATTATTGGTTATATATGACATGGTTTTATTAAGCTTAAAGTTTACAAATTGGATTTGTTAACTTAAAGTTTATTATTATTTAATTTGATTAAAATGACCAAATGACCATTTTGCCCGTCAAAGTCGGTCAAGGCTGTTAGAGTTGGTGCTCGGAGTGCCAATTCGGATCGTATTTATGTCTGATTCATAAATATGAGCAATTATATTTTCCATAATATTACTAATTTATCGGTAGCACCATTGTCTTTTATACGCTTATTCGATCTAATTGCGATTAGATATCTGATTATGATTAGATCGAAACTGAATCTGGTTCAATGATACATGTATATTAGACAAAGACCCTAGGATTTACAGTATAGTGTGCAGTTACAACGTAGTTTGTAATTGACATTGGAAAGTGCACTATTAGTTGTTTATCCTTAAATAAAGTTCCTGGTCAAGATTTACTAATACGGGTCGGTTAGTAAAATCCGCTGAGACCAGTACATGTCGTATATCGTGACTTGGTCCGATGGTTTATCCCAGTGAACCATGAGTCTCGGGAGACTCGTATAGACATGTAGGTGTTTATTTGATAAGCATTGAACGACTCACTGAAGGTTTCCTAATAGATGGTACACCAACGTCAATAGGAACCTTCTCGAGTTGAGTGAGCATAGTAATCTTTCGACTTGAGATACCACTGTGGATATATGAGCTATCCTCCACACTTTGATGGCAGTCACGTCAATGATCTAGTCATGATCAGACTTCGGTCTGTTCGTTGGGTGTGGACTGATGCTCATGATATCCCGTGCGTATCGAGATAGGATCCGTCAGTCCTGTGTACAGGGCATAGACATCCAGCACATGTTTACGATCTAGTAAATCCATGGCCGTGGTATAACTTCGGAAATCAGTTCCGAGTGTTATTTAGAGATCATAAATTTAAAGTCGATTGTATTATACCGAACAGATTTGACGTTCTGATCTATATCCCAGGTATAATACGGATGGCCTGTGACGGAGGGATTATACGTATGCAGTGACCTCGACTTACATAGTTTAGCGAGATTATCCGTGGTCGTCATAATCCATGAGTGGGTGGATTATGGACACGAAATTGGATTTCGTGACAGATAAACCTAAACTTAGAGAGTCCCGCAATATGAAGTGTACTCGTTGAGCACTTGGGCAACTCGATATGAATAATATGGATTATTCATAATACTTCATCGGATTAAATGAGTTAATCCGGATCGTTTAATCGGTTAAACGATAACATATACATTAGAGGATTTTGTCCGCTAATAATTATTGTGTATTTGTATTTGATACGTAATACGATTAGATACACATTTTGACACATGCCATTAATATATGTATTTGTTATTTCTTGTAAATAAAAATACATAAATAATAAAAATTACATTAATTGATTATTAGAATATTTAATTAATAAATATTCCAATAATTAATTTATCCAACTTTATTGGATCACTTGGCATGATTTAAATGATACTTTATGTGTTCAATTATGATTGGATAACATAAAGTTTATTATCATTTAATTTGATTAAATGGTCAAAATGACCAAAATAACCCCTAAGTGTCGGCCAAGAAGTTTTTTAAAGTAAAAAATTTATCTTCTTCCACACTTCAACCACCATTGCCGAGAACAACATATACAAAAGCACAAAAATTGATTTGATCAAACTTTGAAGAAATCAAAGGAAAAATACAAGAAAATGGCTTAGGAAATTGAAGATTAAAGGTAATCCTAAATCTTCTTGAGCTTGAAAACTTGTTTCTTATTTTCTTGTATTACTAGTATGATTATAGGGTTCTTTTGTTTCTTAAATTTGGGGCTTTTGTTGTTGGATGGTGGATTGGAAGGATTTAGGCATGTGTGAAGTAGTATTGGAATGAATTATTATAATTAAAGTTCCAATTTGATCAATTGTTGATGGTTGTCATTCTAGAGTTGTTGATCCACTCTAAGATAGCCTATAATTGTTCTAGAGTCATTCATATGTGGTGACTTTGAATTGGTGTTATAGATTAATTAGATTAATCAGATTAATCTTGAAATTTGGGTTAAAGCATGAAAAATTGGCAAATTCGGTTACTGGTTCAGACCTGAAAGTATTCTGATTTTTTTTGATGAAAAATATGTTTTATGAATATTTTGGATGTATTTTGGGTGTTGGCACAATTGCCGGAAAGTGTTTCCGACTTGAAATTAGCGAAAACGGCCAAAAACGGCGTTACCGGGTGGATTTTGAGCCAACCGGGTGACAACTATCCAAACAATAAATCCGTCACTGTTTGAGCAGCCCATGAACTGCCCCGACACTATTGGAGCTGACCTGGGCTGTTTCCATAAGTGTCGGGTGGTCGATTCGGTCAAAAATGCGTTTTAGGCCATTTTGCGGAAAAACCGTTTTCGTAAAAGGTTCGCGATATTTCAACAATATTTATGTCAATATATGATGTTGAATAAATAGGCTAAGGTGAAATATGAATAAATTATTCATATTAGATATTGAATAATTTATTCGGTAATTTGAAAAAATTTTAAATTACGATTTCGCCGACCCGCGCTTCCGCCGCGCCCCATCGCCCAAAACCCCAAAAAAGGCTTGTATTTAAAGTGGAAAATTTTGTTTTCTCATTTCATAAGCTTCCATGGCCGAATACCTCCATAAATAAAAGCACCAAAAATTTTATTGTAGAATCAAGGAAGAAAGTGAAGAAATCAAGAAAAAGTTTAAGGAAATTAGGAGATTTGGAGGTAATCTTCATAACTATTAAACTTAGAAAGTTTATTTCTTGTTCTTGAGTATCTAGAAAAGTTCTAGGGTTTCTTTCTTTCTTAGATTTTGGGGCTTTTTGATTTTGTGGATGGATTTGGAGGCTAGATACACGTGTGCAGTTAGATTGGGTAAATATTAGTGTAATATTAATTCAATTTTGTCATTTGATGACCTGTTGCCATTCTAGAGTGTTATGACCACTCTTTTAACTCCTAGAATTGTTCTTGGATTCTTCATTTGTGGTGACTTTGGTTGGTTTAAATATTAATATGATTAATATTGAGAAAATTGGATTTAAAACATGAAAAATGATATTTTTAGTTACCAATCAGATCTGGAAATTCTGTATTTTTGGTGATGAAAAATATGTTATATAAGTATATTTGATGTGTTTTGGACATTGTAACAATTGACGGAAATTATTTCGGAGTTGAAATATGCAAAAACGGTGAAAAACAGCGTTATCGGGTGAGTTTCGGGCTTACCGGGTGTCCGCTGTCCAAACAGTGAATTGGTCACTGTTTGGGCAGCCCATGAACTGCCCAAGTACTATTGGAGCTGACCTGGGCAGCCCATGTGTATTGGTTGGTCGGTTCGGACAAAAAAACGTTTTATGTCATTTTACGGAAAAACGTTTTCGTAAAAGTTTCACAATGTTTCTAACCTATTTATGTCGTTATTTAATATCGAATAAATATGTTTAGGTGAAATATGAATGAATTATTTATATTGGATATTGAATAATTTATTCGGTAACTTTAAAAGTTTTAAAGTTACGATTTCGCCCGAACCGTGCGCTTCTGTTGCTCCCGCGCTAAAACCCCAACAACCATGACCATTTGGGTGGTTGCGTCTGGCTGAAGACTTTAAACTTATCGCTAACATGGAGGTAACCCTTGAATTTTATATTTGTCTATTTTTATTTTATTTTATTTACTTTATTTTTATTTTATTGTGTGCTATTGTCTATTTGTTAGTTTGCATGTTATTTATGCAAGTAGCACGAAACACACAAAGCCCGCGCAACCAAATTCTAACCAGCAGGAGCCTGATCAACTCCATGCACGGTAGTGTTGTTCCTTACTCTTGTTTATTTATGTTTATCTTACATTGAGGACAATGCAAGTTTTAGGTTGGGGGTACGTGCATGTAGTGATAATTCATGCTATTTTCATTTAGCTATTTCCATTTAAAAAAAAATTATTAATTATTTTAGTTTTTAGTCATAGATAGTAAAACATAAGTTTAATGATGAATTTTGTTTGCTTTCGATGAAGTCTTAGAAATTATAAGTTCCCAATTGATTTTTATCCGATGCCCTGAGTAGGTAATCTAGGTTAGACTCGTAAGCACTTAACAATAGGTTTTTAGCAGTAAGAACCTAAGTAATTGACAAAGTGACTAGTTGAAGGAATTTTTTGTCGATGAATGACCGTTTGCTTAGATGTATATCTCGATTTGCTAGTTTTATGGTGTATGGTATGATTGAAAGTAAAAAAAATGAAAACAAGAGAAAATAAAGAAAAAAATTAAACCACCTATAATCGATAAACGTGAAGCTACCCATGGGCGAGTGTTAGGACCACCATGAGCCCATGGGCGAGTGTTAGGACCACCATGAGGAGAAATTGTTGGGGTTGGTGCTCAGAGCGCCAATCCGGACCGTATTTATGACTGATTCATGAATACGAACATCCCCTTATTCCATAATATTAGTTATTTATGGTTGCACCTCTTGTTCTTATATACGTATTCGATCTGATCACGATTAGATTGAAACTAAATATGGTTTAGTGATATGTATATATTAGACAAAGGCCCGATAATATATAATGCAGTACACAGTTACAAAGTTAGTTTGTAATTGACATTGGGAAGTGTCACTGCTATATGAATATTATCAAACATAGTTCCTGGTCAAGATTTGCTAACACGGGTCGGTTAGTCAAATCCGTTGAGACCAGTACATGTCGTATATCGAGACTTGGTCCGATGGTTTATCCCAATGAACCATGAGTCTATGGAGACTCGTATAGACGTGTAGGTGTTTATAGTGGATAAACACTGAACGGCTCACCGAAGATTCTTAATGGATGGTACGCCAACGTCAATAAGAATCTTCTCGGGTTGAGTAGCATAGTGGTCCTTCGACTTGAGATACCACTGTGGATGTATGAGACATCCTCCACACTTAGATGGCAGTCACGTCACCGATCTATTTAGATCAGACCTCCGCCTGTTCGTTGGGTGTGGATCGATCCTCAGGATATCCTGTGTGTGTCAAGATAGGATCCGTCAGTTCTGTGTACAGAGCATAGGTAGTCCATATACTATTGGCAGTCTGTTAAATCTGTGGCCACAGTATACATCGGAAGTAAGTTCCGAGTGTTATTTAGAGATTGCTAATAGATACGTCGACGAGATAATACCTATAGAGATTTGACGTTTACATCTATATCTCTGGGATTATCTGGATACCTGTGACGGAGGGATTATACGTATGCAATGACCTCGACCTGTATGATTCATCTAGTTTATCCGTGATCGTCATAATCTACGGGTGGATAGATTATGGACACGAAATTGGATTTCGTGACGGATATACCTGAATCTAGAGAGTCTCAATAATGAAACATACTCGTAGAGCACTAGAGCAACATTTATGAATAATGATGATTATTTATAAATCGTTTAATCATTAAACGAAAAATACATGCGAACGGGCCGAACCGTTATTTCATAATTAATGTGTATTTGTATTTAATATATGATATTATTAAATACACATTAATAAATAGTCAAATAAAGGTATTTGACATATATCATCAATATATGTATTTGAGATATTTAAAGTAAATATAATACATATATTTGATATATTTGTATTTAATTAATTATTTAATTATTTAATTGTTAAATGATTAATATAATTAAAATATAAATATATCACCAAATGATAAAGTTAGGAAATGATTATAAGTTGCAATTGTTGACTTATACATTAAAGGAAAAGGTTGTCAAATTGATTTTGACTTCTTAAGATATTTGTTCAAAATTGTTTGAAAAATAAAAATATCTTTTTCCTTTATTTCTTCATAATTTAATTTCGGCCATACACTTTATAAATATAAGAGTTATATTTTTTCTTTGTTTCCATTGTTGACTTTGTAGAAATATCATTAAAGTGTTTTTGATATTTTGACAACTTGGTAACATGAAATTCAAATGAAAATGAAATGAATATTTCTTGTTTTTGTCTTCACAAATTCGGCCAAGGCTTTGTTTGGAACAAGTATATATTGTTTTTCATTTCATTTGGATCTTAACCTAATACACTTTAAAGAAAAACTCCATTAATGGAAGCAAAGGAAGCTTGTGAGAAAGAAAGAAGAAATCAAAGAAAGCTTGGATTTTAGTGAGTTTTTCCAACTTGCTATTAGAAAGGAAAATGTTCCTTAGGATCTAGGCTTTAACATATGATGTTCTTAGGTTATTTCTTTCTTTATTCCTTGTGTTTTTGTTGATGGAAGTTTTGATGGAAGTGTTGAGCATGTATGATGAAGGAAGGTTGTGACTATTGTAGTTATAAGCTTTCTTTTAAGGTTTTGGAAACCATGTTGCTAATCTAGAGTTGTTGACCCACTCTTAGATGACCTAGATTTGATCT
The DNA here is from genome assembly GCA_019454045.1 of Zanthoxylum bungeanum. Classification (NCBI taxonomy): domain Eukaryota; kingdom Viridiplantae; phylum Streptophyta; class Magnoliopsida; order Sapindales; family Rutaceae; genus Zanthoxylum; species Zanthoxylum bungeanum. Next base: position 226,657 of record SKCR01038126.1, read on the forward strand.
TGAGTTGTTTCATTGTGTTGAGACTTTGATTGGATGGAAGAAACATGATTGAAGTTTGATTTAACCAATTTGGTCTAATTTGTCCAATTTGAAGAAATTGAAAAATTAGGGTTCATGACCAATTCCAAATTTGGGGGTTTTCATATATGTTGTGTATTTGGATGTGTATATGATGCATATAAAGTTTCATGTTGATTGGATTACATTTGGATGTGTTTTGAAGCATGAAATGACCAAATGGACAAAATGCCCACCTCAGGTGAGGTCATTCGGCCAATGAATAGATTTTGGGATTTTTGGTGCTTTTGGTGTTTTGATGTTTTGAACATGCTAAGTTCATCTTAGAAATGATTTAGAATCATTCAAAATTGATTAGATCAATTTCGGACTAAAATGGACAAAATACCAAGTGTAAGGGCAATTCGGTAAATTCACTTAAATATGATTTATTGAATTTTATTTCATAATTTGATTATTGGATATTAAATAAATATGTTTATTTAATTAATCGAGAAAAAGTTTTGAAATCGAAGATACGATCTTCCGCCGCTTCCGCTGCGTTACCGGATATTCCCCCTAAAACCCCTACAAAATGGTATCAGAGCAAGTCTGATTCTAGGCCTCCATAAATGATTAGCTTATTTTATTTATTCAATGTTTAATCATGTTTTCTTGACTTTATACATGCATGTTGTAATCTAATTTGATTAGATTTAGGGTGTATGACACTTAATGGAATATCCCCGCTTAATAAGGTTTAATAGTAACTAGTATTTGGAATACTTGTTTCTTGGTCCGTCTTGTCAATACGGTTTATAAATATCTTTTCGTTGACTACATCCGAGACCGTGCCTCTGCTGTGAGGATGTAGCTGATAGAAATTTATTTATGCCGAATGTATATTAGATACTAGATAAATTCAAGCGAAAACGGAATCCTGAACGTGCCCTAGCTGTCAGGGTTACGCAAGTAACTTGAGTTTATCATTGACAAGTTTAACCTTGGTACGTCTCCTTGTGGGCCTGCCTTCGCAGCGACAACGAGAAACGGCCAGGACCGGAACCTTGGAGTCACTAGTGAGTGATTGACAATTAGTTGTCTACCTGTGAATATACGTCGGCGAGACCGTGCCTCTGCTGTGAGTCGAAATATATTCATGGGGTCCTCTTCCCATTATGGAATTCGATTTAATTATTGAATTCTCGTCTTTCCGTTGGAGATTACGGCATTACGTAAAAATAGTGGGAGGCACTGCTAAGTTTAAAATATTCCATAACTTAGGCAGTGTTGTTATTATGGAAATTGCCGCTTGTTGTTTCCTCCTTATTCTATTGTTTATATAGAATTAACTTTTTTATTACTGCACACATATTATGATATGTTATCTGACTAGACTCTTGGTTGCAGTCATTCTAGAATAGGTTCTAGATACTACTAGACTAGGATATTATTAGATTAGTCTAGACCATCGGGGACTGTTGTTCTGATTTTCTTCAAAAATCAAGATGGTTAGTGACTTAGTTTTTAGTCATGATAGATAATCTAGATAGATATCCCTTTAGGATATAATACTTTAGAGATAATAGTTTCTTATGCAGTAAGAATTTACTTGAATTAGTTCATGTCTCGAGATTCTTGACTGGCATTTAGAAAGCCCTATTAGGTATTTGTTTATCTAGTAATGACGTTTCTAAGCTTTAATTACCTTTAGAGGTAATCTGTCTGACACAATTTGCTAATCAGTTATTTACAATTGTTGTGAAGTTGAATGCAAATAGTAAAGCTAAAGAAAGGAGATGCGTATATTTGGGTATAGAAAATATCGATTTCACAATACTACAGCTATAGGGTATTTGATACCAGATCTCCCGTCTAGTTATTTGAAATATTGGTTAACGATTGTTTTGATATTTGATATCGGAACTTGCGACTATTGGATAGTCACTTGTTCTTTATAAACAATTGTTACATATTTTATAATAACTAGTAGTGTCATTGACGTAGAGATAAACATTAAGAAAAATTATTCGGTAAAGTAAATAATTTAGAACGGTGCTTTATGAATTTAATCACTTAAGTATTGGATGCTCAATCCGTATGGTGAAGGATGGTTTGATACTAGATCACACCACATATCCTTATCCATTTAATGAATATTGTATTCAGGAAAGTGATTAAGATCTCGTTTAATCAATGATTGTCATTGGACCACCAGATTTATTTAACTGATACATTGGATGTATGTAGTTTAATGAATAATAATTGCTTAAGGTAGTTTTCTATACTTCGTAACTTAGTTGATGAATTGTCATAACTTAGTTATATGTTTCTGAAGGAACACATATTGAAAGTCTTGAAAGTATCAAGTACTTTCAATCCGTTCTGATGAAACGTAGATTGAACATTTTTGACTTGTTCAAATATATTCAATCTAAAGGTTTTAGAGAATTCTATCCTCAAAATTCATAACATGTCTTTGAACTGTTCAAAGATCTTTGATACGATCAAACGTATGAATTTAAAGCAATTAGTTCTAAGGTTATTTAGTGAATATGATTCATATTCAATATTATTCTTCCATGATTCCATCTTGATGGAATTGAGTAGTGGGAGCAATCGAATCCTATATGATTTGATTCGTCTGATATTGAATGTTATCGAATTAGTTTCAATACTCTTGGGATTATACTCCAGTAACACTAATTCGTCTCTTTAATTAATGTTCCATTATTTTCTACAGTTGCATATATGATATGTATAGGTAGAAAATTTGAATCTTGAAAAGTTTGAGATTTCAATCTTTCTTTTATATAATAGTTATATAATGGAAATTACTTACACCTCAGAGGTATAAGTAAAAGTTTATCGTTTATTCTGTTTAATAGAATATTGTATTCTATTTAATAGAATATCTTTCCTACGATTCTAAGTAATAAATCGTTTTATTACTTGGTGTGTAACATCAGATGTTAACTATTGTAGAAAAGACTTGACTTATTGAAGTCAAATGTGAGAATGATAAATTATAAATGGAACTACGTAATTAATAAGATGAAACAACCCCCTTATACATCTTCCATACAAGTCCAATAGGATAACAGAATCATTCACAGATTTTGATACTTAATGGTTCCGTTGTTTTCTTATTGAAGAAAAATTATCCTATAACTTGTAATGGAAGCGATATTTGATATCGATTCTGGAAGTTCACCATTGAACCTTAGATCTAAGATTGTTCATAGCTTACTACGATCAAGTTTTGAACTTGATTAGCTTTCATTATGAATTAGTTCATGATATGTGCTAATGTTTTGCGCAGCGAAAGCATTGTGAGCTTATTAAAGGTTTGACCTTTACAGTATGACAGTGAGAAAAGTTATACTCAGCAATCTATTGTAGATTCTGAGAAAACTTATCTCTAGTCACACTAAATGAACAATTAAAGATATATTGGTTAATGTTGATAATAAAATGTATATTTTAGCTAAAGAATGCAAAGTGGCGTTTTTGGATGACTTATTCAGATAAGAGATCAGTTGTGATTTCCTTATTTGAAGAGTTCATTCTGAAATGGCCCTAGAGTTTGTGTTCTGCTGAGATCGCAGTTTAGTGTGCTAGCTTACAGAGCCTATTGTAGACTCGGATAAGTCTTCCAGAAATATGTGTTCTATATTTTTGATATCGTCAAATTGTCTGATCTTGTCAAAGTATATAGAATACATATGTGATTAGAAGGGTTAGTGGGAGCGTACAAATTACTTTCTAGTGTTATATATCCTGACGACATTATCATTATTATTGTAATAATGAGATGTTTGTGAGGTAAAAGATTTACCTAAGTCTTTTTACTCCGTGAAAGCAGTGGGAGTTGTCTCTGTTATATTTGATATAAAGTTTTATATATGATATGAAACTTGGAGACTTGTGAGATACTCCTATTAGTCGTACATAGATTGAATCTAATGAAAGACATAACAATGCTATCTGTATGACATTTAGTATAACTGTTCGACAGTTATTGTGTGTCTTATATATAAAGTATTCATTTTTCGTAAAGGATGATTCCTTTTTCGAAAGATATATTGATTAGAATGTCTAATCAATCTTATGTATCATTTGATGATGACATAATAAATACTTTATAATGTGCGATTGTAGATATTGATTTAATCGTAATTGTTACGAGTTATTTTGACATCCTATAAACCATATGATGGATCTTGAAACACGTTCTTTGTGATCTTTGAGATATTAAGAACGAGTTTCTAATTCATGGAGAATACAGTCTGCAACCATTAGGGTCATATTAGTTTTGAGACTAATTATGACGTTAGACAGTCTACGTCATAAAGAGTCACAAAAGATGCAGTGGGAGTGTCACGAAGGATTCTGCTATTTAGTGGAATCAAATGCAACTTTTGAAGTATTGACTTATGAAGTTGCATAGTGACCTTTTAAATTAGAAGTTTTTTGAATTGTTATTGTGCTTGCGGTTGTCCACATAGTATTTTGGATTTGATCCCTAAATACTTGGACAACTTAGTAGCTATAGCACAATACTGATGTAGCATCCATTTCATATTAATGTATAATTTAGATTCTACAAAATATGAATGATGTTGACTATGGGAAACGGTGGAGTTTGTTTGACAAACTCAATATGTCATAGCGGATTTGTTTTTGTTGCCTACCTCTTAAGTACTGGGTGAGCTTTTGAGGGCCATGTGCATACGATGCACATTGAGATGAGTATATGATACAATGGATTGGCACTAGAGCAAGTGGGAGAAATTGTTGGGGTTGGTGCTCAGAGCGCCAATCCGGACCGTATTTATGACTGATTCATGAATACGAACATCCCCTTATTCCATAATATTAGTTATTTATGGTTGCACCTCTTGTTCTTATATACGTATTCGATCTGATCACGATTAGATTGAAACTAAATATGGTTTAGTGATATGTATATATTAGACAAAGGCCCGATAATATATAATGCAGTACACAGTTACACGTTAGTTTGTAATTGATTGCCACCTCTTGTTCTTATATACGTATTCGATCTGATCACGATTAGATTGAAACTAAATATGGTTTAGTGATAGGTATATATTAGACAAAGGCCCGATAATATAGATGCAGTACACAGTTACAAAGTTCGTTTGTAATTGACATTGGGAAGTGTCACTGCTATATGAATATTATCAAACATAGTTCCTGGTCAAGATTTTGCTAACACGGGTCGGTTAGTCAAATCCGTTGAGACCAGTACATGTCGTATATCGAGACTTGGTCCGATGTTTTATCCCAATGAACCATGAGTCTATGGAGACTCGTATAGACGTGTAGGTGTTTATAGTGGATAAACACTGAACGGCTCACCGAAGATTCTTAATGGATGGTACGGCCAACGTCAATAAGAATCTTCTCGGGTTGAGTAGCATAGTGGTCCTTCGACTTGAGATACCACTGTGGATGTATGAGACATCCTCCACACTTAGATGGCAGTCACGTCACCGATCTATTTAGATCAGACCTCCGCCTGTTCGTTGGGTGTGGATCGATCCTCAGGATATCCTGTGTGTGTCAAGATAGGATCCGTCAGTTCTGTGTACAGAGCATAGGTAGTCCATATACTATTGGCAGTCTGTTAAATCTGTGGCCACAGTATACATCGGAAGTAAGTTCCGAGTGTTATTAGAGATTGCTAATAGATACGTCGACGAGATAATACCTATAGAGATTTGACGTTTACATCTATATCTCTGGGATTATCTGGATACCTGTGACGGAGGGATTATACGTATGCAATGACCTCGACCTGTATGATTCATCTAGTTTATCCGTGATCGTCATAATCTACGGGTGGATAGATTATGGACACGAAATTGGATTTCGTGACGGATATACCTGAATCTAGAGAGTCTCAATAATGAAACATACTCGTAGAGCACTAGAGCAACATTTATGAATAATGATGATTATTTATAAATCGTTTAATCGTTAAACGAAAATACATGCGAACGGGCCGAACCGTTATTTCCTAATTAATGTGTATTTGTATTTAATATATGATATTATTAAATACACCATAATAAATAGTCAAATAAAGGTATTTGACTATATCATCAATATATGTATTTGAGATATTTAAAGTAATATAATACATATATTTGATATATTTGTATTTAATTAATTATTTAATTATTTAATTGTTAATGATTAATATAATTAAAATATAAATATATCACCAAATGATAAAGTTAGGAAATGATTATAAGTTGCAATTGTTGACTTATACATTAAAGGAAAAGGTTGTCAAATTGATTTTGACTTCTTAAGATATTTGTTCAAAATTGTTTGAAAAATAAAAATATCTTTTTCCTTTATTTCTTCATAATTTCGGCCATACACTTTATAAATATAAGAGTTATATTTTTTCTTTGTTGCCATTGTTGACTTTGTTAGAAATATCATTAAAGTGTTTTTGATATTTTGACAACTTGGTAACATGAAATTCAAATGAAAATGAAATGAATATTTCTTGTTTTTGTCCTTCACAAATTCGGCCAAGGCTTTGTTTGGAACAAGTATATATTGTTTTTCATTTCATTTGGATCTTAACCTAATACACTTTAAAGAAAAACTCCATTAATGGAAGCAAAGGAAGCTTGTGAGAAAGAAAGAAGAAATCAAAGAAAGCTTGGATTTTAGTGAGTTTTTCCAACTTGCTATTAGAAAGGAAAATGTTCCTTAGGATCTAGGCTTTAACATATGATGTTATTAGGTTATTTCTTTCTTTATTCCTTGTGTTTTTGTTGATGGAAGTTTTGATGGAAGTGTTGAGCATGTATGATGAAGGAAGGTTGTGACTATTGTAGTTATAAGCTTTCTTTTAAGGTTTTGGAAACCATGTTGCTAATCTAAGTTGTTGACCCACTCTTAGATGACCTAGATTTGATCTTGAGTTGTTTCATTGTGTTGAGACTTTGATTGGATGGAAGAAACATGATTGAAGTAGTTGATTTAACCAATTTGGTCTAATTTGTCCAATTTGAAGAAATTGAAAAATTAGGGTTCATGACCAATTCCAAATTTGGGGGTTTTCATATATGTTGTGTATTTGGATGTGTATATGATGCATATAAAGTTTCATGTTGATTGGATTACATTTGGATGTGTTTTGAAGCATGAATGACCAAATGGACAAAATGCCCACCTCAGGTGACATTCGGCCAAATGAATAGATTTGGGATTTTTTGGTGCTTTTGGTGTTTTGATGTTTTGAACATGCTAAGTTCATCTTAGAAATGATTTAGAATCATTCAAAATTGATTAGATCAATTTCGGACTAAAATAGACAAAATACCAAGTGTAAGGGCAATTCGGTAAATTCACTTAAATATGATTTATTGAATTTTTTCATAATTTGATTATTGGATAATTAAATAATATGTTTATTTAATTAATCCGAGAAAAAGTTTTGAAATCGGAAGATACGATCTTCCGCCGCTTCCGCTGCGTTACCGGATATTCCCCCTAAAAACCCCTACAGAAATGCTATCTTAAAGGGTAGGTATGTTGAAAAAAAGAAAAAAAGAAGACAAAAATCATACCATACTGAGCAAAGAAAGACAATTACATAATACTTTTGAGATATCTAGGTTGGTTTGACTCATCAGATCTCAATTTTTGAGACGAACTCATCGTTTTGGATTACTTATGAGTCAAGCTGTGACCAAACCTTTACACACACACACACACTATGAGTCTGGCTTAGATACTTTATTTAAGAACTTGGATTTAAGTTGCATTGAGTACTTTGAAGGTTCTCTGATTTCATTGATAAGCATTTTTTGAGGACAATATTATGCGTAACTATCATGACTATTTTATTTTATTTTTATATTTTTACATGTTTGTGAATGACGTTTGTGGGTGTCGTTGCTGTAAGCCCTCACGACACTATAACTCGTCTACTAGGGTCGCATAAGGGGTTTAAAGTCTTGTTACATACGCTAAATGCAATCGTGATCCCTATGAAAGTGGCCTAGTTAATTTTGTTAATTTTGTTTAGTTTTTATTTAGTCTTTTGCTCAGGACTAGCAAAATCTTAAGTTTGGGGGTGTTTGATAAGTGTGGTTTATACCCACTTATTCCTGCATTCTTAGCTTAATATCTTGTTAGATTATGTATCATTTAATGTATTTGTAGTTATGTTTTATTTGTAGGAATCATTGGAACATGGATCTTGGGATAATTTGACTTGTTTTGGGACCCTACGGACGCATCAGAATCACACGGGAAGAGCGAAAAATGAAGAAATAAACATCCTGAAATTTTACCTTGCGTCGCGACGCGCCTTCAATTTTTTTCCATAGTAATTTCCCGCAGCTCCAGCACCGCAACGCCACTTTCCGACGCCGCGATGCTGTGTCAGACCTCCATAATCATCAGAAATCAGGGTTTTACATGCACAAGGACCGTAAGACTTTCTATAAATATAGAAGCTCGTCCAAAACCCTAAATGAGAGGCTAATACACAATTCAAGAGTTAAAAACACATAATTTAGAGAGATCTAAAGAGGAAGATTGAAGAGCGACAAGAGGAGACGAAGGCAGTGACGTCCGAAGGCGGAGAGATTCTATTCTGGTTTAATCTTCTAGTTTATATCTTTAAACTCTAATGATTTCTAATATCTTCATGACATTACTTTCATTGTTTTATTATTTGGTCATGAACTAACTCCATAATTCTAGATGATGATGTAGCCAATGTTTGAACCTATGTATTGTATGCCAGTTTGATTTTTATGAAGTTATAATTCAGTTTATTTATATTCTCTTGTGTTTAATGCTTCTTGTTTGTTGGCCACAAATTGAGATGATGAATGTTTAGGATCTATTGCTCGGGAGAGAGGGATTTGAATAAGATCTAGAGAATATAACTTATGAGATTTATAGATTTCGATAGAATCTATAATTCATTTGAAGTCGTTAACACATAATCACAGAACGTAATGAAGTGTTGATTACTAGATTTTTATAGGGATATTGAAGTCGGTAATTAATAATCTTTTCACTATTGCTCGGGAGAGGAAGTTGAATACTTTAGGATTCTTGACTTATAAACAACGCAACTGAATAAAGATTGAATGGTATGACAAATACATAGGGGATAACTAGGTGAAATCAGACTCTAGAATCTATCTATTCATTGGATTACTTTTATCAAATGTTTTAATATCTTATTTCTTTAGTTTTTAGTTTTAATATTAATTTATTCTAAATTTAGTTATTTTCTGAATAAAGTTAGGATTATCAATTATAGTACTTAGTGTGAGTTGAATACAACCCTGTGAGTTCGACACTCTTTCACTCATCTTTACTAAAACTTGACACCGTACACTTGCGATACGTTATAAAATATCACAACAAGTTTTTAATAAATAAAACTTTCATTGTTTTCTTTCTTTCTAAATTATCAAATAAATAAATTCTCCTGTATTTTTTACCATTCTTCCATACACAAAAAATAAGGCATTAATCAATTCATTTTGCCAACAATATTGATGAGCGGAAAATATATCAATATTTACTGCCCCTTTTACTTAATATTTTGTTTAGTTTCTCGGGTTTGATGAACATTTTGATGTGTTTTAGTTTATTTTGCAGATAAAATAATATTGGGACTTAATGAAATCATTTAGGACGAAATATAGGTCAAATAAGGGCAAAAATTGGACTTGACATATTAATTTTGGAGATTGAAAACTTGAAAGGGCGTTTTAACGAAGTGCAGTTTTGGAAATTCCAGTTTTGTGCATCTGTCGTAATTTGGGCATAACTTTTTACTCCGATATCAGATTGAGCTGATTCAAGTTCCAGATTAAAGAAGACTCAAAGATCTACAAATTTGAAAGACAAAATAATTTCTAATTCTGAAGATTACATGCCCGAAATTGATGAATTATCCAGAAATGTGTTGTATGTAATTATTAAAGTCACTTTCAATCATTTTCAAAGCAAAAAATAAATTAATAAATAAATAATAAAAATTATCAAGTCATCACCAACATGATAAGAGATTAGTGGAGCAATTAATAATGGATTTGGTGGAGCAATTAGTGGAGTAATTAGTGGAGCAATTAATAATTGATTTGGTGGATGATTTGATGGAGGCAAAATTTTGCCTATAAATACCAAGCCATTTCATTTGTAAAATTCATACTTTCTTCTAAGGAATTCCTTAAGAATACTAAGAAGATTGTATCTTATTTGTTTATTTATAGCTTTCAGTAATTAATTTCCGCTTTCGCACTTTCTTTTCTTTACTTTTCAGTTTTTACTTTCCGCAATTTACTTTTACGCACAATACTTTTCTTTCTTTAATTTTCAGTTTTTACTTTCAGTAATTTACTTTCAGCAATTTACTTTTTAGCAATTTACTTTCAGCAATTTACTTTCAGTAATTTACTTTCAGCATTTAATTTTCAGTATTTAATTTTAGCATTTACTTTCAGCATTTACTTTTCAGTATTTAATTTTCAGTATTTAATTTTCAATATTTTACTTTATGTCTTTTATTTTATTTAAGTTTTTTTTACTACCCGTAAATATGTGTCGTAACTAAGCCAAGTTATCTGGGGTTGTGATGAAATCTAATATCACCGGTTTATAAGGGTTTAGATTATATCTTGTGTAATATAAAGATTTATTTATTGAGTCTTAATCTTAATGCTTTTTCATTAACTGGCCATTAATAAAATTGAACTGGGAAACTTAAAATGAACTAGACATATGGATTTTAAGTTTAAGACCTTAGACTCAATAGTCCACGATCTTCCTTGAGGATAGATAACCCTTTAATAGATTTCCTTACATGATAGACATATACCTGTCGGGCGGGGGTAGCCATAATTGGAACTTAAACTTAATGAATCCAAATAATTTGGTTGACATAGACATATGGTTCAATTGGGTTAAACTGGGTATTTGTGTCTGACCATCGACAGAGGCTTACACATAATTTAGTGTTCTGGGTTAATAAATCAATATATTACCCAACTTTAAGATAACCACTTCATCTTTAAAATGATATTGGAAGAAATCACAACCCTAGATAGTTTTTAATATTGAATTTTCTTAAAACCTACTTTCGAACAATTTTATTTACTTGTTTTTAAATTTAGAATCGTCACCATTTCAAATCAATCAAACAACCTGTTAGATACTAGTAATCATTTGACCTCATAAAATTAATAGATTAGATATTAAGTCCTCATGGGATTGATATTTTTATACTACTTGAACGATACGTGCGCTTGCGTTATACGTGTGTGTTTACGCCGGTCAAATATTCACAGGTCTCGTTAAAAAGATAATAATATTTTTATCCTAAAATTATATTAAAGTTCACATCCTTTGGCAATGAAAGTTTATTTATAAATAAAAAAATAGATTTTTTTAATGATGCATCATCAATCATTGTAACGAGCTTTGGGCCAGTGACTTCCAAACCAGTTGGCTTTAGGGCACTAGGTGTTAAGACACCCATACACACTTAATTGCTCGGATCTCAGATATTAAAAAGAAAAAGTGTCTGATTTCCTTAAGATTTCTCTTTAACCCATGTATCGAGCTTTGGGTCAGTGACTCTCAGACCAGTTGGTCTTAGGACACTAAGTGTTAAGACCATGTGATGTCTTCTAAACACTCCTACCGTTTTACGCCAACAATCACTGCTTATCGAGGCAAGATGTCTGGTTACTAAGTAAGAGCATTGTTAGGTTTTTTTTTTGAATAAACACTAACTCAACTGCCTTTCGGTGCAACCTCCAACAAACTAGAGAACTGGATATTATAAAATTTTCACTTACACCCATATTTATATGTTACCGTGCATGTTGATAATACCTGTCAGATGAGTATATGAAGATCAAATTTAATTAATATTATGAAGAATTCACAAATTTAAATGATTCAAAAAGAAAAGGAATAAAAATAAATTATTACGAATTATTTTGAGATGTGTCTCAGGAGCGAAAACTCCTTACACAGCCACTTCTGAACAACAATTCCACTTGATTAGTCAAAAATTTGTTGTTCGTTTGTGTGTATTTTTTTTGAAAACACAAAAAAAATCAAAATAATTTTTTTTTTTACACACAAAATAACAATAAAGTAAAAATTTTGTAATAAATTTTTTCATAAAACAACAACAAAAAAATAATTTTTTTTTTAAAAAAAAGAAAAACACAACAATGAAACACTATATAGTCAACTACCCCCCTCCCCCCAACCAAATTGAGACATTGTCCCCAATGACTGAAAAAGAAGAAATAGAGTTTAGAAGACATCACATTGTTAGTGTAGAATTGACAATTGAATCTATTACTATTTAAAATAAAAGAAAAATTACAGATTAAGATTCAAATCCACTCTACGCTTTTTGCCACGATTGTTACCAGACCAGTCCAACTTGGAAAGAATATGATCAATTTTTAGTTCATAAGCTAAAAGTTGGTGTAGACACTGTATTTTTGCATAAAAGCCCAATGATGAGCCTCGTATGTAGGCAATACCCGATAAGTTGCGGAATTCGCGGGAAACAGACGTCGGAAGGGAAAATTCAAGAAATAAGTACATCATCGATTTAATTCGTTTGTTTGGCCTCAGGTTCGCTCAGTTAATCGCTGTTTTAAAATATTAGCCTTGGCCCAAAACCCCCGTAACACATGAAAGCCCATTTATCCAAGCCACACGCCCACATCACACAAGACCCACACACCCAAGCCCAATCCAAAATATTTAAAACACATGTCACAAATTAAATCAAATCCAAATAAATCTCATTCCTAATTTAATCAAATCCCCTTCCTAATTTAAATAAATCACCTCCCAAATTAAAGAAATTCCCCCACCAAAAATATAAATATTCTTTCCTTAAATAAATTAGTTAAATACACACATAATTACTTGATTTGTTTTCTTTTGAAAACCCATGCATAACCCTAACCCTAATGCACCACTATAAAATATAACTTAATGCAAACCCTAAACGCTCTCCCTTTTTGACTCACATTCACGGTCCCCTCTCATCTTTCTCTCTACACTTCACACTCTCCCTCTTTTATCAACACTCACGCCTCTCTCTCCCTAAATAAACCCTAGCACAACTCACGCTCTCCCTCTCAAAAACAAAGAAACACTAAACACTTCTTCTCCCTAGACTCACGACCACAAACCCTTTCAACAAGAGCCCTCCATTGACATATAACAAACAAATAATAAAACCCTAGAAAACACATACCCCTCGCAGACAACAAAAGCAACCCTACCCTCACGAAGACCACACCTCACGCTCTCTCAACAAAAAAAACCTTAATCGCCTCTTTCACTCACGCCCCTCATCAACAAAACGCACGTTCACTCCTCAGCAATCAACGCAGCCCATCTAAACACAAAGCTTCTTCATGCCCTTCAACAACCACAAGACACTCACAAACAACTAAACCACTCAGCCAACCCTCAACCCCACATCGGTTGCGCATGGGGTGTGCTTCAAATATCCATGAGATGGTCTTTACGTGAACAACAAAAGTCATCTACAATCAGACACCTCACGCCAAGCCCTCACTCTCCACGCAAACAACACACTCAGCCCTCACTCACAGCCCCTCAATAACCGACCAAAACAGTAACAAAAAAAGAGCACCCAAAATAGTCCCAAAAATACCCTAAAACCGTGACCCAATATCACCCAAAAATAGTAGCCAAATCGACCCCAGAACAGCAGCAAAACAGTACGAAAATAGCGAAGAAAATCAGAGAAAACAGCAGTGAAAACAGCGAAACAATGAAGAAAAATACTAAACCAGAAAACCATAAAAGTTACGGAATATTAACCCTTCCGGCGATGACGTAATGCACTCCCGTGAAGCAACTTAAAAGGTAAGACCTGAGGGCACCCTTTGCTATTTATTTATCTTTTCAATGAGTTATTGTTGGTTCGTTCGCATGCATCGTTATGTTTCACGTCTATTATTTTTATTTATATTAGGTTAATGATCGCGTGCTATCTCTTGCGGTATATCAGATGGAAACCCAGACGTAAATTTCGTAGCCGAATCCGAATGGACAGTAGTGCGGTCTGTACTTGGGATACAACTCAACGTACTGCTTGAGAAACTTTCAAGCACATGTTTCATTTTGTGACTTAAATCTATGTTTATTGTTCCGCTATTTATTTTCTATGCATTGTTACTTGATGCGCATGGGCTAATTACGTTGGTTTAAAGGTCCTCTATTTGAGGGAGAAAAAGCCTAAAAGGCTACCTTTACCACAATATTTTGCCGCGCCTTTTTATTATTCCGTTATTTACTTTTCGCACATTATTTCTTTGTTTATTCATGCATTGTTACTTGATGCGCATGGGCTAATTACGTTGGTTTAAAGGTCCTCTATTTGAGGGAGAAAAAGCCTAAAAGGCTACATTTACCACAATATTTTGCCGCGCCTTTTTATTATTCCGTTATTTACTTTTCGCACATTATTTCTTTGTTTATTCATGCATTGTTACTTGATGCGCATGAGCTAATTACGTTGGTTTAAAGGTCCTCTATTTGAGGGAGAAAAAGCCTAAAAGGCTACCTTTACCACAATATTTTGCATCGCCTTTTTATTATTCCGTTATTTACTTTTCGCACATTATTTCTTTGTTTATTCATGCATCGTTACTTGATGCGCATGGGCTAATTACGTGGTTTAAAGGTCCTCTGTTTGAGGGAAACGCCTAAAGGCTACCTTTACCGCGATGTTTTGCCGCGCCGGACGAAGTAAATTTGATTGAACGTGAGATACGTTCAATCGGGCATACGAGGTCCCATATTATTTATTTGTTTATTCATGCATTGATAATCTAGTGTGCATGGGCTAATCATGTGGGTTAAAGGTCATCTATTCGAGGAAAACGCCTAAAGGCTACCTTTACCACGATGTTTTGCCGCGCCGGACGAAATACGTTTGATTGAATGTGAGATGTGTTCAATCGGGCATACAGGGTCCTATATAGATGTTGGCCGTGGTCACATTCTTTCATCATCATGTTACTTACATTTTGCATACTATTGACTTCGTTATTCAACTTTGTTTTGGTTGTTGTTTTGCATCTTTTCATCACATGTCATGCATGTTTACTTCTTTGGTCATTTCCTTTGCATTATGTACCTAATTATGAGTGATTGTTTTTTTTTTTTTATTATTAATGCTTTTACAGTTATCATTTATTACACCTACTGCACTTATTTGTTTAATATGTCTATGGAATTATGCCTTTGTCTCCTTTTTTTTATTCTATTTACGTTTATGGGTGTGCAATCTTGTGTGTTGATTACATTCTCTTGCATGTGTTGTATAAGACTTGGTTATACTATTGCATTAATCACTTTATTGCAATTGGCATAAGTAAGGGACCATTCCGAACCCAACGGTTTGAGGTCTTCCCTTGCGAGGGGTGAGTGCAGCCTTAAATCATTTCCCAGTTCACACTGGGTGGCGACTCCATTTTATCTCTCTGGTTTAGTCCCCCGCGGGCTACTCTGTACTCCCGACCGGGCCGCGAGCCCGGACAGCATCGCACACCTCTGTGGCCCACGTTCCCACAGTTGGTCAATTAAATTATCAGCTTTTCTTGCAGTTAGGAAGATATTTTTTACTGGTTTTGAAATAACCAATTTCTTTTGGCATCCTCAAGAAAAACAAAAACAAAATCGAAAAATCCATCAACTTTAAGTAGTCCAATGGGGTTTTTGGTGAATGTTCAAGTTTGCCAATAACGCAACTGTGAATATTTCTTCCAACGTGCCAAGCCCACCTGATAAAGCAATAAAAACGTTAGCATGATTGATCATTTCAGTAAGTTTTTCAGACATACCTGAGACAATGCATTATTCTCCATTTGATTTTCCGATGAGGTTTTCCTCTGTCAAAGGTTTTGGAATGATCCCCAAAACTTGACTGCCACATTCTTGCACAAACTTTGAAACACATCCCATCAGTCCAAGATTGCAACCGCCATATACTAAGTGCATGTTTATTTCAGCCATAACTCTACCCAATTCTTTTGCAGCCTCACCAAATTCTGATTTCTAGTTCCACAAAATACACAAATATTAATGACTCATCTTCTTAAAGTTGTTTCCATTTTTGTTCTTTCTCTTATTTGGATATGTCGAAGAGAGAAATGACGAGCTGAATTTATAGATCCTGAAAAAGGATGAGTAATAAATGCACTAGTACCTGCAAAATGATAATTGTCAGATGAACAATAAAATGGATCGTGAAAGTTAAAAAGTTTAGATACTGCGGCAAAAGTAAAGGAAATCAAAACAATAATTTAAAGTAAAGGAAATCAAAGCAATAAATTGAAAATATGTACTGGTAGTTGTGATTGTGGCTCACATCTTCCTATGGTTTTATGTCCAGTAACAACTTGAACGTCCTCTATGGGTCGAGGATATACTTCCCATCCAATTTTCTTATAAATTGACAAACAAGGTCTTTTAAAGTCAGATTCCCGAGACTGTATTTTGGTCTTTCTTTTTGAAATTATGTATGAAATTGCGAATTACTCGATGAACATGTCCACTAGGATGCGTCTCAAGAGTCAACGATATATCATCTAAAGACTCATTACTCAAGCCATCTCTGTCAAACACCATTCATAAAGAACGACAACGAGTGTTGCACTTCTAGCGTGCACATTTATAACGAAAGAGTCAG
Source organism: Zanthoxylum bungeanum (assembly GCA_019454045.1). Taxonomy (NCBI): domain Eukaryota; kingdom Viridiplantae; phylum Streptophyta; class Magnoliopsida; order Sapindales; family Rutaceae; genus Zanthoxylum; species Zanthoxylum bungeanum. The sequence continues at coordinate 243,440 of SKCR01038126.1, forward strand.
ATGACTCACCTGCCAAGCGAACCCTTGCTTCAATTACCCAACAAATATCACTAGGAATATCATGGATCATAAGAAGCCTCATTCTTTCGGTGCGTGCTTTGTAAATTTTCATCAGAGCATTTTTAGGGAGAGAATGAAAGTGATTGTGGAGTTTTGCGAGAGTTTCTTATATGCCTTGATTGCAGGGTATGAGTAATTTTAGGAAACTAAAAGAACTGACTTAGAGTCACGGAGTATCGTTATCCGTTGTTTAACCGGGGTGCAAGATTCTGACAAAAAAAGGGAAAAGATAAAAAAATTGCTGCAAAACTCAAGAAAAATGGAAGTTAGACAAATACAAAAGAAAATAAAAGAAAAGAAAATATATCAATCACAATACACTGGATTTGAAAGGAAAAAAGATTCTTAAAAATTTGAACACTCCAAAAATGGTTTCAGACGTTATCCATTCACTTTAAATACATCACCACCTCTAGGATTCTCAATGTTAATAGCACCATATGGATAAACGTGTTTCACAATAAATGGGCCATTCCATTTGGATTTCAATTTTTCAGGAAATAAATAAAAACGAGAATTATAAAGAAAAACTTTTTCACCAATTTCAAATATTTTTCGTGAAATTCGACTGTCATGAAAGGCCTTAGTTTTAGCTTTAAGAATTTTTCGCATTCTCATATGAATCATTCCTTAACTCTTCAAGTTCATTTAATTGAAGTTTATACTCATGACTAACATTTTCAAGGTTTGAATTGAATATTTTAATAGCCCAATATGCCTTATGCTCAAGTTCTATAGGCAAATGACAAAGTTTTCCATATAAGTGCATCAGTCAGTCGAAAAGACCAATCTTTGCAACTTGGGTTGACCGTTTTTTCCAAAATTTGTTTGATTTCCCTATTTTCTAGTTCAACTTGACCATTTGTCTGAATGTGATAGGAGGTAAAATTTTTATGTGTAACTCCATACTTTTTCATTAAGGACTCAAAAAGCCTGTTACAAAAATATTTACCTCTATCACTAATAATGGCCTGATGGATTCCAGATCGACTTAAAATATTTTCTTTTAAAAATTTAATCATAGTTTTGTGATTATTATTTCGATAAGGAATCGCCTCAATCCATTTTGAGACATAATCAACTACAACTAAAATATATAAAAATTCAAATGATGATGAAAATGGACTCATGAAATCTATTCCCCAACAATCAAAGATTTCAATGACAAGGATGAGATTTAAAGGCATCATGTTTCTTTTTGAAATGGATCCCAACTTTTGATAATTCTCACAAGTTTTGCAAAAGACATGAGTATCTTTAAAAATGGTGGGCCAATAAAATCCACACTGTAAGATTTTTTCAACGGTTTTCTTAGATGAGAAATGATTTCCACATGCTTCTGAATGATAAAACTGAATAACACCACTTATCTCACTGTCCGGTATGTATCGTTAGAAAATTTGATCAGGGTAATACTTGAACATATATGGATCGTCCCAATAGAATCTCTTGACTCCGGTCAAAAAATTCTTATTGCCTTGATGGATTCAATATGGAGGTATTTTTCCTGTTACAAGAAAATTGACAATATTAGCATACAAATGCATTGTATTTACAGAAAATAAAAATTCATCAGGAAAAGAGTCATTGGTAGGAGTTGTATCAATTGATGACTCATTTGTGAGTCTCGATAAATGATTTGCAACCACATTCTCTGCTCTTTTCTTGTTCTTGATTGTAAGATTGAATTCTTGAAGCAACAAAATCCACCGGAGTGATCTTGGCTTTGCATCCTGTTTAGACATCAAATATCTAACAACAACATGATCAAAATAAACAACGTTGAAGAACCAATTAAATATGATCGAAATTTATCCAATGCAAATATTACAGCAAATAGTTCTTTTTATGTGGTTGTGTAATTTATTGTGCACTGTTTAAAGTTCTATTTGCAAAATATATTACATGCGGCTTACCTTTTTTTCTCTGTCCTAGCACTGCACCAACTGCATAATCACTTGCATCACACATTAACTCAAAAGGCAAAGACCAATCAGAGGATTGCATGATAGGAGCAGAAGTCAAAAGATTGATAATCTTTTTGAATGATTTTTGACATTCTTCTGTCCAGTCAAATGTTGCATCTTTTAATATGAGGTTACACAAGGGTCTGGATATGGTACTAAAGTTTTTGATGAACCTCATATAAAATCCTGCATGTCCTAAAAAAGAACGGATTTCCCTGACTGTTTTTGGTGATTGTAATTTAGAGATTACCTTTATTTTTGCCTTGTCAACCTCAATATCTTTAGATGACACAACGTGTCCCAAAATAATTCCCGAATTAGTTAAGAAATGGCATTTTTCTCAGTTTAACACAAGTAATTTTTATTTACATCTTTTCAAAATATTTTCCAAATTATTCAAGCAATTATCAAATGAATTCCCAAAAACAGTTATATCATCCATAAAGACCTCTAAATAGTGTTCAACCATGTCACTAAATATGCTCAACGTGCATCGTTGAAATGTTGCTGGTGCATTAAAAAGTCCAAATGATATTTTCCTAAATGCAAATGTTCCAAAGAGACATGTGAATGTGGTCTTTTCCTGGTCTTATAAAGCAATGGGAATTTGATAATAATCTGAGTAACCATCAAGAAAATATTAGTATGGATGTCCCGCTACCATTTCCAAAATTTTGTCAAGAAATGGTAAAGGAAAATGATATTTTCTAGTTGCGTCATTTAGTTTTCTATTATCAATGCACATACGCCAACTAGATGAGATGCGAGTTGGAATTAATTCTCCTTCATCATTTTCTACGACAGTTATTCCAGACTTTTTAAGTACAACTTGTATAAGACTTACCCATTTATTATCAGAGATATGGTAGATAATGCCTACATCAAGAAGTTTAAGGACTTCTGTTTTTACCACTTCTTTCATGTGAGGGTTCAATTTTCTTTGGGGTTGACAATATATCCTAGCATTATCTTCTAAATGTATTTTGTGTGTGCATATCAAAAGATTAATGCCTTTTATGTCTTTTAAAGTCCATCCAATTGTCAGTTTATGTTCTTTCAACACATTTAACAACTTATATTCTTGATTTCTTTTGAGGGAAGCAAAAATTACCACATGGTAAATTTGTTCATCTCCAAGAAATGCATACTTCAATTCATAAATTTAGCGATTTAGATATGAAAACGTCTTCTTATTCTTTTCAATTCAGATCTTAATTAAATTTCTCGTTCAATTATCTCAATCTCTCGAATTATGTTCTCATAAAAAAATATGGAAGAATCTCTGGATGGGGTAGGTTCAAGAAATTCTTTGACAAAATACAAGTTCCATTTTAATTGATTTTTTTGTCTCTTGTAACGTTGAACAATTAAAAACAGGGTCTGTCTGTATGTGGGATTTCTGGGTTCAGGATTCATTTAGGATCAATCGAGACATTTTAGATCTACATAAATGTAAAGAGAAAGAAAATGAGATGCATAAAAAATAGCCATAAAAAATATAAAAATAAAAATAAAAATAAAGAAAAGAAAAAAAATTAATTAATTACAACAATTATTCTATCTACTAAATTTATTCCCCGGCAACAGCGCTAAAAACTTGACACGCTCAAAAAATGGTTCTTTTACTCTCAAGTATAAGAGTGTCGAAGTAATAAAATAACTCGATAAGACCGGGGTCGATCCACAGGGAATAAATTTAGTAAAATAAAATAATAATTTGAATGAAAAATAAAAAAGGTTGAATTGTTTGAAGGGATTGAAAATTTTAATTTAAACTGTAACAATAAAATAAAATGATGGGGCTAGAGGATCCACTTTTAATATTTCAAATTTAAAAATCTCACTTTTTATAATAAATAAATTGTCATTATTACGCAATTAATTTATTTCAGGAATTAATTGTGCCAAAACAAATAAAATCAGCCATATAGGCGGTAGTAACATTATCTATAACAAGTCCAGTTAGGTACTTAATTATGCCAAACAAATAAAACCAGCCATATAGGCGGTAACAAAGTTTGTCAATGATTAATCCAGAATTAAATTAAATATTAATCATTAGATTATAATTTATATATTATAATATAAGTAATATTAATCTAAATTTTCATATTAAAAGCTTCACCCTTTACCCCAGCAAAAGGAAATTAACTACTCATAATATGAATAAAAACACGCATAATTTTATTACTAAAAGAAAAAGAAATTACAAGAAAAAGCTTACAAAAATAAAACACACAAGAGTTAGATCCCTTAACAAAACCTCAGAGAGAATTATATGGAGGAAGTTGAATAAAATGAGGTGCTAAGCACCTCTATTTATAAGTGAGATGCTCAGCACCTCAATTACGATTTTGCAAATTTATTTTACAAATTTGGCAAAATTTTCAAAAGGCATTTTAATATTTAGCAAGATTTTTCAAAGGCTATTATTTTCATTTGATAATTATCCAACAGTTTACCAAATTTGTCAACATTTCACTTTCGGTGGGTTATTTCATGTTATTTTAATTATTTTTTTATTTTTTTGTTTTGAAACTTTAATAATTACGTATAACACACTTTGGATTTTTCATCAATTTCAGTCTTGAAAACTTCAGAATTAGAAACTCTTGTGAACAACAAAGTTGTAGATCTTTGAATCTTCTTTCATCTAGAATTGGAATCACTTCAATATGATATAGAAGTAAAAAGATATGTCCAAAATATGAACATTGCACATGGTTGGAATTTCTGAAGTTGTACACTGTTAGAAAGCCATATTAAATTTTTGGCCTCCAAAATCTAAATGTCAAGTCCATTTTTCTAAATATACATCCAAAGTATTATTTCACCTACATAAAAGATAAAAATCACAATAAAAATATATAAAACATAAATTTAATTAATATGCTAAATTAAAGGCGATTAATGAAACTACAAGTATAAAATGATTGATATTTTCTTTTAATAAATATGCATTTTTTTAGTGTTCATCAATAGCTACGTACTTGGGGACATGGTTTGGTGTGCGGCTGAAAACGTTTTACACAAATATGAAATCCACCAATTCTTGTGAGAAGTATATGAGTATATTTCTTAAGGGTTGATTCAGTACTTGAACGGTTAGAGTACTCAAGTCTTTATATTACAAATAGAAAGATTAATATTCACAATAGTTATATATAAATCATTCTTTAGAGAATTGTTAGGAAACATAATCCCTAATATATTTACATGTTTGTCCTCTTAGGATCTAACCATACATGTATTACTAGTCCTAGATTTATTTACATGCTAATTGAAATAAATCTATACTAACCACAACACAATTGCATACCTTTTATGCTTGTAGAGACCTCTTAATCAAACTTAATTGATTGCTTAACTCAATAAGCAAATGGTCTTATTTATAGGAGGGAAATCAAGTCACTATGTAATCACATGCATTGATTACTATTAATCACATTATTAGGATGCATAATGACCTTTTCTAACCCTTCCAAAAATGTTACCATCATGGGTGTACCATATGTTCCCCATTTAATATTTTACTAATTGTTGTCACTTAACAACTCTTGTTGTTACTTAATTATTTGATTAACAATTCTTGTTGTTTACTTAGTAATGAAATCATTACTAATTGTTGTTATTTAACAACACCACATAATTAACTTAATAATTTCCAACATGAAATTATTACTAATTGTTGTTATTTAACAACACCAAATAATTAACTTAATAATTTCCAAATGAAATTATTACTAATTGTTGTTATTTAACAACACCAAATAATTAACAACAATTAATTTCCAACATCTCCCACTCACACATGATGGGATCAACAATTTTTATTATCTCTACAAGAATAATTCATACTTTGCAATTGTGTCGTGCGACCAGCATACTTCGAGAGATCACTTGCTATACATCTGTTAGGAATATATAGCCGCTCGAAAAATGGATAGAAACATTGTGGATTATGTATGCAGTATCCTCGATCATTTATCACATTAAATCTCTCGATCTCTCTTTTCGAATGTAATATTTATTTTGTATTCACAATCATGTTTGATCACATAGAATAACATAATTGGTCGACCAGTGAATACAAGCTAATGTGATATTACTCATATAATGATCTTTCTCATTTCTCGAATCTCTCAACTTTGATTCAATTCGCTTTTCCAGAGATGTTCTTTCAGATCGAATCTCTCATGATCTTTCAGCAACACTCCAAGATAGCGATCATCAAATCTAAGTTTTAAGAAGCAGACAAGAGTCTAAAGGGTACAATGTGAGATTGAAATAATCTCAAGGGTCTCACACAATATCAAGACTGAGATATTTACTTGTATTACCCTCAATAGTCACAAATGTACACATGGTATGAAAACATGTGCTACGGTATTCTCTTATTTCCCATGGAGCGCATGTCTCATAAAATACCGTACAGATTATAGTTCAGACAAACACAATGTCCAACTCATAACTGACATTAAGACAAGTAAGGTGAAACGAACTTATTCACCTTAGGTCATATCACAGAGAAAGTGACCCCATAACGACATTACTTAATTTTCAAGCTTGAGCTCTCTAAATTATCACTCAGATAATTAGCTTAAAAATTTGTCTCATCTCCCATTAACACAAAGTAATGGAGGCGATTGCCCGTGTGAGAGGGCCAATCATTCACTTGTCGACATACTTCTCATACTAACAAATAGTATATTTGTTTAAACATGTATCAACATAATAACATGTAAGCATTGAACACAAATATCAATGAGTATTAACATTAGTAAACATTATTTGGGAAAAAACATATCATAATATGTAAGCACATTAACATCTACGCAATCCCTGAGTTTTTACATGTCTAACAAAGACATCTCTAGGAACAGGCTTGGTCAATGGATCTGCTACCATTTGCGTTGCGTAGAAATGTACTTCATGTTTACCTCTTCTCGTGCAACTATGTCTTTCACAAAGTTATATTTGGTATCTATATGTTTCGTTTTACAATGGAATTTTGGGTCTTTTGTGTAGGCTATCGCTGCTTCACTATCACAGTAACTAATACTGGACCAGAAGCTTCATTTGACATACCCAAATGATCCAAGAACCTTTTCAACCACACAGCCTCTTGTACTGTTGATGAAAAGGCCACAATTCATCCTCCATTGTGGATAAGGCTATACAAGATTGTTTCTTACTGCTCCATGAAATGGCACCATTGTTTAGCAAGAAAACAAATCCGGAGGTAGATTTTCTTTTCATCTAAATCTCCTCCACAGTTAGCATCAGTATAGCCTCTCAATTGCAGATCATTTCCTTGATAACACAATGAGTAATCAGCTGTCCCTCTCAGATACCTAAATATTCTTTTAACTGCTTTCCAATGTGCTAGTCCTGGATTGGATTGGTATCTACTTACCATTCCAACAACGAAACAGATATCAGGTCTAGTACACAACATTGCGTACATTAAACTTCCAACTGCATTTGCATAAGGAACTTTCTTCATTTATTCCTTTTCCTGTGGAGTTTCAGGACACAATCTACGACTTAAAGCTTCAGTTTTCGTGATAGGAGTATCAATGGGTTTGCAAGCCTGCATTTGGAAGCGTTCAAGAATTTTCTTTATATATGACTCCTGTGAAAGAGATAATAAATTCTTTGAACGATTTCTTGAGATCTTAACCCCAAGAATATATGCAGCTTCACCCATATCTTTCATCTCGAAGTTAGATGATAACCATTCTTTAATGTGTTTTACAAACTCCTTATCATTTCCGGCTATAAGTATATCATCCACGTACAAAGATAAGATAATGAACTTATCTTTATCTCTCTTGGTGTACACACAATGATCCTTATCTATCATTGTGAAATCATTCGAAATGATTGTATTGTGGAATCGTATATACCATTGTCTAGACGATTGCTTGAGACCATATATAGACTTTAAAAGTCTACATACTTTCTCCTTTTCATTTTCTTTTATGAAACCTACTGGTTGTTCCATGTAGATTTCTTCATCAAGTTCTCCATTGAGAAAATCAGTCTTTACATCCATTTGATGTAATTCTAGATCCATACTTGCTACTATAGCCAAAATCAAGCGAATTGAGGTAAACCTTACAACAGGTGAAAAAGTCTCTTCGTAGTCAATTCCTCCTTCATGTTGCGTATACCCTTTTGCCACAAGTCGTGCTTTATATATTTCGATATTGCCATCGGCATTACGCTTTATTTTAAGAACCCATTTGTTCTTAACAGCTTTACGTCCTTTGGGTATCAACCAATTCCAAAAAAAAAACTTGGTTGGACCTCATTGACTCCATCTCTTCTTCCATTGCTTTCATCCATTGTTCCTTAGCAGGACACTGAAGAGCCTCTCTTATGTTTCTAGGTTCTTCATCATCTTGAGGTAGAATCATAAAGATTTCTCCTTCGATATCGAAATGACGTCGAGGAATGCCTATACGATTACTACGCGTCGCATTGGGATTCTAGTGGTGGAACTGATTCCTCACTTTCGATATTATTCCCATTTGGATCGTGCACATTGCTCCCACTAGGATTATGTACATCACTCCCACTCGGATCACGTAAATGAGACTCGTGTGAAACTAATTCATCATTTTGAGATTCATGTGAAACAGATTCATCATTTTTTCTCAATTTCTCTCATCACTCCCACTTGAATTAGGTAAACCTGAGTGTTCACCAATCATGTGATCCATGTGATCTTGAGTTTCATATAGAGATAAATCTTGACCTATCTCTCCCTGCATAGGAAAATAATTTTCTAAAAATGTGATATCTCGTGATTCAAATTCTGTCACGCCTCCACTTTCATGTTCACCTATGCAAACATATCCTTTTGATTGTTCATAATATCTTATGAAAATACTCTTTTTCCTCTTGGGCCTAACTTTCCATGTTCGTGAGAATTGCACATGAACATAAGCGCACACCCCAAGGTTTTAGAAAGTGAATATCTGGTTTACGACCTATCTATAACTCATATAGTGTGGTGGACACAGATTTAGATGGCACTCGGTTAAGTACATATGTGGCAGTTAATAATGCATCACCCCAATAGGTTATAGGTAAATTTGCTTGTGCCATCATAGACCTAACCATCTCAAGAAGAGTTCTATTTCTTCTTTCCGCAACACCATTTTGTTGAGGAGTAGCAGGAGTAGTCAACTGAGGACTAATTCCTTTTTCATCACATAATTCTCTGAATTGATCAAATAAGTACTCCGACCACGGTCAGTGCGTAGTGCTTTAATTTCTTGTCCAATTGATTTTTTGTCAAATTCATAAATTTCTTGAAAACATTCTAATGCTTCGGATTTATGAGGCAATCAAATAGACATAACCAAAGCGAGTAAAATCATCTATAAATGTGATGAAATAAGATGCTCCATGCCTTGCCTTGACAATTCATTGGACCACATATATCTGAATGAATTAATTGTAATGGAAATTCTACTCTAGTCCCTTTTCCAAATGGTTTTCTCGCAGGTTTTTCCTGCCAAACAATATTCACAGGTTGACAATTCTACCTTCTCAATATTTCCCAGAAAGCCTCTTTGGCCTAATCTGTTCATTCTTTGTTGGCCAATATGGCACAGTCTAGCATGCCACACAATTACATCACCATCATTATTGACAGTTGAAGTAACAAACGAAAAACTGGAATTGTGATTGAAACACTCAACATTCAATACAATAAAACCATCAAGAAAATAACCAGAACCATAGTGTATTGTACCTAAGTACAAATCAATCAACACCAAATTTATGGAAGTTCAAATTGAAACCTAAATTAACCAAAACCAACACAGAGACTAAATTTCGACGAATTTGTGGAGCAAACAATACATCATGTAGTAGTAAAGTTTTTCCACCATGCATGACTAACTTGCATGTTCCTATGCCTTTGACTTCAACCCGTGAGTTGTTGCCAACATATATCCACTTCACCCCAGGTGAAATTCACCGAAATTCCACGAAGGCATCTCTATCCTTCGCTACATGGTCTGTGGCTCCTGAGTCTACAGTCCACAAAGGATTAGATTCAGTTAGAAAGATTGAACTTGAAACACATATTTCATTTAAATATGCACGAAAGGTATTCACCTTTTTAGGCTCAGTGCAGTCACGAGCAAAATGACCTTTCTTACCACAGTTAAAACATTTAACCTTGCCATGTTTTTCTTTTTGGTAGGACGTTTCCTTTCCCATGTTGATTGGTTTTCTGTTTCTTTTCTGGCTTAGAAGAATTTTGTTCTTTTCCGAACTGGAACCCACCACCATGAAATTTTTCTTTCTTTTTGAAACCCCATGGTTTGCTAGTTTCTGTCATATACACTTCAGCATTTGACTTAGCAGCCGCAAGGCAGTCGCTTTCTAATTCAAGGTGACGTTTGGCATCATCAAAGGTTTTGATGCTCTCATTGTGGGTCAAATGCATTTTCATATGCTCCCAGCTATTTGGAAGAGAACGAATGACCGCTTGGACTTTCTGTTCATCTGTAAGAACATGTCCAGCATCTGCCAGTTCAGTAATCATGTTTGACATTTGCCTCAAGTGTTTTGACATAGTGAACTCAAGACGTTTCTTGTATATGTCAAACTTGATTGTCAGTGACCTGAGTTTGGTTATTGAGGTACTACCAAACTTTTCAGCTAGTGTGGACCACATGTCCTTAGCCATGTCATATTTCCTGAACTCTTTCATTAGGTCATTATCCATACTGCTCAGCAACGTAATGCGGGCAATGTAATTCTTTTTCTTCCAGGCCTCATAAGCCTCTCGGTCTCGCCTGTGTTGGGCCGTAGTGCCCTGTTCAGGTTCATCCATGCTCATTTTCAAAGTTTCAAGAACCTCTTGTTCTTCTAGCACATATTGGATTTTCATGCTCCAAATTTCATAATTATCACCATTCAGTTTCTCACCCTTGTTGAGTTCAGCAATAATGTTCTTTGTTGCGGAAGCCATATTAAAAACACAAAGTTTCTACAGACATTCATGCATAATTGTTAATACTTTTATTTATTTTATCATGAAACGAATTATGTTTAATAAAATTCTTCAATGGGGTTGGAGTCAAAATGCCACTATGTGTCCAATCATCATCCAATTACCCAATGTAAAAATATTATCAACATAATCAATCATGTAAAATCATTTTCTAAAAAATTATATAAATTCTTAGAACATCTTAATCATGCGACCATTGTACATGACAATCATTGATTTAATTACATAAATTCAAAATCAACATGAAACATTCATACATATAAATACAATAATTACATGCCATGAAGTAACAGATAATTACACACATAAATATTAACATAGTTTTATCATAGAAAAACTAATATCTAACACTTTAAACTTTTCCGGTTCTAGTGTTCCAACGAATAAAAGTCTTTGGATAAGAATCCTCAAATTCTTTCGGTAACTGGTAATTGATCTTGGACAACCATGGAAAACCTATTGCAAATTTCGGATCCTTGCAACGTTTCCGAGACATCAAGGAAAAATGGTATTATTTGCCTTAGATTGAAGATACTCAATCGCTAACCTCTCAATGGCTATGTTGTATTGAACACGTAGTTCTTCTGTATGAGTTACTAATTTCCAAATATAAGTAAGCCTTTTTTGCCATATTTCCGGGAGAGTATTTCGTAGGTATCTCAGTCTGTTTGGTTGTCCTATCCAATTACCCTCCCATATAGATTCTGTAACATGTTATTGAAGGTGATTATATGCGAGATCATATCATCATCTTCTTTCATCCGATATTTATCCAAATCCAGCAACATGTCTTTCAATCTTTCATGTGGGCGGATGTCATAACTCTTTTTGCAGTTCTTTGTCTGATCGGCATGATTTTTCTGCAACAAATACAAAGAAAAATCAATATAATGAAACACGAAGTTACATTAACTAAAATAAACATCACAAAGATATTCATTTACATAAACACAAAGTTTATATGATAAAACAAATTTATCATGGCCGATTAGTACAATATGCAAAAGGAATAGACATTTAATCATGACAGATCGGAATTACCAAAGCAAATCGATACATACATGACCAACACGGGCCAACACGGATGTTCACATGCCAGTCATGCGCCCCATGAATGGCTCACGCGCCTCCACGCGCCGGCCACGGGCTCCCACTCGCCCTCACGCGCCCTCACGCGCCGACTAGCCTCGGTTACTTCACGCGCAGACGACATGTCGTCCGCTTGTTCTGTGGCCGTATGACATGTCGTTTTAATCTAATACTGCCAGCCGACTTGTCGGTTGACATGGTCATGGACGACATGTCGTCCGTGTCTGTTATATTCGTACGACTTGTCGTACAGGAAAAGCGGACGACTTGTCGTCCTCTCTCTAAACACCGGATGACATGTAGTACGTCTATTCTGGGAGTGTTCTTCTGGGTAAAAACAAATTCAACTAGCCAACTTCTAGGGTCCATATCTTTCTCAATTTTAATCAAATTAAGCAAATGATATACCAAATTGAAGATCTCATGACATAGTTTTCAAAACATATTTGAACATGCGATTATCAATTTTCTACAGAGAGTTATTACGGCCCAAAGTTGGAAGAAAATCATTTTGAAAAAACAAAAACCAGAAACATTATCAACATTTTTCATGCATGTTCATGCAATTTTTGTGTAATCCAACTAGAATACATGCATTTAAGCTACTGATACTAATGTTAGTAAACATAATCCCTAATATATTTACATGTTTGTCCTCTTAGGATCTAACCATACATGTATTACTAGTCCTAGATTTATTTACATGCTAATTGAAATAAATCTATACTAACCACAACACAATTGCATACCTTTTATGCTTGTAGAGACCTCTTAATCAAACTTAATTGATTGCTTAACTCAATAAGCAAATGGTCTTATTTATAGGAGGGAAATCAAGTCACTATGTAATCACATGCATTGATTACTATTAATCACATTATTAGGATGCATAATGACCTTTTCTAACCTTTCCAAAAATGTTACCATCATGGGTGTACCATATGTTCCCCATTTAACATTTTACTAATTGTTGTCACTTAACAACTCTTGTTGTTACTTAATTATTTGATTAACAATTCTTGTTGTTTACTTAGTAATGAAATCATTACTAATTGTTGTTATTTAACAACACCACATAATAACTTAATAATTTCCAACATGAAATTATTACTAATTGTTGTTATTTAACAACACCAAATAATTAACTTAATAATTTCCAAATGAAATTATTACTAATTGTTGTTATTTAACAACACCAATAATTAACAACAATTAATTTCCAACAAGAATCGATGACACTTATGGTACAAAATAATTAGAGGGGTATAACGGACATTAATTATGACTCGTCTCTAATTATAAGATACTCAATGGACACCGAAGAAGTTTGTTTTTTATAAAATATCTATAATGATGCGAATGAAACTTTAGGTTTTCGATAGAATAATTTAAAGTTAATAATTTAGAATATTTGATTAAAGAGTTTTAATTAATATTCGAAAATTATTGGAGCTCCGAACTGTGGGTATTTGATCTTCGTGCTAGCTTGATATATTATAGGAAATCATATAATAATTAGATTGTCCAATTATATATTCACATGCATAATATTTTATTATGCTAAAATGATTAATATTGTTGACGACTGATTTTCATTCCAGGGACAAATCCGGAAACTCGTTCCTCAAATAATCTTCCCCAAAATGTGAATTTATTTGATTTGTGGGAACCAAAAGCAAACTTAGCGGAAAAATAGAAAGCTCACAGATAAGAACAGAGGATTTAACATGGTTTGGTGGGATGGATCCGGCCTACTTCTACAGATACAAAGAAATAGAGTTTTTATAAAGTGGTCGGGTTTGACCGACCAAGGCTAAAATGACTATTACAGATGTAACCGACCTTTTTCTTGTATTCTCCCAAAGAAACACTTTTTTTTATCTCTCTTATAAGTTGAATGAAAATTGCTAAAACTTACAAAATTACACTCAACCCCTTTATATACTAAGGAAAATAATATTATTCCACCGTCCCCTTGACGTCAGCCAATTGAACCTACCACTTCCGAAAGTATATCTTCCATCTAACACTTCATTAAACTGTAGCCATTTCTTGGAATAATCCACATGCTACCTTTATGATGTCAGCCTGTATCCACCCCTTCACGCGGTGGCGTGTGTCAGAAGATAGCCTTACAAGCTGCGCCTGTCACATCAAGACTTTATGGATGATATAAGTTTCTGAGCCGTGTTTACACCTCGATACTTGGTCTCGATCAATATTATCTCGACTTGACCCAATCCACCCCGACCTGCCTCAATCAAGTTGGGTAGTTATAACAACACTGTGGGAACACAGGAACTGGGCGACGCATGCTGTCCCGGGCTCGCGGCCCGGTCGGGAGTACGGAATAGCCACGGGGGACTAAACCGGAGAATAATGGAGTCGCCACCTGGTGTGAACCGGGACAAAGATTTAAGGCCGCACTCACCCCTCGCAAGGGAAGACCTCAAACCGTTGGGTTCGGAATGGTCCCTTACTCATGCCACTTGTAATGAAATGATTTATATGATAATTTAATCAGGCTTAAGTAACACTTATTTCTAAGAATATCATGCTTCTAAATCCACATACATACATCAACAAGTTCATCTAAATTTATAGGTAACATACATTCGAATTCGCATACATCCTATTTGTATGTAATCTATGTCTCAATTTGCATACATAAGGTTTATCATACGGCAAGCATACAAGTTAATGAACGCATTGGTGGACACAGAAACGCAAACAAATAGCATTCTTACTAGCATGCATATTAAGAAAATATATTTAAGCGCATAACAGAAATAGACAACTAGAGAGGTAATACAAATGCATAACGTAAAAAGGGGAACTACGTGCTAAGATGGACATGTCGTAATGTGATGCAAGAGGATCTGTTTACCGTGGGCGTTCGTAGACGCGTTTGAACGGTAAACATAAGGTTCTCGTTCGAGTAGCGTTCGTAAACGCGTTCGAACAGAAATGAAACAGAATGCTCATGTTCATATGGCGTTTATGCACGCGTTCGAACGGAATGAAACAGAATGCTCACGTTCGTATGGCTTTCGTGAACGCGTTCGAACAGAGATGAGACCTGATGCATGATAAGGCAAAAATGCATGCGCGTTCGAGTTGCGTTCGTAAACGCGTTCGAACGGGAACAGACCTGATGTATGAAATGGGACGCAATACATAAATGGCAAATAGTACAATGCGAGGCGCAGCGAAGAATCGTGGTAAAGGATTTTAACCTCTTCAATTAGAGGACCTCTCATCGCACTTACTAAGCCCATGCGCTCGATCACATCATGCATACAAACATAAAGACAATCATATCAAACTAAGTATGCCCGATTGAACACATCTTACATCCAACCGAACACACATCAACTGGCGCGGCAAATCATCGTGGTAAAGGGCTTTAACCCCTCCCCATAGGGGATATTTCTTTCCACTTACTAAGCCCATGCGCTCGATTGAGTCATGCATACAAAGAATTAAACATAATAATATCAAACTTAGTATGCCCGATTGAACGTATCTTGCATTCAACCGAACACACATCAACCGGCGCGGCAAAGCATCGTGGTAAAGGGCTTTAACCCCTCCCCATAAGGGATCTTTCATTCCACTTACTAAGCCTATGCGCTCGATCCCATCATACATAAATAAGCAACATGCAGAATTCAAGTGACGAAAAATAAATAAACCAAAGCAACACAAAACAAAAGAGGGTGCCGTTTACTCAAGCGGTACATGGAGTTGTGTCCCGAGTACAGATCATATTATCGTCCATTCGGAATCGGCTATGAAATTTATGTCCGGGTTTCCATCCGATATACCGCGAGAGTTGACACATCTCTCATTCATCCAATACCCACAACACACATCATACACAAACGAGATTTAACAAATAAGTAAAATACGATCAAAATAAATAAAAAAAATCAAATAAAGATGAGTGTGAAAAGTACCCTCAGGTCTAACCTTTTAAATCACCTCTCGGATGTACGGCACACGGTCGTCGGAAGGGTGGATGCTCCGCAACTCTTTCGGTTCACTGTTTCACTGTTCTCGTTCGTTGTCTCACTGTTTGGAGTCGTCGTTCTCCGTCTTTTGCTGCTGCTTTTGACTCCGATTTGCTACTGTTCGGCCTCTGTTTTGCTGCTCGCTGTTCAGGTCACCTGTTTTGACGTTTCAACGGACTGTTCCAAGTTTTTGTGTGGGTTTTTAGTGTAGTCTTGTGTGAGTCTTTTAAGGATTATGAATGCAGTTTTATTTATGTTATTACTTTAAGTTTTTTAGGGGATGTCTTAAGAGGATTTCGCTGCTGTAAAGGGGGTGGTTTGGGCGTGATTTGGCTACTGTATGGGGTGGTTTGGGCGTGATTTGGCTACTGTTTTAGTGTTAAAGGGGCTGCTATATTTGGTTATGGAGTGGAGGAGATTTGTGAGGTTTATGGACGTGTCGGGCTGATCGGTTTGTGAAGGTGCTTTTAATGTGAAGGCTTGGGGTTATTTTCTTTTCTCTTGTGATTTGTGTGAGTTGTGTGTCTATTATGTGTATGAGCTAGGGGTTGGAAATTCTTTTCTTCTTTTATTTCTTGTGATGGGCGTGAACTAGGAGTGGGATGGCTTGGAGAGGTGTTGTTTATATAGAGAAGGGTTAGGGCTTCACCTTGTCTCACAAGGAAGGGATTTGGTGCATTAAATGGAGGATTTGATTTGGTGTTGGACAAGGAAAGGATTAGATTGAGGGGGGACAAATCTTGGCTAGATAGGAAGTCAATATATTTAATTTGTTATGATTGATTTTAATTAGGCATGACATCTTTTTAATTTAGTATGTGATTTGTTTAGTTAGGAAGTTAATATATTTGATTTATCTTCATTAGGTATGATTATATTTTGTGTTTTATCTAATTGGTAAATGATTTAAATATTTTATTTAATATTTAATGTTTAATTTAATTAAATTGGGATGTGTTTTATGGGCTTTGGGGAGCTAATTGGGCTGGGGTGCGAGGTAGCAGCAAAACCAGAAACACCGACGCCGTTCGAACGCTTCCTCGAACGCGACACGAACGCCCGCAATCTGTTTGGCGTTCGAACGTATACATGAACGCAACACGAACGAAAACAGTGAACCTTGTTTATTCTGAATTTCCCATTCCGATATCCGTTTCCGCGGCTTCCGTGACTCAAAAGGTAGTGCCTTCAAATGAGACTCATCATCGGGTTTCACATGCAAAAATACAATGCCTACAAACACCCATCCTGTTATGCCGAGCCACCGGGTCGAGTCGGACTTGAGGTCCATGATCATCATGCTTCTCTTAACACTTTCACTACTCAGGTCGATGATGAAATGAGGAACGAGCCCGACCCATTTGCTGGGCCAGATGCCCTTGATTACCGAGCCCGACTGGAAATTTCCTTCATGACCTTCTGAATTTACTGAGGACTCTGAGGCCTTAAAATCACTATCAACATTTGTCCCATAGTTTTTGGTATCAACGAGTTGATGAGTTGGTGTCGGGAACTACAAAAGTATGGTAGAAACAGACAGTCCTCGGGTCGAGAGTTCGAGCTCAAACTATTACGGTCTTCTGGACATAACTGGTCGGTCTTTAAACTGCTATGTGCTCTGGTCGGTGAGTAACTCATACCACCCAAATGTGTTATCGTGTCACCATAAATGCCTCTCTTGATCTTCTAAAAGCTGCCCTTTTGGAATCACCAACTCATCATTACCTTCTTAAATGCGCGTCAAATTTCTCTAGGGTTTCCCTCTCTTGGTGCCACTTGTCACACTCTCGTGGCTTGCGCACCCAAACGATGCAAACGCCTCATTTCAAAGGAACTGAATTGTCTTTTATCTCGTTCGTTCATTCGAATCCTAACCGGTGAAGCCAAACTACCCTAACACGTGGCATCCATCCGAGCTACTCACTTCGATCCGAAGGTCAGAATTACTATGATCCGTTTGTGAAAAGAGCCACCACCCACCATATTTTCTTTTACGACTTCTTATTCTTCAAAGCAAACTAATCGCTCTCAAGAGTGCCTCACGACTGTAAATCTTCCTCAAATCTAAGAATCCGTTCATCATTTCTCCTCAAAACAAGTAAGTTTTCTACTGATCTTCGTCTTTTTCATTTCATACTCTTTGATATTGCGTTGGTTGTTCTGCTTGCTCATATGTATACTTGATTTTTGTGGGTTTTTTCTTTTTGGGATAGTTTCGGTTTGAGGATGAGTTTGGGTCTCATGAATGTATGCTTTGGCAGGTTGATCTGGGTTCCGAGTATAGAATGCATGTGTTTGTAGAATTTCTTTGGTGTACTTATGATTGTGACTTGAGAGACTTAAGATCATGGCGTTGCTTAGGGCATTTATAGAGCTTTCTAGGGGTTGACACTTGGTAAGGATTGAACCAGTGGGCCTTTGGGCAAAACTCTACTAACACCGACTTTATGCTGACTAACCTCTTTATCCCGTGTTTCATTATGAATGTCTGACACCGAGTCTTCCACTTCCCCTACTCCTATCAAAATGCTTCCTCCCAACGTGCCGATCCAACCTGAAATGATACACAGCTCATGGTCTGAAAGCCCTCGAGACTACGACACCTCTCCTAACACTTCTGATGGGGGCGGACATGGCCACCAACAGAGAGTTGTCCGACCTGAGCCTCACCGTCTAAGACTAGACTTTGATGGTCTTGACATGGATTGAGTATTATCCATGACCGAGGCGGATCGGTAAGAGTTGAGGGAAACGTACTCCATTCCCGATGACATCGAACTTCTGATCCCAAACGACAGTGATCTGGCCAGCCACTCCGAAAGAGGTCGGGTAGCGGTGTGCAAAGCCTTTCTTGAAGTGGGGTTGTGCCTGCCCATTCAAATATACTTTGCAAAAATACTGGCCGGTATGAATCTGGCCCAATGCTAGCTGAATTTGAACGGATGAAGGGTGTTGTTCGGTCTGCACGTGATATGGAGACGAGCTGGTCTGGGAGAGCAAAAAATTCAATGAACTGCAGAGGCTGTATCGGATGAACGCCAACCCGAAGGAATACAGGGATTGGTATTATCTTTCTTCTTATACCGGGGCCGAACCACTGATCTCCAAACTCCCGACCACCAACAAAAACTTCAAGGACAAATGGTTTTGGGTCCAAGGTTCTTGGGGGTGCTCCAGTATGTGGATGGTGCGAGCGTACTGATCCATAATATCTTTCGAGTAGGAGTTAATTTCCTGACCTGATCATTCATGTTTCTGACTTGAACTCCTTATAACCTTTACGAGTCTCGCAGCCTGCTGGGGAGAAATCTTGAAGGTACACTATTGCAACCAGGAACGGATCAAGTCGACATCTATGTATGGGAGTAACGCTCCTGATCTCCTCAATCCTTCATCCCTTACTGCCTCGAGCCTTATCCCTCACATTCCACCATCTCATTCTAAGAAGTCTGGTAGGCTTTAACCGACCTGATGTTTCCCGGGTTTTAACTCTGAAGTTTTCTGTTATCTCCATCTTTTACTTATCTATTTTTCTTTTGTTTGCAGAGATGTCAACTAAGAAAGATGTGAATAAGATCACCGAGGAACTAACCAGAGTGATCCGGGGAAAACCTAGGGTAGCTCGGAGTAGGCTCAATATGCTCATTCCTCCCGAGGCCTAACAAAGAGGTACCCACATTGCCTCCTCATCTGCAGGACCTTTACATCATCAACAACTAAGCTTTCATGTCCAACAGCCCAGCGCTTCCTTGTCATCCCTTTCTGCCGGGGAGGTGGGGGGGTCTTGTTGGACAATTATGACCCATAGCGTCACTATTTGTAAAAGACATTGTGGTTTTTGTACAAATTAACTATGTGACAATGGAAATTGATATTTTATCATTTTGTAATTAGATTACTTGAATATATATATATAAATGATAAAAGTCCTTATGATTAGTTCCGAATTATAAGATATGAGATAGTATCAATCCACTAAAGGTTTAATCATTAAATATCCCTAGTCATAGTATTATCGAGACTGGACATCGATAATGCGGAATAGACTAGTATTGCACTTGTGCGTGTTATGGAAGCATAACATCATAGTTCTCATATATTTAAGTATTGGATACTTATGCAAGTGTGATATGAGGTTGTGTTTACCGATGGTACAGAAACAGCTTCGCTCTGGATAGACCCCGCGGAATCCCATTGGTAGTATGACTATGTGTATGGGAATCCGCATCAAGGTAGGTGTATTTGGTCTTAACCTGACACTTGCATCGCTAATAATTGCGAAAATCAATACGCTTTGGTTTTGGTCGTCCGAGACTTTAACAGGTTCTGTGAACGTCTCTTCTGGGTTTATTGAGAATCGTAGTGTATTGGGTGTGATGTCAAGACGGAAGTATCACTTCAGTCATATGGAGATAATGCTCACGCATGGATACAAAATTGGTTCTCTATTATGTTGCAACTATCAGGATAATATGACAAGGTCATGATTATCTGATTATAGAGACTAGTTGTTTGTGATCCGATATATGCTTCGTATGGGGCAGACACTATTCCAGACCCAGGCCTTGCATGTGACATCCGATACTGGATCACAATACGCAATACTACGTATACTACACCTGACAAAGATTATATATTCCTTAAAGAATATTTCTGGAGAATTGGGTAGGCACGGTGCTTTGCTAGAAGCCAACCATGTCTTGTAAATCGGTAAGAACGTGGTACAAGGTACACACATATTCGGATAGTCCGACGACCGAATTTACTGCCAACATATCCAGGGATCTCATGGGTCGCTTCCCGAAGATTCATCGATGACGTTTGACTCGAACATAATTAATCTGGAATTAATTAGAAGAGGAGAGAAAATTAATATGGGATTAATTACATCGAGAATTTATCTGGGATAAAATTCGAATAGAAGAGAGAGAACGATTAATTTGGAATTAATCGATAAAATAATATATTCGATATATTATATGAAATTAGATTTCATAACGGAATTAAAATTGGATTTTAATTCGGGTGAACGAATTAATTTAGAATTAATTCGCGAGCGACTTTAATAGTAATTTTGCTAGACATAATTATTTAATTAAATTTGATTTAATTAAGACGCAACGGAAAATTCGTTAATTCGGAATTAACGAACCCAAGCCCGGAATGTGTTTAGCGGGCCCACTCAGATTTTGAATTTAAGTGGGGCCCACACCTGATCACATCACTAGTCAACTTTATCAACTTTTGGTTGATAGAAGTTGGTAGGATTTTGGTTGCTTGTAAAATACACAACCTTGATTTGTGAATGACATTTACCTAATTTTGAATTTGGTAAATGGTAATTATTTTTTGAAAATGATATACACAACACACAAAATCAAAACAACTCTCACTCTCTCATTTTCATCCAAAAACCGTGAAAACATATCTCCCTCTCTTCTTCTTGGCTTGGCCGAGAGTTACACATAGATAAGGGAAGATTTTTGTTGCAAATTTCTTCCATAGCTAGCACTTAAAGAGTCATCCAAGGTGATAGAGAAACCATTCCCAAGAGTTTGGAATTCATTCATCAAGCTTGGAGCTTAACCATACAAATCAAAGAGGAGCTTGGAACACTTCTAAAGGAGCAAAAATTTTGTTCTCAACACATCCAAGAAACCGATCAAAGTGAGTAACTTTTCCGCAATCTTACTTTGTGTATTCACATATTTTATCCTTAAATGATTCTAGGCATGATCTTAGAGAACCCAACAATGGTATCAGAGCCAGGTTAAGCATGAAATTGATTAGGGTTCATAATCTTGAATTTGGGTATTTTTGCTTGGAGCATGATTTTATCAAATTGATTGTTTGAGTATGCTTAGATTATGATAACTTAGAGTTATGCATGATTAATTTTATAAAAAAAATTGATTAGATAATTTTTTCCCCAAATCTTTGGCTTGGCCGAGACTTTGAGCCTTAATATGTCATGGTGATTTTTGATTTTTTAGACCATTGGATTTGTTTAAAATGCTTGGGGTATATTGATTTGTGATTTAATTGGATTGAAATCAAAATCAGATATAAAATCCTAACTTGCCGTGAGCCTTGGAAACATGTTGGAGTTTGATTTTGCTTCAATTATGTTGGACATGAATTGATAATGATTAAGCATGATTAATTAATTAAATTGGTGTTTTGGAAATATTAATTTAACTAATTAATTATGACTACACTTTAATTAAATAAATTATGATATTTGGAATATTGGAATTTAATTAATTAGGCTTTAATTTGGAATTGGGCTAAAATTATTATATTTTGGGCTTTATGGGCTTGGTTGGGCCAAGTTGGTTTAGGACAATTGGATTGGATCCAAATTGGGCCTAAAACCATTCAATAAAGTCCAAATATAATAAATGGGCCTTTAAATATTTAATTGGGCCTAATGGGCCAATATTAATTTTATGGAAAATGGTGATTCCTTATTGGCCTTTGGTTGCCAAAGTCAATGCCTTAAGAAATTAATTAAAAGCCCATTGGACTTTAAATTAAATTGACATTGGATGTTAATTGGGCCTTTGAGACCAATTTAGATTGGATTTAGAATCTAAGTCTAAAAGGCACATTAATAAAGTGCAATTATTTAATTTGGAATTAAATAAGAATTAGTATTGAATACAAATTAAATTGGATTTAAAATTGTAGTTCGATATAATTCAAGTATACGCACTTTGAGTACTTATTCTTAAACGAGTTGGACTCGCACAAATCAAATCATTGTTTGAAGATTGGATGATCACTTAATTCAAAGATTAATTAATTGGATTAGATTGATTGAATAACATGCTTTGTGTGAATACATGAATGTATTGTATGAATAATGTATATCAGATGGATATTAGACGGGTGAGTGGAATTTTGGAAATTGTTGTAATAAATTTAGAATTTATTAAATTGGACCTGCGTGTCCAGCCTTTATCTCTTGACTCTTTGTAATTCTCTTCTCACCAATTCCCCTCAATGTAATGAGGTTTCTTTATTGTATTATGTAATTGGGTAGAAGTTAGAATAGTGCTAGCCGGGGAGAGGAAAACGAGTGATTTGTTCTAGGAATAATTTGTGAGATATCCATCTGCATATCATTATTATTTTATTTATCGCGCCTTATTATTCTTTTAGAATGCATGCTTAAGGGTGTATGATGAGACCTAATCAAAGATAATAAATTGGTTGCCAATTTACGCGAAAAACCCTAAATCAAATATTAAACGTTTTCCTTCCATTGAATGGTTCTTTCTCAATATCCAAGATTGGCATTGGTTTGTTGGCAAAGTCAAGATCAATGTCCTTCGTGGATGTGTTTGAACCATGAAAGCTTTGTTCCATATCACATGTCTTGGGCAAGTTGTGATTTGTTGGCCAAGATCAATGGCCACCAGGCTTCTTGTATGGGGATATGAGATGACATGAGTGAAGAACCATAGGCTGAGGAAGAAGAAATTTCTGCAGACAATGAAGATGTTTTCGCTGGTTTATTTTACAATCATGCATTTTGATAATAAAGACATTGATTTTTCTTACTTGTTCGAGTTTTCCTTAATAGTTAAGGCATTAGTCCAATGATGACATTGTTTGCTGAAGGGAGAAACCTTAGAAACAATAAGTGCGATATGTGCTCTTATCCGGTATTCTGAGTTGTTGATCTCAGCTAGACTCACGAGCACTTGATTACAGGATCTTAGCAGTTGAAGCCTGAGTAGTCGGTGAGATGACTAGTCAAAAAGATGGCGGATCAGTGAATGACCGTTTGCCTGGACGTCCATCCTGGTTTGCTTATGCTACGATATATGATATGGTCGGAAACAAAGAAAAAGTCTCTGAAAAGAAAAGAAAAATAGGCCATCTATAACCGATAAGCGTGAAGCTACCCATGGGCGATTATTAGGACCACTATGAGGAGAAATGCTACCTTAAAGGGTAGGTGTGTCGAAAAAAAATTCAAAAATGAAAAGAAAGAAAAAGGAGACAAAAGAAAAATAAGAAAACTATATCATGTTGAGTACGCGGAAGTAATCATAGAGTATGATCAAGACATCAAGGTTGGTTAGACCTATTGATCCAATTCTCAGAGATGAAATCATTGAGTTGGCTTACTTAAGGATTAAGTTGCGAAAGAGCCTTGGCACACACGCACTAGGAGTCTAGTTCAGATCATTCATTCAGACGAGCGGAGTGGAGTATATTAAGTACTTTAAAGGTTCTCTGGTTTCGACGCGAAACATCCGTTGAGGACGAAAATATGTTTAACTATCAGGATTATCCCATGAGAAGTAGTACAATATATTGAAATGAACCATCACGACATCAGTCAGTCTTGCCAGGTATGGCACCTTGGGGGCGAGGCCCACACCTTCATCAGTATCAGTTTCGCCGGGTATGGCATTCTGGGGGCAAGGCCCACACTTTCATCAATATCAGTTTCGCCGGGTATGGCACTCTGGGGGTGAGGCCCACACCAACATCAGTATCAGTCTGGTGATGAGTGGTATTTATATCACTATTTCCCACTCATTTAACCTAATATTTTGTATAGTTTCTTGAGTTTTGTGAACGTTTTGATATGTTTTGTGTTATTTTGTAGATAAAATAAAGTTTGGAAAGCATTGAAGGCAATTTGGGGCAAAAACGAACAAAAATGCGTCAACAGTGATATTTTGGTCTTAAGCGCGTCGCGACGTCCAGAGTTCAGCGTCGCGATGTCTAAAATGCGCCGAACAGTGCTAACGTGCGCCGGGTCCACAAATCAGAATCTGAGAAAAGTTTGACTTTGTTAAAATGTGACGTGCCACGTGTCACCATCACAGCCGACCTGCTAACGTGCGCCGTGCCACGTGTCATCATCATATGCTGCCGACACTCAGAGTTGACACGTGTCGCCTCGTCATCAGCCATGTCATCATCCGCCACGTCACAAGGTCAACTAAGACAACTTGCCACGTCAGCATCAGCCAATCACAGCGTGACACGTGTCGACACGTGTCACAATTCTATGGTGCCGACAGTCTCTTTCCCACGTGTCGCCACATCGTCGTCACGTCACCGCCACGTCAGCGCCACGTCAGCATCAATAATTGAGTATCCTATCCTTATCTGACACGTGGCGGATAAGAATCTCAGCGACCAATCAGAATCCGCCACGTGTCACAATAATTGAAGCCCAACCACTCTGCCACGTGTCACCTTATCATCTTATCCAGAATCTTCAAACCAGTGAACCAGAGCGTGCCACGTCGACAAATCCGGCGTAGCGACGCTGAAGACCTGGCGTCACGATGCTGGATCCTACCGAGGCCTATAAATTGAGCTCGAGATTTCAGAATTCATGACACCTCTCTCTCTCTTCAATTCTATCTAAAGAGAGAGTTTCTCTCTCTTCTTTTAGTTTTTTTTATTTTTTTTATTTTTAGTTTTGTAAATAATTTTAATTACGTTTTGTAATAATAGTAATTTAATTTTTACTTTTTACAGTTTTTACTATTTACCATGAGGAGGTAACTTCTCCAGCTAGGGTGAAAGGTAATTCTTTTACTGTTACTATTTAGATTAATCTCCCTTAAAAATAATATATTCACTATTTAAAATATTGACTTAAAAAGGATACCGCCAGATTGGTCGGTTGGTAATTCATTTTAATCTGGTTTAAACCTGACTAATAAAGGATACCGCCAGATTGGTCGGTTGGCAATTTAATTTTGGTTCCGCCTTTATGGCTGGTTGGACTTAATTTGACTTAATCAGGATACCGCCTATATGGTCGGTTGGTATTATTATCACAAGTTTATATATTATTTTATGGGAGATATCTAAATTAGTAGTAGTAAAAGTAATTCCTTTTACCTTAGCATTTTATTTTATTTTACTTTTCAGTTTTACTTTATGTCTTTTGCTTTTCAGTATTTTTACTTTATGTCTTTTACTTTTAAGTTGTTACTAGCCCTAGTTATGTGTTAGTTATCTGGGGTTGTGATGAATTCTAATATCACCGGTTTATAAGAGGTTATTTTATAGTTTGGGTAATTTAAAGGTTTACTTATTAAGTCTTAAGCTTAATGCTTCTTGTTGTCTGATCACCAATAAGATTGATGTGGTAAATCTAAAATGAACTAGACATAGAGATTTTAGGTTTCAGCCTTAGACTTAATAGCCCACGATCTTCCTTGAGGATAGATAACCCTTTAATAGATTTCCTTACAGGATAGGAATATACCTGTCTGGCGGGGGTAGCCATAATTGGAACTTAAACTTAATGAATCCAGATAATTTGGTTGACATAGACATATGGTTCAATTGGGTTAAACTGGGTTTTTGCGTCTGACCATTGACAGAGGCTTTTGCATAATTTAGTGTTCCAGGTTAGTAAACTGGTTTATTACACAAACATAAAATAACCACTTCATCTTTTAAATGATATTAGAATGATTCACGACCCTAGATCTTTGTGTCTTTTTTTATTTTCTTTAGTATTTTCTTTTGTCTTTTTATTTATTTATTTTGTAAAACCACATTCAACCAATCAAACAATCATTCTCTTCACCCTCAATTAGATATTTGTAAATAAATAGATTCAATAATTAATAACAACAGTAGGAATTAAGTCCTCGTGGGATCGATATTTTTATACTACTTGAACGATACGTGCGCTTGCGTTATACGCGTGTGTTTACGCCGGTCAAGTTTTTGGCGCCGTTGCCGGGGACTTATTTATCTTTCACTATTAATTTAGGGGTTAGATATGTTACTTGTATCTAATTTCTTTTTACTTATTGTCGTTGTTTTCTTGTGTTTCAGGTTCTCAGAAACTACATGAGACGAACCAGAAGCTTTGAACTCCGATCGCTTGACCCAGAAATTGAAAGAACCATCAGACAGTTGAGAAGGGAAAGGCGAGAAGGCCAAGAAGCTTTAGTCAACATGGAACCTGAACCTTTGAACGTTGCACCACCAATTCCCATTCGAGACAGAACCATTCCGATGGTTGACAGACTCATTTCCTGTATTGTACTTCCTCCCTTACCAGCAAATACATGTGACATCAAAACATGCATTCAGATGATTCAGCAGTCAGTTCAATTTGGGGGGAATGCAACTGAAGATCCTAATGCCCACATCAGTAACTTCCTGGAAGTTTGCGGCACTTTTAATTACAACCGAGAAGCTGAAGAAGCAATGAGACTGCGTGTTTTTCCATACTCCTTGAAGGACAGAGCTAAAGCTTGGCTACATTCACTACCACCAGGTTCTATCACAACTTGGAACACTTTAGCCACCAAATTTCTTGCAAAGTACTTTCCACCAGCCAGAACCGGAAAGCTGAGGAATGGCATCACATCCTTTGTACAACAAGATTCAGAATCCCTCTGCGAAGCTTGGGAAAGGTATAAAGATTTACTCCGAAAATGTCCTCACCATGAGATTCCAAAATGGCTTCAAGTCCAAACATTCTATAATGGGCTTTCTGGAATAATGAGAACCACAATCGATGCTGCTGCTGGAGGAGCTTTAATGGCAAAAGGAGAAGATCAAGCCTGGGACCTAATCGAAGAAATGGCCAACAACAATTCCTTGTGGCCAACAGAAAGAAGCATGATCCAAAGAATTGCAGGAATTTATGAAGTTGGAGCAAACACAGCAGTGAATACCAGGCTGGATCAGATATGCAAATGTCTAGAAACACTTAGCATGCAAGTTGTGAACATCGCTGGAACCACAAGTTCACCATATGGAGGAGCACCAGAACCAAACCAACATGAAGAGACGGTGAATTATGTCAACAATTTCAACAGACAGAGGAACAATCCATATTCCAACACCTACAACCCATGGTGGAGGAATCATCCTAATTTATCATGGAGCAACAATTCAGGCCAACAGCAAAACTATCCACCACCTGGATTCCACCAGCAGAACAAAGGCCAGGAGCATGAAAAAGAACCAGAAATGAAAGAATGGTTTGCAGAGATGTTCAAAAAGCAAGAAGCAAAATACGATGCTATGTTTCAAGCTCAAACAACATTAATTCAAAGTCAATCTGCTTCTATTAAAATACTGGAGAATCAAATGGGAAAACTGGCAAATGCTCAGAGTTACAGACTGCCAGGTACCCTTCCTAGCAACACAGAGCCAAATCCAAGAAACATGGGGAAGGAGCAATGTCATGCCATCATGTTAAAAAGCGGTACTGAAATCAACAAAGATGTTGGAGTCAATTCAACTGCTGAGGAAGTTCCAAAAGAAACAAAGCAACAGATGGAGGAAAAAGAAGCAAAGGAAAAAGAACAGATCACTCCACCTCCACCTTTTCCTCAACGTCTTCAGAAGAACAAATTGGACAAGCAGTTTTCTCGGTTCCTGGAAATCTTCAAAAAGCTTCATATCAACATTCCATTTGCAGAAGCGTTGGAACAAATGCCCACCTATGCCAAATTCATGAAAGATATTCTTTCACGAAAGCGGAGATTGGGAGATTACGAGACAGTAGCATTAACAGAAGAATGCAGCGCTATCATTCAGAGGAAACTTCCCCCGAAGTTGAAAGATCCTGGCAGTTTCACTGTTCCTTGCGTCATATGAGAACATAACTTTGGTAAGGCTTTATGTGATTTAGGTGCTAGTGTTAACTTGATGCCTTTTTCTATTTTCAGGAAATTACAGATTGGAGAAACAATGCCAACTTCAGTCTCACTGCAACTTGCTGATAGAACGCTCGTATTTCCGAGAGGCGTAGTTGAGGATGTGCTGGTCAAGGTTGACAAATTCATTTTTCCAGCAGATTTTATTGTCCTTGATATGGAGGAAGACGCAGACGTACCAATCATCCTTGGGAGACCATTCTTGGCTACAGGTCGAACCATTATTGATGTATAAAAAGGAGAATTAACCATGAGGGTACAGGACCAAGAAGTAACATTCAATGTTTTCAAGGCCATGAATTTCCCAGATGATGAAAAGAAGGAGGAATGTTTCAAACTCGATGTGATACACAGTACCATTCAGAACTCCAATGCAATGCAAAGTTCTACTGATAAACTTAAAACATGTCAATTGCATGTAGAGTCTAAAGATAAAGCGTCTTTTGCACTGAAAGAGCCAATTCTTGCACTACAAGCAACAGAAGAGAAAAAGTTCCACCAGCTCAATGAATTAGAGGAATTTCACAATCAGCCTTTTGAAGATGCCAAATTGTACAAAGAAAAGGGCAAGAAAAGACATGATGAGAAGTTAGTGCGCATACAACTGGAACCAGGGCAGAAGGTACTGTTAAACAAATCAAGGGTGAAATTCTTCCCATGGAAGCCAAAATCACGGTGGTCAGGTCCATTTGTGATCACCAAAGTTTTACCAAATAGAGCCGTTGAGATACATGATCCTGATGCTAACAAAACTTTCAACGTTAAAAACAAGCGTGTCAAGCACTACTGGGGAGAATCATTTGAGCGACAAAAAGAAAGTGTTACACTTTCAGATCCAGCTTAACGTTCGAGAAGCCAAGTCTGGCTGACGACTTTAAACTTAGCGCTCGCAGGGAGGCAACCCATGCAATTTGTGTATATATTGTGATTTGGTGTGTTTAATTTTTGCAGGATTAGTCATTTCAAAATGGAAGATGCTCTCGCAAATCTTCGCAAGCAATTTCCTTCTCTCCCTCAAAAATATCTGATGAAAGTTTACAAAGCTCGCTTGGAATGGATGAGGTTATTGACGATCCATGGTGTGTGCCCATGACATTCGTTGGGTAATTGAAGCACGAGTCCGATTGGCAGGTGAGTCTTCTGACTCTTTTATTTCACATCTGCCTGGTTCGGAAGAAGCACATATGCAAAGAAACGTAGAGCTAAGCAAATGGGTGTTTGTTTTAAATGTGCACGATTTAATTGCAACACTCGTTGTCGTTCTTTAGGAATGGTGTCTGATAATCGCGAAGACAAAATTAAATTCATTAGGGATGGCTTGAGTAAGGAGTCTTTAGATGATATATCTTTAACTCTTGAGACGCATCCCAGTGGATATGTTCATATAGCCATTCGCAAATTACATACACAATTCAAAAAGGAAAGACAACTGTTAAGTCTCGGGAATCTGACTCAAAAAGACCCTGTTTGCCAATTTATAAGAAAATTGGATGGGAAGCTTGTCCCTGACGCATAGACGTCAATCAAGCCGTTACTTTTCTTGTAAATATTATATCTCTTTGTCTTTTCTTAATAATTGTGATTTGTTTTGTTGTTTTCTTTTATTTTCTCCGACAGGATCCAGACCTTTTTGACTATCACGATATTATTTCGCTACTAATCGTCCTCTGGAAGATACTTGTGCTATTCTTACTCACCATTTTCAGGTACTATAAATTCAGCCCGTCATTGCACTTTTGAAGGCATCCAGAGTTGAGAAAGAAATACATAAAAATGGAAGCCACTTCAAGAAGACGAGTTGAAAATATCTGTGTATTTGCGGCGGTAGTGTTGGAACTAAGCCACAATACATAGAAGCAGCACAGGAATTGGGTCGAGTCTTAGCTGCAAGGAATATGCACTTAATATATGGCGGAGGCAATCTTGGACTAATGGGGATCGTTTCAAAGGTCGTTCAGGAATGAGGCAGTCATGTTTTGGGAATCATCCCAAAACCCTTGGCAGAGGCAAATCTTATTGGATCATCAAACGGAGAGGAACTGATCGTGCCAGGTATGTCTGAACGATTGGTAGAAATGATTAACCGTGCTGATGCTTTTATTGCTTTGCCAGGTGGCTTGGGTACATTGGAGGAAATTTTTATTGTGTTATCTTGGACGAACCTGAACATACACCAGAAACCACTTGGACTGTTTAATGTTGATGGATTTTATGATTTTCTTTGTGTGTTTCTTGATGATGCTCGGAGAAATGGGTTCGTGTCAAAACCTATGAAAGAACTCATCTTCACTGCCAGAACTGCTCCGGATCTAATAGACCAACTCATAGCCTATGAACCACAAGTTGACCCTATCCTTTCAAAGATAAATTGGTCTGAGGACGATCGTGGTAAGAGGCGTCGGATTAATCTGGATCTTAACCTTTAATTTCCTGTAGATTTTCAGCTAACCAGGTACAACCTTCTTAACTCTCCTTTTACTGTTTAAGACATTGGGGACAATGTCTCATTTAGGTTTGGGGGAGGGAATTAGTTGATCAGTACCTTGTTTTTAGTTTGTGTGTTATTTTTATTTTTAGTCCAAAATTTTTCGAAAAATACAAAAAAATTGAAAAAATTACAAAAATTACAAATAATTTTTGTTTTTAATTTGACCAAAAAGGTGAAATTGGTAAAAGATAGCTGAGAGTAAGGTTTCCACTCCTGAGACGTATCTCAAACCTAATTCGAAACAAGTTAATTTTTGTTTATTCATTTTGAATTATTTAATTTTTGAATTCTCCATAAAACGGACTAAAAGGAATCTTCATATGCTCAATTGATAGATATTATCAACATATATAGTAACATACGGACATGAGCTAAATTGAAAAGTTTGTAATATTCAGTGCTCTAGTTTAATTGGAGGAAACATCTCAAAAAGCAGTGGAGTAAAAAAAAAAAAAAAAAAAAAAACGTCTGAGATCCGAGTTATTAAGTCTGTAAGGGTGTTTTAACATCTAGTGCCCTAAAACCAACTGGTTTGGGAGTCACTGGCCCAAAGCTCGTTACATGGATCAAAGATGCTGCAAAAATATATATATATGAAATCTGAGTAATTAAGTCCGTAGGGGTGTCTTAACACCTGGTGCCCTAAAGCCAACTGGTTTGGGAGCCACCGACCCAACACTCGTTACATAGATGGAAGATATTGTATATAAATAAAAAATATTAAAAAAAAAAAATCAGAAAATGAGAAAAATTATTCCATGCTCCAAAAAGGTGAAATCTGATAGAACTTTAGGACAAAAATATTACTCTCTTATCAACTGCACTTATGACTGTTGTGGGCAAAAATGAGTTGATTAATTTTGTTGGTTGTGTATATGAAGAATGGTAAAAATAATCGGAGAATTTACTTATTCGGTAATTTAGAATAAAATAAAACAACTAGTAACTTGGAGTAGAAGTTTCACCTGATTAGTCACTAACATCTTTATTCTCTTTTCGCTTGTCTTTTTGCTTTTGTGTGCATTAGTTTTAACTAACTTTTTACTTTTGTAAAAATTGTTTGTGGGTATCATTGCTGTAAACCCTCACGAGACTACAACTCGTCCACTAGGGACACCTAGGGGTTTAAAGGCTTGTTGCATACGCTAAATGCAATCGTGATCCCTACGAAAGTGGCTTAGTTAATTTATTTATGTTAATTTATTTTATGTTTTGCTCGAGGACTAGCAAAATGTTAGGTTTGGGGGTGTGATGAGTGGTATTTATATCACTATTTCCCACTCATTTACCTAATATTTTGTATAGTTTCTTGAGTTTTGTGAACGTTTTGATATGTTTTGTGTTATTTTGTAGATAAAATAAAGTTTGGAAAGCATTGGAGGCAATTTGGGGCAAAAAACGGACAAAAATGGCGTCAACAGAGATATTTTGGTCTTAAGCGCGTCGCGACGCCCAGAGTTCAGCGTCGCGACGTCTAAAATGCGCCGAACAGTGCTAACGTGCGCCGGGTCCACAAATCAGAATCTGAGAAAAGTTTGACTTTGCTAAAATGCGCCGTGCCACGTGTCACCATCACAGCCGACCTGCTAACGTGCGCCGTGCCACGTGTCATCATCATATGCTGCCGACACTCAGAGTTGACATGTGTAGCCTCGTCATCAGCCATGTCATCGGTCAAAAAAGTCAACTTCGCCATGTGTCACGCCACGTCATCCGCCACGTCACAAGGTCAACCAAGTCAACTTGCCACGTCAGCATCAGCCAATCACAGCGTGACACGTGTCGACACGTGTCGCAATTCTATGGTGCCGACAGTCTCTTTCCCACGTGTCGCCACGTCGTCGCCACGTCACCGCCACATCAGCGCCAAGTCAGCATCAATAATTGAGTATCCTAGCCTTATCTGACACGTGGCGGATAAGAATCTCAGCGACCAATCAGAAGCCGCCACGTGTCACAATAATTGAAGCCCAACCACTCTGCCACGTGTCACCTTATCATCTTATCCAGAATCTTCAAACCAGCGAACCAGAGCGTGCCACGTCGACAAATCCGGCGTAGCGACGCTGAAGACCTGGCGTCGCGACGCTGGATCCTACCGAGGCCTATAAATTGAGCTCGAGATTTCAGAATTCATGACACCTCTCTCTCTCTTCAATTCTCTCTAAAGAGAGAGTTTCTCTCTTCTTTAGTTTTTTTTATTTTTTTTATTTTTTTTATTTTTAGTTTTGTAAATAATTTTAATTACGTTTTGTAATAATAGTAATTTAATTTTTACTTTTTACTTTTACAGTTTTTACTATTTACCATGAGGAGGTAACTTCTCCAGCTAGGGTGAAAGGTAATTCTTTTACTGTTACTATTTAGATTAATCTCCCTTAAAAAATATATTCCACTATTTAAAATATTGACTTAAAAGGATACCGCCAGATTGGTCGGTTGGTAATTCATTTTAATCTGGTTTAAACCTGACTAATAAAGGATACCGCCAGATTGGTCGGTTGGCAATTTAATTTTGGTTCCGCCTTTATGGCTGGTTGGACTTAATTTGACTTAATCAGGATACCGCCTATATGGTCGATTGGTATTATTATCACAAGTTTATATATTATTTTATGGGAGATATCTAAATTAGTAGTAGTAAAAGTAATTCTTTGAGGATGCGTCCCAGGGCGAGGCCCACATCATCATCAACAGTTTGGGGATGCGTCCTAGGGTTGAGGCCCACATCATCATCAGCAGTTTGGGGATGCGTCCCAAGGTTGAGGCCCACATCATCATCAGCAGTTTTGGGAACGTCACATCACATAATCTTCTTTGACCTAGTGAAAGAACCGAAGAATAGAAAGTTAAACCAAATCTGGGGGCGACCAATCTACCATCTTGTGAATAAGGGATACAACAAGTCATGGAACCAAAGAGAACTGAGCAATCACCAGAGAGAATTGACATAAAGAAATTATAAAACCAGAGGGCAGACGGAGACATTCGTCACCAGAGAGAATTGACAGAATGAAAATGTAAGCAGGCCCTGGGGGGAGATCAAAGACAGTTACAGACAAATGACACCGGGGGAACTGGCAGAAGACCTAACCCGACGGAATAGGAAATTCATCCATGCATGCATGCATACACGTAACACACTTGCATCCTTTTTTGTCTCTTGTTTTGTTCACAGGTTTTAAAGAAAAGAAGAAAGCGACAAATGTAAGCAAACCAGAAACAACAACACACAATCACAGCTCGGGAATAAAGCCCACTCTCAACACAGCTCGGGAATAAAGTCCACTCTCAACACAGAT
Organism: Zanthoxylum bungeanum; assembly: GCA_019454045.1. Classification (NCBI taxonomy): domain Eukaryota; kingdom Viridiplantae; phylum Streptophyta; class Magnoliopsida; order Sapindales; family Rutaceae; genus Zanthoxylum; species Zanthoxylum bungeanum. The sequence continues at coordinate 278,073 of SKCR01038126.1, forward strand.
CGAGAACAAAGCCCACAATCAACACAGTTCGGGAATAAAGCCTACATTCAGCAAGTTCGGGAACAAAGCCCAGGGGAATAAAGCCTCATCTCAAAATAGTTCGGGAACAAAGCCCAGGGGAATAAAGCTCTATCTTAACACAGCTCGGGAACAAAGCCCATGGGAATAAAGCCCTATCTCAAAACAGCTGGGGAACAAAGCCCAGAGTAATAAAGCCCTATCTTAACACAGTTCGGGAATAAAGCCCTATCTCAAAACAGTTCGGGAACAAAGCCCAGGGGAATAAAGCCCACTCTCTACAACAGTTTGGGAACAAAGCCCACAATCAACACAGCTATGGAACAAAACCCACAGTTCGGGAACAAAACCCACATTCAGTACAGCTCGGGAATAAAGCTTACAATCAACAGTTCGGGAACAAAGCCCAAATTTAACGTAATCGGGACCAAGACCCAGGGGAATAAAGCCCACAGTCAAGACAGTCAGTGAATAAAACCAACGTTCAGTACAGTTCGAGAACAAAGCCCAGAGGTCGAAAGCACATCGCCATCATAATCAGCTCAATCGCAGTTTCGGGATGCGTCCCAGGGTCGAGGCCCACTACATCACCAACACAGTTCGAATTAACAGGCAAGTCAGGTGGCAGCTAGCGAGCCAGGTAAGTAAAAATGCATTGCACGAAATTTGATAGGACTGTCACCGTCACACACTGCACAGATCCCATCAAAGTGGGGGCGATTGTAGGCACTGTATTTTTGCATGTAAGTCCCGATGATGAGCCTCGTACGGAGGCACTACCTTTTTATGTCGTGGAAGTCGCGAGAAATGGACGTCGGAAGGGAAGAATTGAGAATTGATGTTTTATTGGATTTGATTCGCTCGTTTAGCTTCGGGTTTATTCGTCGGACTTCCGTTTCAAAATCATCATTGACCTAAAACCCCCGCGAGCAACATTTCCTTGGCCCAAACACCTAAAACCACGCCCATAAGCCCACCAAAACCAACCAAATCACACACCAAGCCCACCAAGGCCCACGCCCTTTACACAATATTTACCTCTCCACCAACTATTCAAACAACCAAATTAACCTTCTACCATGCATACCCCACACATTTGACCTACAATTTACCTTACACACTCATTTTTCAACAAGTTTCCAAGCCATTAATGTCATCCCCCCTCCAAGTCAAAAGAAACCACAAATCACCTTCCTTTTTCAACAAGTTTCCAAGCCATTAATGACATTTCCCCACACCATTTAATTCACTAACCCCACACCCATGACTTAGCCTTCCCTTTTCCATTTTTTCAACAAAGCAAGTCCTTCTCCTTCTCAAACAAGGAAGCCCCCATCCCTTTGCCTATATAAACAACCATTTGCTCCCTTGAAACCCCTAGCATCTTCATAGCATATACTTAGCATTTTTAGCACAAAGACATCACAAGAACTCTCCTCTCTTCTCTCAAGTTCACGCCAATAATCCCTTGAAGAAACAGCCCCTAACACGCCATTCAAGCCCTCCATTCTGCTCTCCAAACTCACGCAAACACTGCCCCTTGAACAGCCCACTGCTCACGCCTATTGCCCCTCACTGCAGCCCTCTCTCACGCCACAAATAACCTCATTATGTCCCTTACATTCACGCAAATATACCCCTCTCACTGTAGTCCTTGAAGCACACACGAACAACCCTATACGGCAGCCCACTGCTCACGCCAAACACCCCTCACTGCAGCCCACTGCTCACGCCAATCAGCCCCTGCAAACCGGCCCCCATGACGCCAAATACCCTTACAAAACTACACCGAAAACCCACCTTTCTGACCTCCAAAATGCATCACAAAACAGTCCAATAATTACCGAAGATTACACCTAAAACAGTGGCCAAAATCTTCAAAACAGTGAACAAAAAAAACTGCACTTGGAAATCCTTGAATAACCACATAAAACAGCAGCCCAATACCCCTCAAACCACCACAAAACAGCCCCTTAACACACTTGAAGCAGTGATCAGAAAATGCAACGGAAATCGCAGCGAAATGAAGTGGAAACAGCGAACAAAATAGTAAAACAGCGGATGAAAACATCGAACCAGCGAACCGGTGGAGTCACGGAGTGTTAGCCCTTCCGACAGCCGTATAACGCACTTCCAAGAGACGACATAAAAGGTTAGACCTGAGGGCATATTTTATATATTTTCCTCGCATGAATTAGTGATTTAGAAAGCATGTTACTTATTTTCCTCGCATGAACTAGTGACTTAGAAAGTATGTAATTTATTTTCCTCGCATGAACTAGTGATTTAGAAAGCATGTGGTTTACTTTATTTCGCATGAACATTGTAAATTAGTATATGATGTGATTCCGGGTGAATGGAATATGTGTTCTTTCTTGTGGTATATTGGATGGAAACCCGGACATAAATTCTGTAGCCGAATCCGAATGGACGGTATTATGGTTTGCACTCGAGATACAATGCCCCGTACCACTTGAGAGATTCACATATTCCATTTCATCCAAACTTGTATTCAAGCATGATTAAGTCGTTAGAAGGTTATTTTATTTTTTAGCATGACTTAGTTATTTTCTTTCGCAATAGGAGTTTAATGTACATCATGTTTAGATCGTTATTTGTCCAACATGTTTATTGTGTGATATCATATGTTTGCCGTTATGATAACTAGCTTATAAAGCATGCAAACTTAGATTTAAGTCGTATACGAATTTAGGTGTAGGTTACCTTTTTGCAAATGTATGTTGAGTAGACTTGGTTAAAATTGCACAAATCCGTTCATTACAAGTGACATAAGTAAGGGACCATTCCGAACCCAACAGTTTGAGGTCTTCCCTTGCGAGGGGTGAGTGCGGCCTTAAATCATTTTCCCGGGTCACACCGGGTGGCGACTCCATTATTCTCTGATTTAGTCACCAGTGGGCTACTCCGTACTCCCAACTAGGCCGCGAGCCTAGAACAACATGCGTCGCCCAGTTTCTGTGTCCTAGACCCAGGCCCCTCAAAAGGGCAGCGATGGAACAACCACAAGGTTATGAACTTAGAAGGTCTGGTAGGGAAAGATATGAGCCTGAAAGATATGGTTTCCATATTGATAAGGAACATGATCAGGTCATTGATAATGACGATCCCACCAGTTATGACGAAGCAATGCGTGACATTGATTCAGTCAAGTGGCTTGAGGCCATGAAATCCGAAATAGACTCTATGTATCAGAATCAAGTCTGGGACTTGGTGGATGCACTTGAAGGGATAAAACCCATAGGATGCAAGTGGATTTACAAGTGTAAAACTGATGCAAAAGGCAACATCCAAACCTATAAGGCTAGGTTGGTGGCGAAAGGTTATAGACAAATCCAAGGAATTGACTATGACAAAACCTTCTCGCATGTTGCAATGATAAAGTCCATTCGAATTTTACTAGCACTAGCTGCACACTTTGATTATGAGATTTGGCAGATGGATTGTCAAAACAGCTTTCCTTAATGGGAACCTCGTAGAGGAAGTCTATATGACACAACCTGAGGGGTTTGCATCTAAGGATGATCATAATAAAGTATGCAAGCTTAAACGATCCATTTATGGACTCAAGCAAGCCTCCAAAAGTTGGAATATACGATTTTATGAGACAATCAAAGAATTTGACTTCATCAAAAATGTAGATGAGCCTTGTGTTTACAGGAAAAGTAGTGGGAGTGCTGTTATATTTCTTGTATTATATGTCGATGACATATTAATCATCGGGAATGATATTCCCATGATGCAAGCCACCAAGCAATGGTTATCTCAGAATTTCTCCATGAAAGATTTGGGAGAAGCAGCCTACATCCTCAGCATTAAGATCTACCGTAATAGATCTAAGAGGTTGTTATGACTTTCGCAATCTACGTACATAGATAAAGTTTTGAAAAGATTCAAAATGGAAGATTCCAAAAGAGGTAATTTACCTACTTGTCATGTAATCAAATTATTTAAGGAGCAATGTCCACATACTCCTTCAGATAGAGAGCCTATGAGTAGGATCCCTTATGCTTCAGCAATAGGATCGATCATGTACGCCATGCTATGTACAAGACCTGATGTCTCTTATGCACTTAGCATAACAAGCAGGTATCAGGCAAATCCTGGTGAGCAACACTGGGCAGCTGTCAAAACAATCCTCAAGTATCTGAGAAGAACTAAGGATGTGTTTTTGACATACGGAGATTTATTTGAGATGAAAGTCATTGGTTACTATGATGTGAGCTTTCAGACCGATAGGGATGACAGCAGATCACAAATAGGATATCTGTTTACTATGAATGACGGAGCTGTCAGTTGGAAAAGCTCAAAGCAGTCAACTACAGCGGACTCCACCACTAAAGCCGAGTATATTGCAGCATCTGAGGCAGCTAAAGAAGCATTCTAGATAAAGAAGTTCATCACGGAGCTGGAAGTGCTTCCCACAATAAAGAATGGCGTCACGATGTATTGTGACAACACGGGAGCCATTGCTCAATCAAATGAACCAAGGTCCCGATCGACGTAATCACACGCGTATAACGCAAGCGCACGTATCGTTTAAGTAGTATAAAAATATCGATCCCACGAGGACTTAATTCCTACTGTTGTTATTAATTATTGATATTATTTATTTGCAAGTATCTAATTAAGGGAGAAGAGAATGATTGCTTTTGGTTGGTTAAATGTGGATTTGCTTAAATAAAATAAACAAAATAAACAAAAGAAAATATTAAGAAAAATAAATAAAAGACACAAAGATCTAGGGTTGTGATTCCACACAATCTATCCTAAAAATGAATTGATTATCTTATATATGTGTAATAAGTCAGTTGACTAACCTGGAACACGAAGATATGCAAAAGCCTCTGTCGATGGTCAGACGCAAATACCCAAATAACCCAATTAATCATATGTCTATGTTAACCAAGTTACCTGAATTCATTAAGTTCAAGTTCCAAAAGTGGCTACCCCCGCCCGATAGGTATATGTCTATCCTGTAAGGAAATCTATTAAAGGGTTATCTATCCTCAAGGAAGATCGTGGGCTATTGAATATATAAGGCTGAAATCTAAAATTCCTTCATCAAGTTCATTTTAAGTTTACCAAATCAATCTTATTAATGGCCAATTAACAAGAAGCATTAAGCTTAAGACTCAATAAACAAACTAAGGAATTAACCATAAAAAGAAAATCAATTATTAAGTGTGTGGATATTGTGTTTCATGACTTCCCTAGAATAAAAATAAAATGTTGGGGGTTGGGGATCCACATTTACTATTTCTAATTTAGAAATCTCCCTTACTATAATATAGAATTTATCAGTGATATTACCAACCAGCCATATAGGCGGTATCATCATTAAGTCAGATTTTAACTAAGTCTGACCGACCATAAATGCGGTATCATTATTTGTCTATAAACCAGCCATATAGGCGGTAATCATCTGTCACATAAAGACCGGCCATATAGGCGGTGTCACATTATGTCAAATAAATAAAACCAGCCATTAAGGCGGTATAACCTTTTATGTTAAATTATAAATTCCATATTATAATTAAGGGAGATTAATCTAAACTAAAATAATAAAAGCTTCACCCTTCCTTAGCGGAAAATTAACTACAAAACATAAAAGGAAATAAAATAAAAATGCATAAATTAAATACTGAAAATGAATAAAAACAAGATGCAATCCTTAAATTCCTTACAAAAACCTAAGGAAAACATGAGAATTACAAATGAAATGGCTTGGTATTTATAGGAAAATCTAAAGGCTTCCACCAATTGCTCCACCAAACACTCCACAAAATCCTCCACCAAACATGCCACAAGACACTCCAAAAAATAATCCACCAAACATGCAAGCATGTTTTGTGGAAGTTTGACAATTGTAAATTGTCATTTTCCATTTTTTTTAATTTTTTGATAATGACTTTAGTAATTACACAAAACACATTGGATTATTCATTAATTTCATCTTGAAAACGTCAGAATTCGAAAATATTTAAAATTTATAAGTTGTATATCTTTGAGTCTCCTTTAATTTGAAACTTGAATTAGCTCAATCAGATATCGGATGAAAAAGTTATGGCCAAAATACCAAACTTACATAAAACTGGAATTTAGGACTCCACTTCGTGACGCGTACAGTAAATTTTTGTTTTTGACCTTTTTTCCTCTGGATTTCATCGTTTTAGCCCCAAGTTGATTCCATTAAGTCCCAATATTATTTTTTATCTGCAAAATAAGTAAAAACACATCAAAATATTCATAAAACTCGAGAAACTATACAAAATATTAGGTTAAATGAGTGGGAAATAGTGATATAATTACCACTCATCAGGTCCCACCAGAAATCCAAGCATGTACTCAGGCGATTTCATCTCATCAGGGAGATTGTTGAGAGAAAAGAAGGTATTATAGAGAAAATACCCACAGAAGATAATCTTGCAGATTCTCTGACTAAAGGGCTGACTCAACAAAAGCATGATAGGCACACCCAAGAGTACGGTGTCCAGATTCATACTAGTTGGATATAGTGCAAGTGGGAGATTGTTAGGGATATGCCCTATACCCAACTTGTGGATGGGTTATATGTACATGTATTTGTAATATTTTCATTAATTAATAAAATGTCAATCTTTATTATACGTGTCTTACATAAATTATATGAATCATCAAACACTGTAATAAAGCCCTTGGAGTAATAAAATGATGGCTTCAATGCCTTATGAGAATCATTACTCTCAAACGTTCATAGTCATAGTTTTGTGAATAATCTGGGCATTCACAAAGCGGAGAGACTAGCATGGTGATATGATCCACCTTTAAGTGGGGTAGCCGATCTCATAGGCTACTAGCGGAGATCTGTCCTCTTGGTGTATCACATAGATGCATGAGTTGCTCATGTCCATCAACTGACTGCCGAAAGTTTTCACATGGAGTGTTTATCTCATGTGTCTATGAGAACTTTCATATATCGATTGTATGACCAGTCCTTAGACTTGAGGTCTTTACAATCTTATGTGTGGATCAAATAACTTTGACATTCTCCTTCCCCGGTTCAAAAGATCCGATCATAAGGATATGATTGGGTCATTTGTTGAAACACATGAAGTTTCTAAAGATACAACAGAGAATCGCCACTCTCTCGGATAATATTTTCTTATAAGAGTAGTATTTCAATTCGTGGGTTGATATGTGTGATCAGTGTTTGAGACTGTGGCCGCAGCGGAAGAATCATGTGAGATTCTTGGGTTAGCACGATTCATGACATTATCAACATCATACATTTGACTATATGGGTAGATATTTTCCATACCCTAGGTCAAACGGTGAGGATACAGTGAGGCGAGGGACCGTATCATATGTAAATCGCATACAGAATGGGTATATATCTTTCCTTCTCATTTGGGGGCCTTGGCATGTTGCTAGATGTCAACCTTGGTCATTAAAATCGAACGACCATCTGATCGGAGGGTAATTTATGTTCGATTAAATTATCACGATTCATTTCATGTCCAACTTGAGGGGAACCCAAAAGGTGACACACAACAAAGTCGAAATCAATGGTTAACAGTGCACAATACAAATTTAACAGCATATATGATTGTTGTAGGAATTGTTCATAAATGGTTCAATGTTGTTATTATTGAACAGATCATTTATGAGGTTCCAAGTGGCTTAGGATTGGTGAATGACGATATGAGCACTTTGGGAATGGAAAAAAATTCTGCTTTTTATTTTATTTATTTTGAATTCCAATTCGGGCCCAAACTCTTATTAAGGTTTTATAATCTCATTAAACCACTATATTAAGATCCAATGGCTAAGATTTAATTATCATTTATCCCACATCAGATTCTTAATTAATTTTGTTGTCTTTGGAGCACCTATAAAACCCAAAGAATTCTTTACAAATTTTTACACCAAAACCTTTCATATATTGGGTTTATATAAGTGAGCAACTCTAAAGTTTAAGAGTAAGCCACTGATTTTGAGGATCCTTAAGTCTAATTGACTAGAGGAATCTCAAGTTAAAGTTTTGAGGTATTTGCCTAAGCTAGCACCAAGGGCAAAATACCGTGCACTCAAGGCGTAGTCTTGCCGTTGAGTTTTGGCTTTGGGTATGCACCTTTGGAGGCCACACACTTGGGTGGCTCTTTGGAAAGTGGAAGAGATTGCTGAGTTCGAGAAAATCTTGTAGATTGGAGGGAGGACTGGAGGAGTCTTCGGTTCAAGTAAGTATTTTTCTTTCTTTATTTTAATTAGAGTTCTTATGATAGTTAACATGTTTAGGTTTATGTTCTTTGCATGTTTTATTTGTTATGCTTAGAATATAGTAGTACATGCCTAGGCTTGTAGAATAATCAAAACAAATGGGTCTTGGACAAAGGGATAACGACATCATAATTTTTAATTTTCCGCTGGCACACTCGCGGCCGCTTCCCACAACTAAGTATGACATGGACCTTAGAATAGTCTCTGTGTAGTAATACTGGACACTAGGTGGTTCGATATTGGGATAAGTATTACTATTATAAAATATTCTTAAAATAATATTTCTAGTCGTTGGTTTTGGATATGGTCGAATTCCTATAACCTAGAAGACTAGCACATGTCGTATATTGAAATTGAAGTTCCAATGGTTTAACCTGATGTACCGTGAGTTTAGGAAACATGTATAGATGTGTGGGTATTGGTTGGACCGAATATTGAATGACTCACAAGTGATTCCTAATAGTTGGAAGTACACACCACCGTCAATAGGAATCTTCTCGAGTCGAGTAGCATATATAATCCTTTGACTATAGGATATCATTGCTTTTGTGTGAGATCCTCCACACTTTGATGCCATGTATGTCAGAAACCTTTCATGGTCTGGCCTCTAGATGTTCGTTAGGTGTGGACCGGTGTACTCAGTAATCAAATGTGAAGCAAGATAGGATTTGTTGGCCCGTATGTGTATCATAAGAGGTTTAGGTATCCATGTTAGTAAAGTCACGATTCTCAAAGCTTTGGTCAAAGTCGATCACCTAGGGTGGATCGCATCAGTTATGAAAAATCGTGGATATGTCAACATGAGATGTGTGCCTCAAAAACTTGATGGTGTATTCTATGTTTCCTAAGCATAACTTGGATAGCCTATGACGGAGGGATTGTTAAACATATGTAATGACCTCGACTTGTATAGTTCAAAAAAGTCATTCGTGTTCTGAACGAATTCATAGGTGGCCGAATTACGTACATATTAGCTAGGCTTATATGATGAACGTGTCTAAACTTAGAGAGTCTCAATATAAAATGTACTCATTGAGCATTTGGGTAGCCGATTAATTTTGATAAAAGATAATATTAGATATTATAATTATCAACTAAGATAATCAAGTGTTATTGGATAACATTGATTATTTATATTCACTTAATTGGATTAATTGGACTAATTCAAAAATTACACAAAGGCTTAATTGTGAAATCATAATTATCTCTACCATTTGAGGATATTATGGTAATTGTAAGTATGTAATAATATAGGTTTTGGCTTGATTTAATTGGATTAAATCAAAGTGGCAAACATTTAACTAATCCATTTCCTAATCTTTGGCTTGATTTAATTGGATTAAATCAAAGTGTGAGACAATGGAGATTAGTCACACCTAATTATACATATTTAGATAAATTAGATTAAGCCCACCTAAAAGTTGATTACAACTTTTATTAATTAAATAATACCTAAGTTTTGCTACAGATAACATGCTTTAGGAGGTTTTAATTAAAAAAGCAAAACAAAAGCTTGAGAAAGAAGTAAGTACAGCAAATTCTTAGAGAATTAGCATAAGTTAGAGAAGTGTTTAGAGAATTTATGTGAGGTCTCTACAACATTTCATCTAGGAGAAATCAAGATTGAATCTTGGGGGGAAGCTTGTTAGTATTGGAATCAAGATTGGATCTTGAAGTCAAGCTTGCTATCCTTGGAAGTTCTCCAAATATTTCAACAAAAAGAAGTAGATTGGATCTTTGAATCAACCTTGCTAGGTAATTTGATCTTCTCTAAAGGTATATTTTTCATTAGTGAGACATATAGTGTTGAATTATGTATTAGATACATAATATTGAAATTAGGCTAACTAATTGTGTTATGATGCTTTGGAAGTATAAACACAATATGTTTGTAATTTGGTCAAAATATTTATGTTAGACATAAATATAAATTTAGAGTTTGGAACTCTAGATTAAAGCTTAGAGCTATGGTTACCATTCTAGAATCACTTGACCACTTTTGGGTGACCTAGAATTGTTCACGAGACATTTCTTATTGGGATTCTAATTTGGTTTGTGTATTGGATTCAAAATGTACGCAAGTGCGTATTTAGAATAAAATTATATTTTTGTAAAAATATTTTATATTTTGAAAAACATGATTTTTATTCTATAACATGTGTTGATGTTGGTTTTGATGTTAAAAATTAATTTTGGGTTTTTTGAAGTGTTTATGAAGACCGGAAGAAATTAGGGTAATAGACCCTAATCCTTCAGCTCACTTTCCAGTGAGCTGAAGGAAAACAAAGAAAACAATATATATATATATATATAATTTCCAGTTCGCGCACAGTGCGTGCGCGCACGGTACGTGTTACGCGTGCTGATTTTGTTTTCGCTCGTTTTTGACAATCCGGACTCCGATTCAGCCCCGATTTTTTCCTATACACTCGTAATGAAATATAATATTTTATTAAATTTATTTAAAATTACACCCACACTTGATATCCATGGGTTAGACCCATTTCCGCTACGCGGGACACAGATCTGAGCCTATGGGTTCCACAACTGCCCTAACAGAATGGTATCAATAGCAAGACTTAACCACACAACACATATTTTTGAATCTATGCCATAGTACTTTTAATATAATTATGCATAAGACATATTGGATATGTAAAACATGTTTTAAATTAAAATTTTGACCTAATTAAATTAGTGACTTGATTGTCATATATCTCTTACGATTAGGTAATTACTTTATTTAAGTAATAGTATTAGTAATGTTATAGCATTTTGGATGGTTCGTCTTATCAATACGGAGATGAATGAATTTTACTACTTATATCCAAGACCATCATTATTGTGAGGGTATAAGTGCTCGAAACTTAGGTCGCTCCGGTAAAACATTAGATGTGACATGATGAGTTAACACAGTCACCCAATACCGTCATTATTGTGAGGGTGTACATACGAAGCTCATTAGTGCACATTGATAAGTATACACCTGGAATACGTCTTAATCCAAGTTCGTCGATAGTGTGAGGATAAGAAATGGTTCAGGACCAAACTAAGAGTCACATGAATGTGATTGACCTTGAAGGTCTACCTAATGATTTTATAAAGGCCAAGACCATCGATAGTGTGAGGCTAGAGTAAATGTCATGGGATCCACTTCCCGCTATGAAATTTTGATAGTCAAATTTCTATTTTTTCGTTAAGGGAGATTACAAAATTACTTAAAGTAGTGGGAGGGCACTGATAGATTTAAAATTCCATAATCAATTAGTGTTATTATTTTTGAAATGAAAAATGTTATGCTAGTATTTAAAATATTATATTGTAAATGGATTCCGCCAATCCATTGATGAAACTTTTGGATACTAGTAAACTAAAAGGAGTCGAGAATTATCTGAATGGATTTAATCATGGCAACAGGTGAAAAAGTTTCATCGTAATCGACACCATGTCGTTTACGATACCATTTCGCTACAAGCCTAGCTTTGTACGTTTGTATGTTGCCATCCATGTCAGTCTTCTTCTTGAAGACCCATTTACAACCAATCGGCTTAACGCCTTCTGGTGCATCAACCAGTGTCCAAACTTGGTTGGTATACATGGAATCCATTTCGGACTTCATGGCATCTTGCCATAAAGCGGAGTCGATACCTTGTATCACTTCCTCATACGTAGCAGGTTCGTCTTCCTCAATGAGATTGATATCCACATGAGGTGAGATCAGAAACCCATACCTCTCAGGTTGTTTTATGACTCTCTCCGACCTACGCGGTTCTTGTGTATTAGAAGATTGTGATACAGTCTCATCTCCGATGAACAGTTCATGTTCTGTAAGTGAGTCGGTGTCAGGAATAGTATGACTCTAATTTTCATCGAGTTCTACTTTTCTCCCACTTACTACTGCATTTAGGAATTCATTTTCGAGGAAAACCACATGGAGAGCAACAAATACCTTGTTATCTTGTGGGTTGTAGAAGTAATATCCTTTGGTTTCCCTAGGATAACCTACAAATAGGCACTTATCTGATTTGGGTTCTAGTTTGGTACCATCTAAATATTTAACGTATGCCCAGCATCCCCAAATCTTCAGGAATGAGAAACTCGGTTTATTTCCTGTCCATATTTCATATGGAGTCTGTGCAACATACTTTGACGGAACCTTATTCAAAATAATTATTGCACTGTTCAATGCGTATCCCCATAAGGAAATTGGTAGCTCAGTGCGACTCATCATTGACCTTACCATGTCCAAAAAAGTTCAGTTTCTCCGTTCGGACACACCATTCAATTGAGGTGTTCCAGGAGGAGTCCACTGTGAAAGAATACCATATTCTTTCAAGTAATCGAGAAACTCATTGCTAAGTATTCTCCAATCTCCACCACGGTCCGACCGCAATGTCTTAATACTTTTGACGGTCTATTTTTCTACTTCGTGTCGAAACTCTTTGAATTTCTCAAAAGTCTCCGATTTGTGTCTTATAAGATACACATAACCATAACGTGATGCATCATCCGTAAAGGTTATGAAGTATTCATATCCACCTCTAGCCTGGCTAGACATGGGCCGCATACGTCACTATGAATTAGGGCTAACAGTTCGGTGGCATGTACACATTTACCGCTAAAAGGCTTTTTAGGCATTTTGCCTAATAAACAATATTCGCAGACATCATATGAATTAGGATCAAATCCGTCCAAGTATCCACTCTTCGAAAGTGTGGATATACGAGTCTTGTTAATGTGTCCCAGACGACAATGCCACAAATAAGTTTCATTGTGTTACTTAATTTGAGCCTTTGTTTGTCATATTATATGTTTGAGATTCATTTATATTCAAAATATAAAGACTATTATTAACTTAGCTGTACATATCTCAAAATCATCTTTAATAAAACATTCAGTGTTCCGGAATACAAAGGTATACCCACATGGGTTAAATAAGATACAGAGATAATGTTTCTAGTCAAACTAGGTACATAATAACAGTCTCTTAAATTAAGTACATGCCCCGAGGGCAGATTAAAAATGTAGGTCCCAACGGCCAAAATGGCGACTCTTGTCCCATTTCCGACTCGGAGGTCGATCTCTCCTGAAGCCAGTTTCCTGCTAATCTGCAGATCCTGCACATCAGTACATATTGAGTACCACATCCAGAATCAAAAATCCAATTTTTAAAACTAGCAGTGGACATGTTTATTTCAATAACAAATATATATGAAGCCGGAGCCTTACCCGCCTTCGCTTCCTTCATGTGCGCCTTGTACTCACAGCAGTCACGCTTCCAGTGACCCCGTTTGCCACACTGTAAGCAGACATCTTGGGATTTAGTCTTCCCAGAAGACTGTGATGATTTGGCCTTGTTTTTTGTTTTCTTCCTCTTCACACCTCTAGTCTCCAGAAGCCTTCGGCCAAGCCTTGGCTTTCTGAGATGTCGAAGTGAAATGCGCCCCGCGCTTCTTACCCTTCAGAAACTCTGGCTCTGCCTCTTTTACCATCGCCATTAACTCTCCAATAGTCTTTTCTTGGTTCATCATATTGTAATTCATGATGAACCCGCCTCAACTATCAGACAGAGACTGTAAGATCAAATCTATGGAAGTCTCAACCTCGAATGTAATGCCCATCTGACCTAGCTATTCGATGTCAGCAATCATCTGTGACACATGGTGCTCGACAGATGTACCCTCTGACATACGAGAGCGAAAGAGTTTCTTCTGCAATTCATACTTCTGAGATCTTATGTTAGATCTATGAAGGTCCTTCACTTTCAACATCATGTTGTAGGGATCCAATCCCTTGTTTTGACGACGAAATTGAGGGGTCATTGCGGCAAGCATGACAGATTGAGCAGTTAAGTTGTCATCACTATAAGTCTTCCAAAGCTCAGCTCAATTGGCTGCTCAACTCCGGGCTTAGGTCCAAGAGGTCTCTCTATAACATAGAGTAACTTCTCGGCCCCCAGGACTATCATGAGGTCATAATAACAGTCTCTTAAATTAAGTACATGCCCCGAGGGCAGATTCAAAATGTAGGTCCCAACGGCCAAAACGACGACTCTTGTCCCATTTCCGACTCGGAGGTCGATCTCTCCTGAAGCCAGTTTCATGCTAATCTGCAGATCATGCACATCAGTACATATATGAGTACCACATCCAGAATCAAAAATCCAATTTTTAAAACTAGCAGTGGACATATTTATTTCAATAACAAACATATATGAAGCCGGAGCCTTACCCGCCTTCACTTCCTTCATGTGCGCCTTGTACTCACAGCAGTCACGCTTCCAGTGACCCCGTTTGCCACACTGTAAGCAGACATCTTGGGATTTAGTCTTCCCAGAAGACTGTGTTGATTTGGCCTTGCCTTTTCTTTTCTTCCTCTTCACACCTCCAGAAGCCTTCGGCCAAGCTTTGGCTTTCTGAGATGTCGAAGTGAAATGCGCCTCGCACTTCTTACCCTTCAGAAACTCTGGCTCTGCCTCTTTTACCATCGTCATTAACTCTCCAATAGTCTTTTCTTAGTTCATCATATTGTAATTCATGATGAACCCGCCTCAACTATCAGGCAGAGACTGTAAGATCAAATCTATGGAAGTCTCAGCCTCGAATGTAATGCCCAGCTGACCTAGCTATTCGATGTCAGCAATCATCTGTGACACATGGTGCTCGACAGATGTACCCTCTGACATACGAGAGCGAAAGAGCTTCTTCTGCAATTCATACTTCGGAGATCTTATGTTAGATCTATGAAGGTCCTTCACTTTCAACATCATGTTGTAGGGATCCAATCCCTTGTTTTGACGATGAAATTGAGGGGTCATTGCGGCAAGCATGACAGATTGAGTAGTTAAGTTGTCATCACTGTAAGTCTTCCAAAGCTCAAGCTCAATTGGCTGCTCAACTCCGGGCTTAGGCCCAAGAGGTCTATCTATAACATAGAGTAACTTCTCGGCCTCCAGGACTATCATGAGGTACATAATAACAGTCTCTTAAATTAAGTACATGCCCCGAGGACAGATTCAAAATGTGGGTCCCAACGGCCAAAACGGCGACTCTTGTCCCATTTCTGACTCGGAGGTCAATCTCTCCTGAAGCCAGTTTCCTGTTAATCTGCAGATCCTGCACATCAGTACATATATGAGTACCACATCCAGAATCAAAAATCTAATTTTTAAAACTAGCAGTGGACATGTTTATTTCAATAACAAACATACATGAAGCCGGAGCCTTACCCGCCTTCACTTCCTTCATGTGCGCCTTGTACTCACAGTAGTCACGCTTCCAGTGACCCCGTTTGCCACACTGTAAGCAGACATCTTGGGATTTAGTCTTCCCAGAAGACTGTGATGATTTAGCCTTGCCTTTTCTTTTCTTCCTCTTCACACCTCCAGAAGCCTTCGGCCAAGCCTTGGCTTTCTAAGATGTCGAAGTGAAAAGCGCCCCGCGCTTCTTACCCTTCAAAAACTCTGGCTCTGCCTCTTTTACCATCGCCATTAACTGTCCAAGAGTCTTTTCTTGGTTCATCATATTGTAATTCATGATGAACCCGCCTCAACTATCAGGCAAGACTGTAAGATCAAATCTATGGAAGTCTCAGCCTCGAATGTAATGCCCAGTTGACCTAGCTATTCGATGTCAGCAATCATCTGTGACACATGGTGCTCGACAGATGTACCCTATAACATACGAGAGCTAAAGAGCTTCTTCTGCAATTCATACTTCTGAGATATTATGTTAGATCTATGAAGGTCATTCACTTTCAACATCTTGTTGTAGGGATCCAATCCCTTGTTTTGACGACGAAATTGAGGGGTCATTGCGGCAAGCATGATGGATTGAGCAGTTAAGTTGTCATCACTATAAGTCTTCCAAAGCTCAAGCTCAATTGGCTGCTCAACTCCGGGCTTAGGTCCAAGAGGTCTCTCTATAACATAGAGTAACTTCTCGGCCCCCAGGACTATCATGAGGTTCATATCCCAATCTGGAAAATTAGAACCGTTAAAGACATTATCGCCCATGATGATGTCCATAACGTTAATCTTTCCAGCCATCTTGATTGCAATAGTCCAACTATTCAATCAACGATTTCGGGTACACTCAAAATGTAATGGTTACTATAGTCCAACTATATAACCAACTACAAGTGGAGTAGTTATGGTACAGTCCAACTGTTCAAAGAAAATAATAAAATATTAGTCCAACTAATATAAACATTATAACGACGAAAAATAAAGCGCGCATTTAGCAAGTATTAAACGAAATTGCAAATTTAATACTGGCCTCCCACTATTTTTCGGCGAGCCTCTAACCCTCTGTTGAGTACTCGGGAAACCTAGTTTCCTAGTGGGCTAGGATCCCGTTAAATAACACACAACCTTGACTTTGGATAACAAGTTGTATGAAACTTAACTAGGTAGATCTATAAGATCAATTGGATCTCATCTAATTCCTAGATCCGGTAGGTGGACTTCCAAGTCCAAGATATATATCCAATATATATTTCCTAACCTTTCCTCTGAATCAACTAAGCCTTGGCTTTGGCTCAACAAGCTTAATGATTCCAGTTAAGCACGACCCATTGACAGTGGGAAAGCTTCGTAATCCACGTCGATGAACAAGAAGTGACCTTGACTTTGGCCAAAAAGTCACAACTGCCCAAGACATGCAATATATAACAAAGCCTTCATGGTTCAAACACATCCATGATGGACAATGATCTTGACTTTGGCCAATAAATCAAAGCCAAACTTGGATCTTGAGAAAGAATCACTCAATGGAAGGAATACGCTTAATATTAAAGTGAGGGCTTTTCGCGTAAATTGTCATCCAATTTATTATCTTTAATTAGGTCTCATCATACACCCTTAAACATGCATTCTAAAAGCATAATAAGGCGCGAATAAATTAATAATGATATGCGGATGGATATATAACACAATTTGTTCCTAGAACAAATCTCTCCATTTCTTCTCTCCTGCTAGCACTATACAAAATTCTACCCAATTACATAATACATTAAAGAAACCTCATTTACATTGAGGGGAATTTGTGAGAAGAGAAATAAAATGAGATAAAGAGGTGAAAGGCTGGACACGCAGGTCCACTTTAAATAAATTCCAAATTTATAATAATTTCCAAAATTGTCCCCACCCTTCTAATATCATCCGATATACATTATTCATATAAATACATCCAAGTATTCACACAAAGCATGATATCAATCAATCTAATCCAATTAATTAATCTTTGATTAATGACCATCCAATGTTCATACAACGATTTGATTTGCGCGAGTCCAACTCGTTTAAGAATAAATACTCAAAGTACGTATTCTTGAATTATATCGATTTATAATTTTAAATCCAATTTAAATTATATCCAATACTAATTCGAATTTAATTCCAAAATAAATAATTACTATTATTTATGTGCCTTAAAGACTTGGATTCCAAATCCAATCCTATTGGGTCTCAAAGGCCCAATTAGCATCCAATGCATATTTAATTAAAGTCCAATGAGTTTTCAATTAATTCTTTAGGCATGGCTTTGGCCAATATGGATCCAACCCAATAGCCAAGACCCAATTAGGAATCACCCTATACCAAAAATCAATTTAGGCCCATTAGGCCCAATTAAATTATTAAATGCCCAAAAGTCATATTTGGACTTTATGGAAATGGTTTTAGGCCCAATTGGATCCAACCCAATTTTCCAAAACCAAACTTGGCACAACCAAGCCCATTAGCCCAAATATAACAAATTAGCCCAATCCAATTTTAAAGACTAATTTATATTAACATAATATTATGAATATCACATTAATTTCATTTAAAGTGTAATTAACACAATTAATCTATTAATCTAATATTTCCAAAACATTAATTTAATCAAATTAATCATGCTATAATTATCCAACTCATGTCCAACACAAATTGAAGCAAAATCAATCCTATAACATGCTTCAAACTCATGGCTAAGGCAAGAAATAATATCCAATTTTGATTTCAATCTAATTAGATCAACAATCAATATTCATTTCATGCTTATAACACATCCAATTGTCTAATTTTCAAAAAATCACCATGAGCATACTATGGTCTATATTCGGCCATGATAAAAAAAATTTGGGAATTTTTTGATCCAATCAATTTTTCACAAATTATATGATGCACAAATCCAATCCATCATTATATAAACACAACCAAACAATCAATTTGGAAAAATCATACTCCAAGCAAAAATACTCAAATTAAAGTACATAAACCCTAGATTCAAATCATGCTTTGATGGCTCTGATACCATTGTTAGTGTCCTACACATGCCACAAGATCACTAAGATGATTTGTGTGTGAATATAAAAGAAGTTTGCGGAAAAAACTTACAATGAACGGTTGAGGATTTTCAAAAATTCCTTTGAGTGGATGAAGCTCCAAGCTTTAAGTATTAATACAAAACTCAATGGTAAGTTTCCCTATCACCTTAATCAACTCTAGATGTGCTAGCAAGAAGGAAAAATTGAAGCAAAATTTTTCCTTGGAGTACAGAAGCTCATGGCAAAGGGTAGAGAGGAAGAGATAGATATATTTTTTTTTCACTTTCCAAAAATTGGTGTGTTATATTGTTTTCAAAAAACAAAATTAAGTTATTACAAAACTTTTTCAACACACTTTAGTTGTGTGTAAGATTGCATTAAATGCAACCAACAACTTCCATCACACATGTGACATGTTGATGTAAGTTAGTGGGTCTCACCACTTTGAATTCAAAATTCAAGTTGGCTTACACAACACACTTTGGGCTCGGGTTCGTTTAATCCGATTAAACGAATTTTCCGTTGCGACGTAATTAAATCCAATTTAATTATCACACTTGCATAAGTATCCAATACTTAAATATATGAGAACTATGTCGTTAAGCTTCCATAACGCGCACAAGTGTAATACTAGTCTATTCCGTATTATCGATGTCTAGTCTCGATAATACTACGATTAGGGATATTTAATTATTAAACCCTTCGGGGATTAATAATGTCTCATATATTATTAATCTGGAACTAATCATAAGGACTTTTATCATTTATATATATGCAAGTAATCTAATTACAAAATGATAAAATAGCAATTTCCTTTGTCAAACAGTTAATTTGTACAAAAACACAATGTCTTTTACAAATAGTGATGCTATGGGTCATAATTGTCCAACATTCATGACCTAAATTGATGAAAAATCTGAAAGTGTGTTATGTGTAATTATTAAAGTCATTTTCAAAATAAAATAAAATAAAATAATGAAAATTTTCAAACTTCCACCAAACATGCTTGCATGTTTGGTGGAGGATTTCGTGTCATGTTTTGTGCCATGTTTGATGGAGAAATTTATGGAAAATTGGTGGAGGCAAAATTTTGCCCATAAATACCAAGCCATTTCATTTGTAAATTTCATATTTTCCTTGGTTTCTTGAAATAGAATTAAGGATTGTATCTTGTATGTTTTATTTAGTAGTTTTGTAATGTATTTTTATTTTTATTTTTAGAAGTAATAATAGTTTGTTTGTTTTTACTTTTTAATGTTTAGTAGTTAATTTCCGATGGGGAAATGGTGAAACCTTTAATATGATAAGGTAGATTAATCTCACTTAATTTATATTATGGAAATTGTAATTTAATAATATGGATTAAAGTTGATACTGCCTTAATGGCTGGTTTTATTTATTTGACATAATGTGACACCGTCTATATGGTCGGTCTTTAGGTGACAGATGATTACCGCCTATATGGCTGATTTATGGACAAATAATAACATCGCATTTATGGCTGGTTTGACTTAATTGGATAAGATTGACAATTTCTATATTATAAAAAAGTGAGATTTCTACATTTGAAATATTAAAGGTGGATCCCCTAACCCCCAGTATTTTATTTTTAATCTAGGGAAGTGATGAAGTACAATATTCACAAGTTTAATAATTGATTTTCTTTATATAATATGTGATGTTTTGGTTTATTTATTAAATCTTAATCTTAATGCTTCTTATTAATTGGCCACTAATAAGATTGATTTGGTAAACTTAAAATGAACTTGACGAAGGAATTTTAGGTTTCAGCCTTAGATTCAATAGCTCACGATCTCATCTTTGGGCATGGTGACCCTTAGGTAGATTTCCTTCCAGGATAGACATATACTTGTCGGACGGGGGTAGCTATAATTGGAACTTGAACTTAATGAATTCAGGTAACTTGGTTAACATAGACATAGGATTAATTGGGTTATTCTGGGTGTTTACATCTGACCATCGGAAGAGGCTTTTGCATATCTCCGTGTTCCAGGTTAACAAACTGATTTATTACACATATATAAGAAAATCAATTCATCATTAGAATAATATTGTGTGGAATCAAAACCCTATATGTTTGTGTCTTTTATTTATTTTCTTTGGTATTTTCTTTTATGTATTTATTTATTTATTTAGCAAATCCACATTCAACCAACCAATCAAGCAATCATTCCCTTCTCCCTTTAATTAGATACCTGTAAATAAATAGAATCAATAATTAATAACAACAGTATAAATTAAGTCCTCGTGGGATTGATATTTCTATACTACTTGAGTGATACGTGCGCTTGCGTTACATGTGTGTTTACCACCGATCAAATTTTTGGCGCCGTTGCCGGGGACTTATTTTTCTTACGTTATTAATTTTGAAGCTTTCTATTTTACTCGTGTCTAATTTTCTTTATTTTTATCTGTAATTTTTATTTCTTTCTTTTATTTTTCAAGTGGTTGAAAATGGATCCTTATTGGGCGATAAAAGAATTACGAGGTGAAGATACACCCCAAATCAGGGAGCAGCAGTCCAGTTTTCTGAGGCATGTTGTCCATCCCAACAACTATCCATGGATGTCAGAGCCATTCAACACAACATTTCTCGACCAATTCAGATATGTGAGACATGCAATGGTAACCACCCTAATGATCATTGTGAGTACAACTACAATTCAGGGTGGCAGAACTATCAGAATCCTTCATGGTATTTTGAACCAGCGTATTTCACTGAACTATATTCTCCATCTTATCCACCATCAACTTACGATCTTCATCAAGAACCATAACCATCAGAGGAATAACAGTTGATTGACATGCTCAACGATTGGATCAAGAAACAAGATGAAAAGTGGGATGTAATGGATGAAATGTTTCAGAGTAACGCGGAATCCATACAAAGAATGATAGATCAAACGAAATAATTAATAGAAACCATAGCTACATACCTCACGAAACATTTTCTAATGAATCTGACGAAGCCTTGGAGTACCAAGCATTTCACGATGTCACCTTAACAGAGGAAGAGGTTGAGCAGTATCAAGTATCAGAGGTATCAGTTCAGGAGTCCGAACATGTAGAATTTCAATTTGATCTTTATTATTCATCTGACTCTGACGAAGATCAAGAAGCAGAGCTGTCTGTGCCAACTACACCAACAAGTGAGGATGAAACTCTGCATCCTTAAAATGAAAATCTTGGAGCATGAATTGCATTGATGTTTGAAGAAGAGCTACTTGAACCATTCATATCAACCACAGAGGATAAAGACCTACAATCAGACATATCTTTACATCCTCAGGTTGACACATATGGAGCATGCATTTCACAGATGACAGATGAAGAGATGAATGCGGAAATTTTAAAATACATCTGTAAAGAAATGATGGAGCAAAATGAATAACAAATGGAAGAGCAAATGTCTGACCACATTGAAAATCTCATGACTTTAGGAGAAACATCACTGTTTTGGGGAGTACAAATCAAAGACACCGCCTAGAAACTTGACAGAATGGAAATCCCATTCAAAGTCAAGCACCATACGAGACCTCCTGATTTTCTTTCTTTCTATCTTTTCAAGAACCACTGGAGCCAAAAAAAAATTAAAAATGTGGCACAAGTACTTAATGAGACAAAATTCTTTTTGCCACTTTACTGTTGGAAGAGACCCTTCAACAGTAACGCACATGGGATCGTCTTTAATCGGATATCCAAAACCACATTGAAGCCTCATTGACAGATGGACTTCAGACACGTCTGGCTGAAGATGAAAATTTAGCGCTACCATGGAGGCAACCCATGCAAAATTTTTATTTTCATTTAAATTTAAATTTTTGTATTTTGTGTATATATATTGTAGAGTTTTTAATTTTGTGTGATATTTTCAGGGAAAAGCACAAACAGAGAATTTAAGGCAGAACAAGACTGGAGGAATGGTGTTTGACAATCACAAAGATGAGATTTAAATTCATTAGTGATGGCTAAGTAAGGAATGGATTCTTGAGACGTATCCTAATGGATTTATATGCCAAGCAAGTCATGTATTATGTACACGATTTCGTTGCCTTAAATAATTGCGTTGATTTGCTTTTCGGTTGTGATTTCCTTAATTTTCACCGACAGGATCCAGACTTTCTCACTTTCACAATATATTTTACTGTTTAGCTAATAATTATCATTTGGCAGGTACTAGTACTATTGTTACTCACCTTTTTTCAAGATCTATAAATTGAGCTCGTCATTTCACTCTTGAAGACATCCAGATTTGAGAAAGAAATATATATAAAAAAATGGAAACAACTTCAAGAAGACGAGTTGTAAACATCTGTGTATTTTACGGTACTAGTGCTGGAAA
The DNA here is from genome assembly GCA_019454045.1 of Zanthoxylum bungeanum. Classification (NCBI taxonomy): domain Eukaryota; kingdom Viridiplantae; phylum Streptophyta; class Magnoliopsida; order Sapindales; family Rutaceae; genus Zanthoxylum; species Zanthoxylum bungeanum. The sequence continues at coordinate 301,039 of SKCR01038126.1, forward strand.
TAAACCAGAATTCGATGTGGCAGCACATGAATTGGGTAGAGTCATAGCTAAAAGGAATATGCACCTAGTATATGGTGGTGGCAATCTTGGACTAATGGGACACGTTTCAAGGGCTGTATAGGAATGAGGTAGTCAAGTTCTAGGAATAATCCCAAAACCCTTGGCAGAGGCGAATCTTATAGGACTATCAAACGAAGATGAATGCATTGTGCCAGATATGTCTGAATGACTTGTTGAAATGATTAACTGTGCTGATGCTTTTATTGCTTTGCCAGGTGGCTTAGACACAATGGAGGAAATTTTTACAGTGTTATCTTAGGCGAACTTGAACATACACCAAAAACCAATTGGATTGTTTAATATTGATGGATTTTATGACTTTCTTTATGTGTTTCTTAATGATGCCCATAGAAATGGGTTTCTTTCAAAACCTGTAAAAGATATCTTCTTCACTGCCAGAACAGCCTATGATTTAATTGACCAACTCTTAGCCTTTGAACCACAAATTGACCCTATCTTTTCCAAGATAAACTGGTCTGATAATGATCGTGGTAAGAAGCGTCGGATAAATCTGGATCTTAACCTTTATATTTCTTGTTAAATGTTGAATTCCACGCTAACCAGATACTGTTTTCTAAACTCTTCTTCTACTTTTTAGACATTGGGGGCAATGTCTCAATTAGATTTGGGGGGGAATAGTTGACTAATATCTTATTTTTATTTTTCATTATGTTGTTTATTTTTGCTTGATTTTTTGACAAAATCTAAAAAAAAATTATGATTTTTATGTTTTTTAACTTGATTGATCAGGTGGAATTATGTTTAAGATAGTTGTGTAAGGAATTTCCACTCCTGAGACGTATCTCAACCTATTTCGTAACAAGTTAATTTTTGCTTATTTCCTTTCGTATTATTTAATTTGTGAATTCTCCATAAAACTGATTAAATTGGATCTTCATATGCTCAGTTGACAGGTATTATTAACATACATGGTAACATACGACATGAGTTGTAAGTGAAAATTTTGTAATATTCAGTGCTCTGGTTTAATTGGAGGAAGCATCTAAAAAAAAGAAAAAAAAGAGCAATGGAATAAAAAAAAATATTGTGAGCAATGGAATAAAAAAAAATATGTGTATATTAATAAAAAATATCGGAGATCTGAGTAATTAAGTCCGTAGGGGTGTTTTAACACCTAGTGTTCTAAAGCCAACTGGCTTGGGAGTCACAGACTCAAAGCTCACTACATGGATTGAAGATGTTAATAAAAAAAAAAGACATCTGAGATCTGAGTAATTAAATCTGTAGGGATGTCTTAACACCTAGTGCCCTAAAACCAACTGGTTTGGGAGTCAATGGCCCAAAGCTCGCTACATGGATTAAAGATGTTATAAAAAAAAATAAAAATAAAAATAAAAATTTCATTGCTAAAAAGGTTTGAATTCTGATATAACTTTATGACAAAAATATTACACTCTTTTCAACTACACCTATGAATATTGTGGGCACAATGATTTGATTAATACCTTGTTGGTTGTGTATATAGAGAATCGTAAGAATAATCGGAGAATTTACTTATTTGGTAATTCAGAAAGAAAGAAAACAATCATTAACTTAGATAAGATTTTCATCTGTTTAGTCACTAACTTGTTTTGTATGTTTGATTTTACATTTGATTGAAGTTTGTGGGTATCGTTGTTGTAAGCCCTCACGAGACTACAACTCGTCCACTAGGGACACTTTAAAGGCTTGTTGCATGCGCTAAATGCAACCGTGATCCATACGAAAGTGGCTTAGATAAATTTAGTTTTAGTTATTTATTTCATTTTTTTTGTTTTATTTGCTCGAGGACTAGTAAAATGTTAGGTTTGGGGGTGTGATGAGCAGAAAATATATCAATATTTATCGCCTCTTTGACCTAATATTTTATTTAGTTTCTCGGGTATGATGAACGTTTTGATGTGTTTTTATTTATTTTACAAATAAAATAAAATCAGGACTTAATGGAATCAATCATGACTAAATGTGGAACAAATAAGAGCAAAAATTGAACTTGACATTTGGATTTTGAAGGTTGGAAACTTGAAATGGCGTTCTAACGAAGTACAAATTCAAAAATTTCAACTTTGCGCAATTGTTGTATTTTGGCCATAACTTTTTATTCCGATATCGGATTAAGGTGATTCAAGTTCCATATGAAAGAATACTCAAATATGTACAACGTTGATGTTCATAGAAATTTCGAATTCTGAAGATTCATAACATAAATTGATGAAAAATCTGAAATTGTGTTATTTGTAATTATTAAAATCATTTTCAAAATTAAAAAAAAAAATGAAAATTGTCAAACTTTCACTAAACATGCTTGCATGTTTGGTGGAGGATTTGGTGTCATGTTTGGTGTCATGTTTGGTGAAGAAATTTATGGAGAAATTGGTGGAGGTAAAATTTTGCCTATAAATACCAAGCCATTTCATTTGTAAATTTCATACTTTCCTTGATTTCTTGAATAAGAATTAATGATTGTATCTTGTGTATTTTATTTAGTAGTTTTGTAATGTATTTTTATTTTTATTTTTAGAAGTAATAATAGTTTGTGTGTTTTTACTTTTTTATGTTTAGTAGTTAATTTCCGCTGGGGAAATGGTGAAACCTTTAATATGATAAGGTAGATTAATCTCACTTAATTTATATTATGAAAATTCTAATTTAATAATATGGATAAAAGTTTATACCGCCTTAATGGCTGGTTTTATTTATTTGACATAATGTGACACTGTCTATATGGTCGGTCTTAAGGTGACAGATGATTACCGCCTATATGGCTGGTTTATGGACAAATAATGACACTGCCTTTATGGCTGGTTTGACTTAATTGGATAACATTGACAATTTCTATATTATAAAAAAGTGAGATTTCTACATTTGAAATATTAAAGGTGGATCCCCTAACCCCAATATTTTATTTTTAATCTAGGGAAGTGATGAAGCACAATATTCACAAGTTTAATAATTGATTTTCTTTATATAATGTGTGATATTTTGGTTTATTTATTGAATCTTAATCTAACGCTTCTTATTAATTGGCCACTAATAAGATTGATTTGGTAAACTTAAAATGAACTTGACGAAGGGATTTTAGGTTTCAGCCTTAGATTCAATAGCTCACGATCTCACATTGGGGCATGGTGACCCTTAGGTAGATTTCCTTCCAGGATAGACATATACCTGTCGGGCGGGGGTAGCCACAACTGGAACTTGAACTTAATGAATTCAGGTAACTTGGTTAACATAGACATATGATTAATTGGGTTATTTTGGGTGTTTGCATTTGACCATTGAAAGAGACTTTTGCATATCTCCGTGTTCCAGGTTAACAAACTAATTTATTACACATATATAAGAAAATCAATTCATCATTAGAATAATATTGTGTGGAATCACAACCCTAGATGTTTGTGTCTTTTATTTATTTTCCTAAGTATTTTCTTTTGTGTATTTTATTTATTTATTTGTTTGTTTAGCAAATCCACATTCAATCAACCAATCAAGCAATCATTATCTTCTCCCTTTAATTAGATACCTGTAAATAAATTGAATCAATAATTAATAACAACAGTAGAAATTAAGTCCTATTGGGATCTATATTTTTATACTACTTGAGTGATACGTGTGCTTGCGTTACGTGTGTGTTTACCACCAATCAGTTGTCTCCCTATCCTGGTTGTCCCTCGTCCATCCTTTCATGTTTTCTTCTCACTTCTTCATTTCTTTCCTAAACCAACCCTTCATCTGGTTCTTGGTGCTATCGTGCTCTTTCCCACGAGCTTCCTCACTTCTGCCACCCCGTGCACGATACCTCATGTGACTGGGGATCCCCCGCTCTTCCTCAGGATGTCCCTCACGGTCACTCTCCACAAAATGTGGGCTGTTGCTAGAAGATTTTGGTGATTTCATGCAGTCCTCCTCTTCTCACAATTCTTCCACCGACAAAGCTCCGACTACAACTGGTGTTCTTACTCTTTGGGCATGCCTCATTCCCCATTCATCGCCCTCATCAACCCTCTTCCCCTGGCTATCTTTTCCCTCCTTCGACTCAGACTAGCTTCCATCATTTCTTCGTTCGTCTTTCCTAACCATTCCAGCCTCTCCATCATGGTCTTCACAAAGGCCTGGGTCGACTCCCTCTCGTTTCTCATGTTTGCTTTCATCTTCTCCATCCATTCCGTTGTTGAAGCCTCTGAAGACCTGTGATTCCCGTCTTCCACCATCTTCTCAACACGTCTACTACTTTTTGTTCAAATTTCCCACAGACGGCGCCAACTGTTGACGGCTGATTTTCATTCCAGGGACAAATCTGAAAACTCGTTCCTCGAACAATCTTCCATCAATCGTGAATTTATTTGGTTTGTGGGAACCAAAAGCAAACTTAGCGGAAAAATAGAAAGCTCACAAATAAGAACATAGGATTTAATGTGGTTCGGCGGGATGGATCCGGCCTACGTCCACGGATACAAAGAAATAAAGTTTTTATAAGGTGGTCGGATTTGACCGACCAATGCTAAAATGACTATTACAGATGTGACCGACCTCTTTCTCGTATTCTCCCAAAGAAACACCTTTTTTTATCTCTCTTATAATTTCTTGAATGAAAATTACTAACCCTTACAAAATTGCACTCAACTATGGGTGTGCATTAATCGGTTTTAACCGATTAACCGAACCGTTTCGACCCATTTTTTTTAATATGGTTTGGTTATTGTGATTAAATCGGTTACTATGGTTAAAATTTTAACTTTTTCGGTTATTCGGTTCGGTTACGGTTATGATATTTGTATAACCGAACCGACCGATTAACCGAAATTAAACCATATATACACAAAATCACAAAACATTTACATCTTAAGAGTAACCAGTAACCACCTAAAGGTGAGGCTCGCGTCTTTGCTTCTCACCCTCATTTTCTTTCTTTCCCCTTTTCTGCTTCAGATCTGGTAACCACCTTTCCTTTCTTAATCTTTTGACCTCTGACCATTTAACCTTTGTTTTGTCATCTCTTCATTTTCGGAATCGCATCCTCACATTCTTTGTTTTGTTCTGACCCTCTGTGACCTTCCCTCCCGGTGATTTTTTTCCCCATTTTCTCCCTTTCCGTTCTGTTTCACCGATGCCGAACTCCAGTTTGTCGGTTTTGTGGCCCCGTCATTTTGTTGGGGGTCGTTTGGCCATCAGATCTATTGATCGAATGGCTTCCTTAGATCCTTCATCCGATGAAGCCTTATTGATTCATGGTTCGGTGTCTGTGACTTCTGGTTCTTCTTCCGATCCGATGACCTATTTCTCACATATTAATGGAAGTGCACTTCATTCTCCTTTTGTCTTCGTATTCTCATGTTTTGATTTGTAATGAATTGTTTTCCAGCTGACTTGGTTTGGTGTAGCATTGATGATATATAGGTCTATTTTGTATTGTTAAACTTGCAATCTCAGTAAGGACTAAGGAGTATTCAACTGTTCTGATTATAGAATGTTGTTATAGTATTTTTTTTAATTATATTAAAACAAAATCGTGAACAAAAGAAATTCAAATTTGTGTAAAATTACCTTATGATTTGCTTTTTGATGAATGTGAATTTATATTTGTGTAATTGTATTAAATTGTTTTGTTGAATGTTGATGAATTTATATTTATTGGACTAGTTAATAACCGAATTAACCAAAACCGACAGAAATATAATGGTTAATTGGTTAATGGTTATGTGTCATAAATTGGTTAAATCGGTCACACTTTTATTTAACTGAAAAATTTCGGTTCGGTTAAAAAATCAAGGATTAACCGACCGAATCGACTGATGCACACCCCTACACTCATCCCCTTTATATACTAAGGAAAATAACATTGTTCCACCGTTCCCATGACGTCAGTCACGTGAACCTACCACTCCCTAAAGTAGACCTATCATCTGACACTTCATTAAACTCTAGCCCTTTCTTGGAATACTCCACACGCTACCTTATGATGTCAGCCTGTATCCACCCGTTCACGCGGTGGCGTGTGTCAGAAGATAGCCTTACAAGTTGCACTTGTCATATCAAGACTTTATGGATGATGCAAGTTCTCGAGCCATGTTTACACTCGATACTTGGTCTCAATCAATGTTATCTCGAGCTGACCCAATCCACCCCAACCTACCTCAATCTGGTCGGGTAGTTATAAAAAAAGTGCTTTTGTTGTTGTGGAATAAGAAGCCTTCGTATCTTCCGTTTTGTCCAAGCGGGATCCGAGGTATCCGCTTTTTTTTTTCATATTGCAAAAGTAATAAGAATAAGGGGAGTATGCTCATATCTGCCAGTTAAAGAAATAACTATTAGGAACGATTCTTTGATAGAAAGAACAACACCCATCTCGTTATGTCGAGCCATCAGGTCGGGTCGGACTTAAGGTCCCTAATCACCTTGCTTCTCGTAACACTTTCACTACTCGGGTCGATGATGAAATGAGGATCGAGCCCGACTGAAAATTTCCTTCATGCCCTTCTGAATTTGCTGAAGACCCTGAGACCCTAAAATCACTATCAACAAATATAATTAATCATTATCGTCACACAAGAAAATTATATTAAATAAATTTAATATAAATTTTTCAAGAATTTATGAGATGATCATATCACAAATTTAAATGAAAGAAACAAGTATTTGATGAAGAAACTTGACGCACTGATCATGGCTTTGAATATATTGATCAAAGCATTTGAAATTTGAAACTGCAGCAAGGCCTTACGTGAGCAGAACATAACATGCAATTGGCGCATGCTGAACTTTGCCAAAGGTTACACGTGAGCAGACATATATAGCGTGCGCATGGTTGATGACAAAAGGAGGGATCCGAAAGGGGGTCAAAGTATGTTTCCGCTGCGCAGTTTCATGTCCGGATGTCAAGATGAAATTTTACGTCCGGACTAATGCAAAGTGTTAGTACTTTGTGTGTATCCGAATTTCAAAAAAAGTTACATAATAAAGTATTAGTACTTTGTGTTGGTCCGGACACAAACATTCATCTAGACTTCCGGACATGAAGATTATATATATATATATATATATGCATAGTTTAATTAAGTTTATAGATTGTATAGTATAACACACACACACACACACAAAAAAAAAAAAAGTAATTTTATTTATCACTTGAGTATTGCATTAGGCGGCAAGAAAAATAACAATAGCAACCCTTTCTTGACTTGTATATATATATATACATATAGTAATTTGTAGTATATTTAACAACAAGGGTGTTGTTGTTCATGCATTCCAAGGAATTTGTTGGCTTCCTTTTTTTATCAAAGGCAGACAAGATAATGAACAAAGTCAGAACACAAGAACATTGTACTTGATTAGGGATACACATGATAATATATATACACACGCACTCTTTTCATATTTAAATTGAAACACAAAATAATATAAAAGATTCTTATTATAAATTGTTTTTAATATTTGAACCCGTGACCAAATGTATAATAAACTAATACTTGAACATCACACTAGGCGCGACCTTCGTATGATAAAAAAAAATAACAATATGTATAACAACTCATTCTTTATTTTTTTTTGAAAAACTCATTTTTATTAAAGGACGTAAACATTACACCCGAATTACACTCCCCCATTCACATTATATTATACCCATAACTCAAAACTATACAATTCAAAATTCAAATGGGTTTGCGGACTCGACTATGATATACACAAACGAAACAGGGACAACAGAGTGAGGCCATACAGAAAGCAACAGACGAGAAGTATCAGCCCTTCATTCAAAACTTACTGAGCTGCTACCAAGAACACGACACCATCAATTGTGATGCCTCGGCTTCATCACACGAAACACCAAGCAATTCTGAATGATGAGCAACCCATTCTTGACTTGTGTGTGTAGTGTTGTTGTTCATGCATGCCAAGGATTTTGTTGGCTTCTTTTTTGATCAATTAAGGCAGACAAGATAATGAACAAAGTCAGAACACAAGAACATTAATGTCACTGACATATTATTATTGCTTGCTGAAAGTCCTCTAAGCAAAAAGAAAATTCCAATAATTTGGTTAGACTGAATATTAATTTCTCTCTTTTGACTATTTTGCAAAAACAACAAACATACTATTCTTTCTCATATGGGATCGAGGAGATTTTTGAATCATTTGATGTTTCATTTTGTTTGTTTTTATGTTATAGAATTGGTTCAAATTCAATTCCAATGGGGGTTTGCTTTTTTAAGATTTGGAAAGATTGTATCATGTGTTAGAAACTAGGCTTGAGTTGTGGATTAAATTGTTAGTATTATTATGCTTAACAAGTAATCAAACCAGTTAAATCTATTTATCTTCAAAGGAAGAAATTTAACCTTTATTTTTCCTTTCAATTAATCTAGTCTAATGACAATTAATTTTCTCCCTAATCATATGAGCAAGGTTCAAACGCTCTTTTCTTGATAAATATATTCTTAATTATGCGAATTTGTATATATAATTGTTAAACAATTCAGCCCTAAATGGTTTTCATTTAGTGTTAGAATTGATAAAAACTATGTTCAATCTCACAACTTGCGAAATATAATTGTTTGCACCTTATAAAATTTATATTTTTCAATTCAAATAAAATAGTTAAACAATTTCTATAACCATAACCATACAATATCATATCACAAATTAGACCTATCATACACTCCTATTTTATGTATACATTATAATACAACTGTGATCTCACAGCCTTTGAATATGATTATGAGTCTTATTCTCGTCTTTTTAAAGACCTAATCAATGATAATCCGTGAAGTGAAAGCTAGTCTTTATAAAAATAATATAATATATAATAAAGAAACTTATTAAACCTTCTTTAAAACTTATAAAAAATTAAACCTTCTTTAAAACTTGTAAAAAAATAAAAATAAAGATTCAAAGACAGATTGTATGTCATTAAACCTTCTACTGTAAGTAATAATATATAAAAACACTCACATGACTATTTGGCAAAAGCCTATAGTTTCTAATTTGTACAAGTACAAAAAAGAAACCATTTTATATCAAAGTCACTCCATTACATTATATGTAATTAACATCCCAACATTAATTAATTAATTAATTAATTGGTCAAATTAATGCCAGCATAAATCTCAAGAGCATCATCACTAATGTTGTCGACAAAGTAAGCCATAAATTCAGAAAATTTGAAAGGTCGGTACAAAAGAGGATGTTGATCATCAACAAGTTCATTTGGCACTTCAATGCCTACTCCCTCCTTTGCCATTGAAAATAACCCAAATGAATACCTCTCCTTGTTCCCACTCATCACCACTCTATGCTTTGGTGCTTTAAGCCTCGCATTGCTCCATGCCTAGCACCATATATATATTCAATAACAATTTTTAAAAACCCACAAAATTAATTAGGGCAAATTTTGTACCCCCATTATTATAAACTTTTCATTAAGTAATATAATATTGCACTTGCATATTCTTTATATCAACTTTCTTATACAAACTAAGAGTCCTTCTCAAGCGAGTCCGCATAATGTTTATTTACTTATCTATGTGACAACTTAAAGTTTAGAAAAATAAAATATCTTCTAAAAAACTCTTCAAATGAAAATAGATTTATATTATTTTTATCAAAATTTTAGTAATATTAATGATGTGAGATGAGATATAAAAATATTAAGAGAGATAAGTTACATATTATTGAAGAGTGATAAGTAAATATTTATCGGAAAAATCTTAATTAATATGTCTTTTAAAATCATTATTAATGTTGATTGGTTAAATTGCGGAAGCATTTACATACCTTGAGTGAGTCGCCGACAATGACAAGGAAGGCATTATCAGGAACCATGAGAGGAACATAAACGCCATCTTTGTTGAGAAACTCGAGACCTTGGACATCATTTTGGCAAAGGATAGTGAGGGCATTTTTGTCAGTGTGAGGCACTAAGCCAAGGGCTGATTTGTCATTGTCACTAGGAACCCTATACTTCATCAAACGAAAGACACTTGTGCTTCCTTTTTTGTATGAATCAAACAATTCTCCTGTGCCAAAGCTCTCGAAAATCATCTTCAAGATTGTGTAGTTCAGTTCTAGCATCTTTGAGCTCATTGCCTTGAGAGTTTCACTATCATATATATATATATATAAAAAAAGACTTTATTATTACTGTCATTTCAAATAATAATGACTGATTCTATTTCTGCTGTGCAGATTTATCCAAGTACTTGTGCAGTTTGGGGGTATAACAATCATTCTAAATTCTGGCAATGTATTAAATATAAATTGGCTCATGGATAAGACTATTAAATAAGGCATGGCAGCTATTGAAGGCGTTTGGTAGCAATTTAGGGCATGGGCGGCCGTAAGTTTTGCGCAGCTCTAAATAAGTTTTTAAAATATATGATTTTTTACCGATAAAACATAATTTTTTTTAAAAATCTTTATTGTAATAGGTATTAGTTTTTCTTATATTTAGTCCAAATTTAGGATTCCAATCTACTGTTTGTGTTAGCTGTTAAGATTTAAAAGATTTCATTCTCTAATTCGAAAAAATGTGAAAAAAATAGGGTTTTAATTGAAATTTAGTTGACACACTCAATTGATAGTCTCTATGTTATAACTACCTAGAATTTGTTATTTCTCCATCTTGGCCTCCATCAAACCAAAATCCCGATCTTATCTAATTATTTGGGTCCTCTCTAAATCTTTTTTTTCCCCTTTCCAAAATATTACATGTAAGAGTGCTTGTTAGCTATAAATCAACTAAAAAAAACATATAAAAACAATATGAGAAAAGTATGAAGGCCAAGTAAAAGAAAATTCACCAGAAACTGAGGTTGCCTTGAGGCCACATGAGGTCGGTAAAAGCTTGAGCAGCATCAAGACCAGGTTCATTATCAATGCCAAAGCTCTCATGCAAAGGAACAATGGGGCATTTTCCCAAGTAACTTCGATAAGGCCTAGAGCTAACATACTTGTTCTTGGTCTCTTCAGGAAGATCAAATAAAGTATTCATGGCCTTGAGCATTTCTTCATGTAGGCTCTTGGGAATCTTGTGATCATCAAGAAACATCACAAAGCAACCGTGTGTTTCTAATGCATCTCTGACTCGGCTACACGTATCTCTCCATCTTTCACCGGCGATGTTGTCGAGAACTTCGCCGGAGAAATCAAGAAATGGTATTTGATTTTGAGCCTCAGTACTGCCCATTTCTCTCCCTATCTCTCGTTCAATATTGGGAGATGTTGCTCTATTTATTATGTGATATGGGCAACTCTCTAGGTTGTTATATAAAAATAAAATTTCATTTTCTCCTAATTAATGTATACTTCTTCTGGTTGTTAATAAATATCTAGGAGTTATAGTAGATAATTAATGTATAAAATTTAATGCTATAGCAGTGACATGAGAAAAATTATATGAGACATGTTTAATAAACCCATGAATTTAGGATAGGTATTAATTATTAACTTTCTTTTTTCATTGTTATTGGTTGATTTTAAATGTATATATGTCAAAATATTATTCAACGGGAGTATCACTTCATCCATATACACACTCGTCCCACATAAGTCTTTCTCATACATTAGTAGGAAATATATTGAAACTCCTCATATTGGTCATATGGAGATGCTTAAACACATCTCATCCAATTAAGAAAAATAATAACTCTCTTTATATCTTTTTATACTTATATATGTTTTCATATATCAAGTGAGATCGAGAAAATGGCGGAACACTATCCCACTCAATCCAAAATTTTATTAAAATGAGTCTTATAAATTATGAAAAATCTAGTTATTAATGAAATAATAATGATTTGTCACTTCTAAAATAAAGAGTATCTGATATTTTTTTTTCGTAAAAATCAAATTTCACCCCTGTCTCCACTAACTCGATATTCTAGTTACGCCACTGATCTGAAAGACTTAAGTTATTATAGACATAAATCATAAAGAAAGTTTAACATTTTACTAAGTTTAATGAGATAATAATTATAAATAAAATACAATATAACATAGCCAAATCTTTTTTTTTTGAAATCGTTATAAAACCCACCGTCAAACCACCCCTTCCGGACTTAAGCGGAGCAGGTAAAATCCCGACTGTTTCATACTCTTACAAGAAATACACTCTCTGGATTCGAACTCAGAACCTCAAGATAAGATCTTAAACCCTACATTATCAAACCACGCCCCTTGGGAACAACATAGCCAAACCCACTAATAAGAAAACACATTTATTTGATTTGTGAATATTAAAATTGTTTTTTTAATATATATAGTGTAGTAACGGTCGGGCATTTATGAAGTTTTGGTAGAGTAGTTATATGAAAGCAATTTACCCATCAATGCTCACTCGCAAAATATGCAGAAACAAACATTTTCCGTTTTGAGGGCTCTGTGCAGAAACGTACCAAAGCAATAATGAAGTTCGATTCTTTCCTTACGTCTGTTTATAAACTCTCTAAATAATCAAGTGTCCAGCTGCAGCCCTTTGTATTTTATGCACTCATGACTCTTCCTATTTTCTCTTTTTCTCTCTCTAGATATTTTCTGGTTCTATGCCACTAAGAAAAATCAACATGATCCATAAATTCATTGGATGAGATGAGTGTACTCAAGGACGGAGCCAGGATTTAAAATTTAAAGCTACCAAAATTCAAGAAGGTAAATTAATTTTTAGGGTTCATAATTTTTTTATTTTTATTAAAAAAAAAAAAAAGAAACTACATTAACATTGGTAAAAAAATGTCAAGCTGTTGAAGTTATAAAAGTATTTTTAGATAAATATCATTTGGGCTAGTCTATAGGCCTACCCCATAATTGGATGTACATACTCTGGATGTAGAAAGGTGTTTCATACGTATAAAATACATTTTTTTTAAAACCGACTTGATTTTTTAACCTTCTACCTCCTCACGATTCAAATTCAAATGGTCAGCCGAATAAATTTATATAATATTTTTATGCATGTTTCAAGAATAAAATATTTTCATCCGACTAGGGTTAGAATGAACCCTATATTTCTTGTATCGTCATCTCGAAAGATTTTACTAATTGAATTAACTAATACTAACAAGTGTTTTTACCATCCAGAGACAAGTAAGCACAAAGCAACATGAATGAGCAAAATCATGATGGCTAGCTGAGATCTTTAACATGAGCACAAAAAGTGGAGCAGTTAAATGTATATATACATTACCAACTTAGTTCATTAGATTGCTTAATCCTAGGCAAGTACAAATGGGATGTCCATCTAGGGAACTTAGGGTTCTTTATTAATAGAATGTAATCTTTTTTGGGTCAGATCGATGGGGAAAGATAGTGATAGTGAATAATGAACCCTATGAATCTATATTGTAGCATCATCAGCAATTGCATTACAATGCACAAATTAAATTCGGATGGGACATGAATCAACAAATTGCTTTGATAGAAATAGCAAAGTCGGCAACCCACATGGCATATTTTACACAATCAAACCCTAATATATAATATAATATATATATATATATATGAGATCTCTATCTTGATACAATTAATTTGTTTCTGAGTCAGTTCCAACCACCATGTGATTATGATCCCTACATTTGCAGATGATTATTATAGAAACAAATTTTTATTCATCAATCTTACTGTTTAATGTACCTGTTATATTTATTTTGATCGAATTTTTTACATCGTTATAGATTGTATTAATATTTCTAGTGGGTATCCTTGATTCTCTTTGCTAATATAATCTTTCCGTCAATTCTTGCAAAAGAATAAAAACCCTAACTATTTAGGATCAAGAGAAAGTGCCCCGCCTTATAAAACCAAAAGAGCAATCTCAGTACTTTGAAAACATGAATGATTCAATAGAGTAACAAAGAAAGATAGAAAAAGAATGTACCTTTGCAATTCTTCTCAATATGTTTCTTTCCAATTTGATCAAACCCTATATTTAGTTTACAATTTAGTTGCGGCAACCAAACTAGCTATCTATACTTGTTACAATTCAACGCAAACAGAAGAAAAATGAAACCTAGTTACTCTTATTTGGTTTCTATATGATAGATCTTTTGCTTTGTTTTTGCAATGGCAATCATATTGAAGCATATGAGAAATATTTTGGTGGTCCTTAGTCAGCAAAATTGTGAAAGCTTTTGTTCAATTGGCATTGCTGATGCAATACAATAAGTCTATATATGAAAAGAACCCAACAAAATTTTTGAGCCAACATTGTCATCATGTGGACCAAAATTGCTTGCAAAATCAATATCAAGAGTTTGCAATTATGGTTCTTTTATTGCTTTATTGTTCTATCCCATTTATGATTCAGAAGTCAGAAGAAATGAGGGATCATTTAAAGAGTGGGGCTGGCCAATATTAGACATTCTCTTCTTGGAAGATGATATATGTTTCGAATACGAGAGAATGACTACGATACAACCACTATATGGTATAACCTCGAGTTTACATTCTCAACCCCCCCAATTTTTAATCTATTACCTATAAAAATTGGGATAAAAAATTCATATTCAATATACATAGTTTTATTGATTTTTTCAATTGCTTCCAGGTTTTTGAACTTATGACCATACTGATAGCGAGTTAACACTTGACTATCGTGATAGAAACGACTCTCAAAAAAGAGTGAATGTGAGATTATATAGTGGTTATAGTGTATATATATAGTGGCAAAGCTACTCTCACAGGCCAGTGAAAACAATAGTCTTAGCTCAATCTGAAAATTTATTAAAATATATCTTATAAATTAATGAAAAGTTTGATTTATAATGACATAATTTTGATGTTCTCTATTAAAATGAAGAATACCCATCAATTTTTGTAAAAATTAAAATTTAATTTCACTAAATTAATATTATGACTACGTCACTAGATTATGAATATGATAATGGAATCATAGAGGGCAAATGTGTGTGTTTGTGAATGAGGGCAAAGTCGCTATATATGAAGTGGCACAACTGGACACTTTAGGATAATGTGGTTTATGCCGCGTCAAAAGATTAGCTAAATGGCACAATCGATGATAAGCTCATTGATGTAAGAGTGGGCTGGCCGGGTATTCTCGGGATCTAAGATCATTTCGAGACTCTTAACCATATCATAATATTTAAATATAAAAAATTTTGAGATTTTTATCTATTAATTTTTTGAGAGTTATAATAAAAAATATATCGGGTCAAAGACGAATGCATATCCCAAAATCATAAGGAGAGATCTCGCTCCCTTAATATTAGGGCCAGCCCTGGGAGACAACATTTGGATTTTAAAGATATAAAAAGAGGGTATCAATGAATTTGACTTACCAGACATAAATTTTTTGAGATAATAATAAGAAATTAACTCTCAATTTTACTCTAAATACAGTAAATGAATAAATGGGTCTTTATTCTTTATATCATTACAAGGACATTACAAAATACTAAGCAAGGAAACCCGAAATTTGGACTTGGATTCGGTATTGACCGAGGCTTTGTAACGAATTTTATCAATAAAATATCATATATTTTATTAAAAACTTATATAGGACCTCCAAAATTCGGAGCCGCCGCTGCTTTGTTCTCACACGCGCCCCCATTAACATCAAGACATTAAGCTACAGTGACTACGACTAAGAACATATTAAAAACCTTAAACTAGTGATAAAATAGCCTTAAGCTAGTTTGAAAAAAAAAATCGGTTACAATTCATGTCCAAGTGGGAAAAGGTTTTATTTTGGTTTGATTTGGTTACAGAATTCATATCCATGAAAAATTTCATATTCAACTTGTACAAGCTTGAAATTACACGTTTATTATGTGTCACAATGTTAATTTTGTTTCTTTTAACAAAAAAAGATCATGTTATATATATAGAATAAAAAGGTGCCTTTAAAATGAGGCAACAAGAAGTTACTTTTAAGAAATAATTATGGAACAAGAAATCAGAAGCAGAAAATTCTCTGCTGGTGGTATCACTTTAGCTTAACTGCAACAATGCTGATGTGATGAAGCACCAGAACCCCATGTTGATGAAAGTTACTTTGTTATCACTCAAACATATATATAGATTCTAACTTAAAAAATGAAATAAGACCTTCTTAGTCGCCTCTAGAGTAGTGATGGCAATAATCGAGATTATAGATTCAGGATGAAAAATCATCCAAAATCCCGAACCAAATAATATGAGATCCCAATTCTCAAGCGAGATTTGCGATTTTCTGCCTATCCCTAGTTGGCTCAGGCTTCAATATCATTATGAAACAAGACATTAGGCTACCGCGACAGTGATTGGGAACATATATTTCTTCATACTGAGTACAACATTTTACGAACATGTTCATCAGAGGTTTCCATGCCGACGGTACATAGTGTGATACAAGAGGAATACAAAAGCATACAAGGTTAGTGACTAGGGTTACAGGGGTAGCTGAAATCTAATAAAGAACACAAAATGTGATCAGGCAACCAAAAAAGACAACTAGAAGCATGCAACAGAAACTGAATAGAAAAAGAACAAAGATAGTAAAATGCTAGTAGTACAGTAGGTGTTACATGGGAAAACGAACATACGTCACTTCCACAGCTTGACAAACTTATCGTGACTGGCTGAAGCAACTAATCCTGTTACAGTTGATACAGCCAACGAAGCAATCAATCCGTCGTGAGCTGAAAGAGTCATAGTCTTGTTCTCATTCATGTTCCAAAGTTCCAAAGACTGCAAGAAATACCCACGTTTGCATGTTAGCATGTCGGATAAAAAATCTCAAACCAGAAAAATAATCATCAAATATTTGATGATATCAAACTATGATACAGACAACTTGCCTGGTAACAGCCAATCACCAGCAATGAAGGATACGTAGGATGGAAAACACAGGAATGAAACTTGTTGCCATTACAGCTCAGATCATGAACACATTCCCCTTCACTACCGGATCCAACCGTCCAAACTCTTACAGAGTCCTCACTGACAGATGCTAAAAACTCACCAGAAGGATCCCAACACACGGAATGGATTGAATTTTTATGCCCCTATGATTACATATCCAACAGTCAACCACACTCGGCAGATAAAGAACACGGGGGAAAATATTGACATTTACAAGTATATGTTAACAGAAGAATCTGAGAAGTTGAAAGAAGCATAAGAAAACAGAAACTAGTAATGACGTTTTGTGGAATCTAAGAGAGTGTCAACTAACCTGCAATGAAAGCCGACAGGCTTGTGTCTCCACATCCAGAATCGAGACAACATTCTCTGCAGCTGCAGCAAGATACCGTCCATGGTGGGGTTGGAATCTCATCTGAGCCGTACCACCCTAATCCACAAAAAAAATATCGGTATTTACGAAACAAGCTACTTGAAATTTCGAATGCCACCTACATCCAATTTATCCCCAAAAAAAAGCCTATTCACTGTATTCACAAACCAACAGCCAACAAGATTCTACCTTGAAAACTCTTGCACAGTTACCATTGTTAATACTCCAGTAGCGTATTTCACCATCCCCATCACAAGAGCAGATGAGATCATCTTTATTTGGGTGGAAGTCCAGTGACATGACAGAAGCAGAATGTCCCATAAAGGTACGAAGTGAATAGCCAGGCTGCAGAGAACATCGTGAATGGTCTTTATAAGCAGGAACACCATTACATGCAATAAGTAAAGATTTTAAAGAATGTGGGTCCACTACCACTAAAAGCTAGGAAAATGAAACAACAAGTATTTATGCAAGTTGATGTCATTCAACTAACTAAGTACAATGTTGAAGAATATAGGTTCCAGATGAAATTTTTTAGAAACAAAACAAAATTATATGCATTACAAAAAAGAAATACAAGAAGTCAAGAGGGAAAGTGTGTCCACTGACATTGTCAGCATCCCAAACTCTGACAGTCTTGTCAAATGAAGATGTTGCAAGACGTGGCATGCTTGGACTGAAACGGACATCAGTAATTAAAGATGAATGCTCTTCGAGGTTTGTTTTTGACTTTAACGTATCTGTATGCCACAGTACAGCCTGCAATCCGAAACCAGCAGAAAATATTTCAGCGTTTTCTTCTTTTACCCCACAGCACAAATTTAGTGCTGTTACCACAAAATATTCATTCACTTAGTGTAAATATATCTGTGCTCTGGGCACCGACCTTTTTGTCATGGCCACCAGTAGCAAGCAACTTGCCATCCGAAGAGAAGTGACAGCAGACAACTTTGCTAGTGCTTGCTCTGACAGAATTTACTTCCTTAAATGTGAACCCTGGAGTCAAACACAGTCTGCAGCTTAGAGTAATCATAATACATTGCCTAGAACTACCTTCGAATCAAAATTTTGGAGTTTCAATTTCCTTCGTTTGGATTTTTTATTGGCAGACTACATGATGTTTCCAGCAACTCAGGTCCAAGCTAACAGATTCAAGTACCAATGGGAAGTGAACATGCATCAACGAAGAAATAATGTTTTTTTTTATATAGTTTGAATGTCTCCATGAAAAGTACCAAAACTATGACCCTGGCCAGGTACAATGGAGAAGATAAATGTATATGTGGAATAAGATTACGAACATTTATTAAAAAAATATCAACCTCAATAATAAGGAGGATTTACAATGCATTTATAAGAAGATTCCAGATTCTGAAGTTGTACAAAAGAAAACCGGCCAAAATAAAACTAAATGCATGACAAGAAGAAAAATGGTCATTATTCTGCAAATAAACAAATAACTGAGAGCAATTTCTATGACCATATATAATCAGCAAAGCATTTAGCCATGTTCAAGAACTCAATCTAACGCTATATAAACTTAAGCATATCAAAAAGCTGTACATGGCAAGTTTTGGGTGATTCCTAATAAAATATAATTCATATAAAAGAATATGTATTGGCTAACCTTGGCTGACATCCATACCACGACCGCCAGTATCTCTGGGGTCTGTTTCATCATGGGATAAAAAAGAGTCAACATTGTCATCAAGGGACCCATCCTCCACAAAACGATCCACATCAGCCTGCAATTCAAGATCTTTATCATCCCACTGTCAAAATGGAATGCCAGTGAGAATTCATGTGTGTAGTAGTGTTAAGTGCTTTAACATATACACCAAGTTAAAAGATGGACTCACCAACTGATTTGATGGCGATGTAAGTGTGCCAGCTCCATCAGTGCCAAACGTCATCAAAGGCTTTACATCTCCAGGAGTGTGAGTTGATGGTGTTGAGGGCGCTGAACTTGGAGAGGGCCCTGCTGTATTTGCAGTCCCTGAGCTATTGGCTGCACCTGAAGATGACACTGGCTGTTTTCTCTTTCTCCCAGTCTGGTTTTTTGAAACCTTAAAATGCATGAAAAAAAACCATGTTAGAGGGGCAACTTTTTAATTGCAGCCAATGGCTTGTTTCCCAGCAGGCAATGAGAATATTCAACTTTTTATAGGCCGTGCCTAGATGGACGGGCTAGGCGGCGCTAAGAGGTTTTATTTTTTATTCAAAAAATTTTGATTAGTGTTTGGATATTGGGGTTCAATTAGTTATAGGGTTAGGATTTGGCAAATTGAGGTCAATTAGGATTAGACTCTGACAATTTAATTTGAGTTTGGTATGCAAATTGAGGTAAAATAGGTTTAGGGTTTGGCAATTTGGGTTCAATTCCTCCGTGATCAGAAAATGTCGGCCAACCCATCCCCACCATTCATGCACCGATCCGAATCACCGTTTCCATAGATCTGAATTTTTCCGAACGGATGCCACCTAGCCAATCTTTTGCTGTGTAATCGGAATGACCAGGTGCTGCCTAGCGCCTAGGCTGCCGCCTAAGCCGTTTTTTATAACACTTAGGCCTAACATCCATTATTGCTTGCGCAACACTTGAATGATAGGGAAGAAGGGAGGAAGGTATTGAGCATAACCAAAAATAACAATGAAATGAAATGGTGAACCTAGATAAACTTTAATGTAAGATATTGAATACAAATTTGATTTCATAATGTCTCAGTTACCACTAGGTTAATATTTTATGGTAAAAAACTAAAACCCATACCGCCCATAATGATTGTGCGTCCCAACATAATGCATTTAAGAGGACAGGACATAAAACCAAGGACACATATATCACTTCAAATATGGGTACCTTAGAGGTAATCATAAAAAGACAGACCTGTTCATTTCCTCGAAAGGAGTTTGACATGCTACCATCAAATGTCACACTGCCAGCGGGGCCCATTTTATCTTGCTGATAAAGATTGTGATTTGAACTCTGTGATTGCTGGTTTGAAAGTGTGTGCTGCTGTGGATTATTGTTCTGCTGCTGTTGTTGCTGTTGCTGTTGCTGAAACTGAGCCATTTTCAACTACATGGAAACAAAACCTATTATAAACACAAAACTCTCCGAGGACACATCTAGACAGTTTCAAGACCAATAAATGTTTATGATAGATTATATGACAATCAAAGTAACACCTTCATTAGCACATCAGTATCTCCACGGGGTAGAAGCGGACCACCAGCCGGTAAAGGCGATCCAACATTTGGAACCACATCACCAACAGAATTTGAAAGGCCATCCTTTCCAAGACTCATACTCCGATTATTCAAAAACATTCTAAGTCTTCTATTTTCCTCACTAGCAGAAGGCGATGTCAAGTTTTGCTGTGCAAGCAGAAGTTGTTGCTGGTGTTGTGGTGTTAGCATTTGAAGTTGATGAAATGGCTGAGGAGCCTGTAAAAAAGGTTTTTGTTGCTGAAGTAGCCCAGACCTTAGGTCTAATCCCTGAAAAAAAGTTAAACAACTGAAAATGAAAAACAAAAGCAACAATATTCTACTGAGATTTGAAAGATCAAATATTTAATACCAAGAGATAAATTTATTTGAGAATATGCAATAGAAACATAGAAATAATAACTTTGAAAGTCAATAGTATTAAGATAGAAATTGTAGCACCACAGAAAACTTACTGTGAGTGGCCATCCTTTTAAAGTTAAATTGTTACCACCTTGATTTGACCCTGCAATAACAAAACCTTTCACATCATCTCAAGCACATCAGCAAAATACCAGTTACAATTATCCAAGATATTGCCATAGACAATCCCCAGAATTTCTGGATAATTCAAGCCATGTGCACCAGAAAGATAAATCCACTCATGTCAAATTAAATTGCATTATATGCATGATATTCGTATCCTAAAATGCCAATGGAAGATAATCACAACAGAATGAAATGAGAAATGCCTCAGCATACCAGGAATTCCCATTAATGATCCTTCGGGGCCTGCTGCTCTGGGATTCAGTACAGGATTAATCTCACTCTTTATATCCTAAATACAGATAGAATTCAGGAAAAGGAAAATAGGGATAGAAAAAAGTGAAAAGACTATTTCTAACTAAATTTCTTACTGGTGTGGAACCTGGCAGTTGTTGACTCCGAGCTTGAACTTGTGGAGACATCCCACCAGCTGTACCATGCAAAACCTGCCTGAAATTATGTAGTATATAGCCAATGAGTTTAACGTTCATAACAGGGTCAAGTGTCAGATGCCTCAAAAAGTCCCCTAAATATGTAAATTAATTTAGACATCTCACATATACTAATTTCTTTTCCCATTTATTGTTTTTCCTGTGGCCTTTGAAGTTATAGATCAAAATTAGGAAGGATAGTGGATACATTGCAATATAAACTACAATGACTTGAAAAATTTCTGTGAGACATCAGTTATTAAATCTAACAACTTTCCTCAAGTTTTATGAGCTACTTCCAAGACAAGTCCAATTTATTTGGTAAACAAGAAAAATATATCATCATTAACTTCAAATAATAAGGTAAATCTTAGAGAAGTACCCTGAAGGCTGGCCGGTTGCTACTGCTGACTTTAATATAGAGGCATGATTTGGATCTAAGAGCTGGCCCATATTCTCACCAAATCTTTGCTGTAAAAAGTATCCAAATTTATCAACATGTAGTTAAGAGGGAAAAAGCATGCTTATAAAAGCTCATTTTAGTGCACCATCTACCTTCATAGCCGCATCATCCAAAGAATCCCTCTGCAGTGGCAGTTTTAATCTTTCCTCGTACATCTTTGTAGCCAGGGCATTTGCAGTTCCAGGGTTCTGTCGCATGAGAGGGTCATTTCCTACTAGCCCATTTGAACTTCCATTTAGGGGGTGCGCAACATCCCTCCGTTGCTGCTGTTGCTGTGGCGGCGGCGGCTGCTGCTGCTGCTGAGGCTGTTGTGGCGGCTGTTGTTGTTGCTGCTGTTGCTGTTGATGCTGTTGTTGCTGTTGTTGTTGTTGTTGCTGCTGCTGCTGCTGAGCATGCCTCTGCAATAGAAGCTGTTGCATTTGCAATTGCGGCTGCTGCTGTTGTTGATGTGGTTGTTGTTGGGGTTGCTGCTGCTGCTGCTGCTGCTGCTGTTGTTCTCGTGCCTTAATCAATTGTGTCTGTAGATTTCAATATGACATAAGATTCAGAGAGATGCCATATGCTTGTTCTATATATAAGAACTGCAATAAAGGTCCTGGAGATAAGCATCAATAGATTATCTTTTTTAATATTTCAAGGTCTTTAGATTAACCTACTTAGTTAAGAGTTTAACCAAAAACATTAGAAAGTTAATGCCAGCTTCAAAATATTTTATGTTTCCCATGGGAGCTCAAGTGTCACTGAGAAATTTATATGAAAGAGTTCGAAGGGGAAAACCTCAATGTAAGATGCAGCAACCTCTGAATGCTTCTCATTAGTTCTAGCAATGAATATATCCCAAAAAACCGACCACCATTCGAAGAGAAAACCACCAGGTGCATCAATAGCTGGAAATCCATGCATATTTGAAATCAAAACAAATGAAGATGCTAAAACATTATGATGAAAAAAGGCAAAAGAATAGAGAAGAGGCACCGGAACTAGAATCTACACTTGCCTACGGGATCGGATGATACTTTTCCTTCAGCCTGAAAAGCCTGAGCAGAAGCCTTTAGATCCCTCTTCACTAAATAATCATAGATGTACACATCCAACCTGTAATTTCAAAATACACCAAATTTGGCATCACCCTTGAGAGGAAAAAACAAATCTTTACGAGAGAGAAAGAGTTAACAGACAACACTAACAGTGCAAAAAAAGAAGAAAATTAAGAAAATAAACATCATGCGTATAGACAAGACTCATAACAGAAATACCAGAAAATCAAATGCTACAACTAGAAAATAGCAACCCGGAAATAAAGACAAGATTTTAAACCCAAAAAAATGGAAGTTAAAGAACATAAAATATTTGATACAACAGTTGCTACAGAGAAATTAACAAAGAAAACGTTTTTTGGCTTTATTCACCAAAATCACTAGATATGTCAAAAACCTAAATGCTACAACTCAAGAAAGACAGAATGCAAAAGTAGAAAATTCAAGCCCCAAAAGAACAGTACAAGTACCAAACCCTAATATATTTTACAAGTACATACTATAAAATAGCTTTCAAAAAACTGAACTTTAATGCAAGACTATAAACAGAAGCAAAACTGACCATAACCCACATACCCAGAACCCAAATCAATCATAAAACTACTGTCAAAAGTAATTTCATAACCAAAATAAACCAAAATGAAACCCAGATAGAAAAATAAAATAAAATGAACTGATAATATGAACAACACTTACATTTTATCAGCTTCCCAGTTGGTTTGAGACATGATGTTGAATCAAACACTTCACAAAAACAATAATGTCAGAATCCCAGATACTAATTTTGCTCAAGCCATTTTCACCTCTAAATTAAAACCCACCAAAAGCAAATAATAATAATAACAACTTTATTACAAGTTGTGAGACAGAACACAACTAAAATAGAAAAAATAAAATAAAATAAAATAAAAAAAAAAAGAAAAAGGAGGCAGTGCTATATGGAGAGACTGAACGAATGAGAGAAAATAATCCAAGTCAAGGGCTCTATTTTTAGCAAATCAAATTTATTTTTTAATAACTGAAATTAACAAATAATAAAGAGAGAGATTTGATAAAAGATACCTACAAGCCAAAAAACGTTTATTTGTTTTAGAGCGTTTTATATATATATATATATATATATATTTTTGGTTAATTATTGTAAACTGGCATATTTTTAGTTTTATTTTTCTCTAGCTTCGGTGGATTGAGTTGCTGTTGCAGATATCATTAATCATTATAGCTTTGCTGGTTAAATTTACTAAAAAGCCCTTAAACTTTATCAAATTTTCTTTTTAAAAGCCATTAGCAAACGGACAAAATTTTATTCCAAATGACTAATATGGGCTTGACAGTTAGTTAAATTACGGGAGATAATTGTTGAAAGTGCATTTGTTGACGTAAGGTGAGGGAGTAATTTGTAATTTGATGTGAAATAAAACAGACCTACTACCTTTCTCGATGAGGGGGCTTATATTTTTCTATATTTCCCCATAAAGCCTTTTTTTCCACAATTATTCTATTTTTACTCACTTTTATTTGCTAGATATTTTTTATGCCCTTCCATGGCCTAAAATTAAAAGTGAGCATATTTGGATGGTTGGTAGCCTAAAACTTGATTAATATCTTATCTTATTCTTTAAACTACCTTAATTGCTAAAGGTTTTAAGGTTCTTGTTTTTTTCATCCTCTCTCTGTTTCATTCTTGTAATTTTGCGTTTAAGATGAAATCAATAATGAGTTAATAAACAACTCCACCCATCAATATTAAAATTATAAATTAATCAGATAATACTACATGATAGTATCATTTATCTTAACATAAACAACAACATCAATCGGATCATTATTCTCATATAAAATTAATGTTTTAAAATCCAGATCGGTTAATTAACTCGGTCTAGCGAGAGAGTCACGGGTCAGAGATATGACCGAAATCGAACCAAGAGTTGACCTGATACCGGTGTTTTAACTATAATATCTATTACAATTGAATGTATTCTATAATATATTAGCTAAAACTTCAAGAAAATATGAGATTTTATGACAAGAAACGAGTCAACTCAGTTTCATAGACTGTTTGCTAGTGGCTTCAACGTGGGGGTAGTTAAGTCTTTTGACCGAGACAAGCAGATTGGGTCAATTCCAGAGACTTCTTCATCCTGTATGGTTAATTACACTTTTTCAGCTTTGTAGATATAAAACAAAACATTACAATGAAGTGACAATTATGCCCTCCAGCAAACAGTCCCACATAGGCTAACTATATCATAATTATTTATCTGGGCCAGGTCAGAGTGATTAAATCGGCCTGTGAAGCTAATGAGATGGGCTGCTTGGGCTTTTTGGCCCAACTTATTGCAAGTGGATATTAAGCTTTTGGGTCGGGCTATAATTATTCCAGCATTGGTTCCAAATCCAATTAAAGGTTCGTAATCCCAAATCCCAATAATTCCGCTTTCTTTTTTCTTCCCGAAAAGAGTTTGAAACTGAAAAATTACAAACAACTTCGGCCAAAACATGAGCCTGAACATTGGATTGAATTGAATTTTAAAGCAACTTGAATTCCTAGCTGCTTCTTAAATATTCTTAGAGCTTCTAATATTCCCCTTGATTAGAACCAGATAAGTCAAATCTCCGTAGATATAGAAGAAAAAGGTCAAATCTTTGTTATCTACAATTCATGTATGCTGCGACATATTCGTGATTCTCTAAATAAATACTCGATTTCTCGTTTCCGCAATATACCCC